>MU105654.1:1123990-1377152 GCA_012274485.2 Sinapis alba | reverse complement strand
ATATATATATATATATATATATATATATATATATATATATATATATATATATATATATAATTATCCTATTTTCTAAATATATGTTTATTTTTGAAATTTTACTATATTAATTTATAATAAATTATATAATATAACATATAAATCTAACATTCTAAATGGTAAATTCGTTTTTAATCATACAATAAATCTTGTATAAAAATTTATTAGAGAAATTCCCTTAGATAGTTCATTTTAGTTTGTTTGTCACAAAAATAGTTTTTAAAGAAGAAAATGACCAAAATATTTTTTTTGAAGCTAAAAATGCATTTATATGCATTTATACCTCTAGAGTTAACTAATTTGGACTTTAGGGTTTAGAGTTAAGGGGTGAGTTTGGGGTTAGAGTTTCAAATTTCAAAAAAAAAATAAAAAAAAATCAAAATTTCAAAAAATAAAAAGTCTATTTTTGTTATTTTATTTTTTGAGTGCTATTTTGTGACAAAAACTTAAAAATTGCTATTTAAGAGAATTGTCCAATTTATTAAGTATTTAACTACTCCAAATTTAATGTAAAACACACATTAATCAAAAAATGTTTTGACAAATAATAGTATAAATTAAAGTACTTTGTGATAAATTCTGAAAACTATCTTTGACGGATTCTAATAATTTAGAGAATATTAAAACTAACACAATTTGTAAATTATTTGCACTCAGATATACGTACTTTTACTGAGTTCTTTGTATTGTACTTTTAGTTTTAATTAAAAACTGTAGAGCAAAGGTATTTTAGTATTGTATAATATGTATAAAAAATTAGTTGTGGTGTTACTTGTAGACTTGTAGTAAGTAATTAATTTCAGATATAGCCATTTTGCATTAGTTTGGATTTGGCATTTCTGAGAGATTAAGGCTTCAGCATCTAACTTTCAAAGAGAGAAGAATGTATGACGTCAACAACCTAATGTTAATTCAAAAAACTTCCAACTGACCAAATGCGCGCACATTGCAAGGTTTAGAGCATGATTAACCGGGGTTCTTAGAGTGGAGTTTTTAGGGTGGGGTTCTTAGCGTAATTTAATAACCAGTTCTTAACTTTAACAAAGAAAAAGTTAAGAACCGGTTCTTAAATATTTTTGTTAAAGTTAGGAACCGGTTCTTAAATATTTTTGTTAAAGTTAGGAACCGGTTCTTGAATTACGCTAAAATCTTCACCCTAAGAACCTCAGTTAATCATGTTCTTAGTCTAAGTAACAGGAGACCACACATAACTATCTAACATAGTTTGGATATAAATAAGTGGTAGGTAGCAACAATAGTGTAACATGTCTAGAAAGTAATTAAACTTATGGTTTAGGCAGAAGTAGAGACCTCAACAGTTCATCTGTGGGCCCAAGTTTAGTTTTCAAAGAACCCACAAAAATCTTTGTAATATACAAACATAGATCGGCATTCTGGTGAGCGAATGATTTGTATCTACTGGAATTAACGATTTCTTCCATGTGTAATACGATAAAGAATGTCGCCCAACCCTTCAAATGGTTGTCTGAAGGGATCGTGGACATCTCAAGAATGTCGAGAACGTTGCTCAGAGTCATAGTCGATATAAAGTGGTCTCTGCAAAGCTGTTGGAGATATGTTATCTCATATTTGTCAGCAGCAAGATAGAGCGCTCGAGTGTGTTTGCTGGTGGGACTCAAGATCCCGCTATAAAAGAACTCGAGAAGAGCCTTGAGTTCCTCATAACTCAAGTCAGGAATAGTGATTGATTTCTCTACTGAAGTTTTGCATTCATCAGAGTCCAACATGTAGCTAAACACTTTTGACTTCACTGCCTGTGGGATACACAACAAAATTAAGTGAAAAATCCATATATAGACGTACTAAGTAAAAGTCGACATATGAGTTTTCATGAGCATTTCTATGCATATGAACTGCAGTCTGCACACGAATTTGGAGTTTCACATGAATATATGATAGAACAATCAAGATTGAAATTGCCTGTCCATTAAGCTAACCACATCAACCAAGTTGTAATTACATATATGCTAATTGGTTTAAAATCATATATTTCATGTGTATTTCATCCATATGAATTCCAGTAGAGTGAAATTTACCAAGTAATGTCAATATAGCAATGCTTATAAGTTTACAAGAAACATACAAACAATGAGACAAATGTAATTAATACTTGAGAAATAAAAGGTATATAAGTTCTTCTACACCCTCAATCTAACTTAGCCAACTATTAACCAAACATCCATAGAAAGTTCAAAAACGGATTCTCTATGGATTTAATCATATCTATAGACCAATTCTCCCATGTATGTATATTTATGGAAACAAAATTCAAGTTTAGAGATGTTACCAAAATAGCTTTGTGAGCAGGAATTCCAGGCCCATCACCACCAGGTTTAACAATAACATCAGTGTGTATTCCATTTTTAAACGCCAAAGCATAATCACCGAAAAAATCCACTCTATCCAATTTCCTTTTTCTGGTGTGTCTCCTTGCTTCTTCCTACATGGAAAATAAGAAACATACTTAATATTGTAATAAACCCTGGTTTCAGTTTACATCTTCTTCTTTTGCTAACGCTTAGAGTCAGTTTATATCTAGTAAGGTAACCAACCGTACATATAAACATATATATTCAGATTCAAAACCCTAAATCTAAATTCTATAACCCTACACTTACGATGCCACAAAAACTGTCAAATTATGACGCCCCTAAAAGCCTTGCTGAATCAGCCGTAATTTAATCGAAGCTAAATTGGTGATACGAGGATACAAGAAAATTCCGTAAGTCAAGCTAGCAATATATATCAGGGACAAGACCATGAAACCTTTTTCACAATAAAAATAAATTATAGCGTAATATCAAAATATTAAAGAGTGATGAACTTTCAGAATCTGGAGGAAAACTAACTCACATTTTGCCAACCTCTATAAAAAATAAGAAAACGAGAGGAAGACATCTAGTTTCGGCGTCAATGAAAGAGAGGAGGGTTTGCCAAAGTTTTTTTTTTTTTTTTGTCAAAACTTCCCTATATATAGATAAATTTATTTATTATTATTAGGAAAAATACTAAAATAACATAAATTATTTATTTATTATTTTTAAAAGCTTTTTAAAAAAGTTACCTTTACCCCATAGTTATAACAAAAAAAAAACATTACTAAAATATCCTTAGCAATATGTACGTACAAATTTTAATTTTAATGATAATAGTTTAAAAGGGTAAACATTCTTTAAACTCTAACTTGAATTAAAAGCCAAAGATTTTCCGATCAAACAAATAGCAAGCAATAACCAAAATATGTAAACTTCACAATATAAATCTCCTCCAAAAAAAAAATGTTTCAAGTGGAGAAAACTTCCTTTAAACGTGGAAAACTTCCTTTTCGAGTTTGTTATATTATTAACTTTATGAGAAATGTATGAAATTGTATATTAATATAATCTAAGTTAGATATCTTTACATAGTCGAACTATATGAATCAAACAATAATTGAGAAGATGATAAAATCAGTAAAGGAGAATATATGATAGAGTGATTATTGTGATTGAGTGAATCATATAAGTTAGATACTCTTTCCTTGACATGTTACATATAGTGAACTTGATGAGAAAAAAAATGTGCGGAATATTGTTCAAATATTAATATGGCTGTGTCGTCAATGGTGAAACTGGTGGGAAACAAGAAAACGCAAACCCTAGCTGTATCATCACGATACCGGATGATCTAGTAGAAGAGATTCTTCACCGTCTTCCAGTGAAATCGTTGGTAAGATTAAAATCAGTATCGAAAGAGTGGAAATTATTGATGGAATCCCGCCATTTAGCAGAGAAACACCTCCGTCGTCTCCTTGGAGTTGAAGAAGAGATGAAAATCACTGTTCAAAAGTCCACATCGAAAAGCTTGTGTATCAAGTTTTTCTCGAAAAGCGGTAGAATGAGCTCTGGAGCAAGTTCAGAAGGTGTTCTTCGAGTTCCTGGTTCTTGTAATGGTTTGGTCTGCGTACACGAGTTGGATTCCCTCAACATATATCTATGCAACCCAATGACAGGTGTGACCCGGACACTTGTTACTCCTCCTCAAGCTAATAACAAACTTTCAGTTGGGTTTGGGATAGATGTTGTGACAGGAACATACAAAGTGGTGCTGTTTTATTATGGCTTGTGCGGATTGGAAACGGTGGTTTTCGACTTCGGCACTAGCAAGTGGAGGCCGAGATACAAAACCGCTGGTCCAATGCCGCCACTTTCTTGCATTATTCCAAGTCCTGATAGAAACCCAGTCTTTGTAAACGGCTCACTCTTTTGGTTGTTGGAAGGTAACTTTTGGGAGATACTAGTCATGGATCTTCACACTGAAAAGTTTCGTACATTGTTCACACCCAACGATATGGATGTGTCAGTGGGTAAAAGTTACGTGTGCAGTTTCGAGGATCGTGTCTGTTTCTTTAATTTCAGACAAATCTTTAATTTCAGACAAGGAGTGCGTTCGTACGTGTGGGTTCTTGCAAAGGACGAGAAATGGGAGATAACTACAGATAAACTCTTAGGTATCCGTAGTCCTCCAGTAAGCTTGAATTCAGCTTGGTTTTCACAGACATTAGTTTCTCCTTACCAGTCGTCGTCTACCACATGTATCTGTTATAGACAAAGACAGAGTAGTAGTAGTAGTGCCTCTGCACAATGTCAGTAGCTTCCTCTCTCTCATTTATTATTGCTTCTCAATCAAGTAAACCAAATTGTTTCAAGATTTGTCTTCTTCACAGTTTCAGGTAATGGAGATACGAGAGTCTTGGACGCGCCCATCGAGCTGCATCTGTCTCTAACCTAATGATCCCTTTGTTTTAACTTATGGTCTTTGAAAAATGTTTTCTTGATTTGTTTCTTCTAGGTTGACTATATAGGTAACCTTGGAAGAGCTACTAGTTTTCATTGATCGCGTCAAGGGTTTTAATGGTAAAAGTGCAATATGTCTACTATATTTATTTGAACTTCTGCTAGTTTTGCAATTGATCTTTTTGGACTCTTTAGATACTTTAATTTTGAATTTTGAGGCCTAAAAGTGCTACTATTAAAACCCTTTAGGAGTTTATTCGCTGCGCCTTTCCCTTCTCCTTGACGTTTCTTAAACGTGCACTGATCAAATCAAGTATTGCGCAACTACTCTTCGACTTTCAAAAAAGTTGAATCAAAGTTTTGTAGGCTAATCACAAATTAAGCCGAAAATCTAGATTTAGTAGATTAATCACGTCGTTTTTTATTTATTTATATTTTTAACATGGTAGTTGTAAAATTCCTACACGTGTTAACATTAAGATATTACAACTGTTGGTATAGGAAACTGAATATGTTAAATTTCTGGTTCACCAAAACGGAATTTTTTTAGGGAATCTGTGATGGAACTGGCTTTTCCACCCTCTTCCGCATCCAACTTATAATACTTTTGGCACTTCTCTTATTCTTGACCAAATTGTCCTAAACATTCAAGTTTTAGGGTGTGAATGGTGACCAAGGGAACGAAAAGGAACATTACATTACTTAACATTCCTTAAAAAATTTACCATTAATGAGGAATAGATTTTTTTTCCTATTCTTCCTCATTCCCTTGGTTGTAGAGAATTATAGAACAAATTCATTCCTTATTGATTTTGATAAGGAATCATTATTCCTCTTCATTCCTAAAATTTTATTCCTACTCATTCATTTCCTGTTGTTCCTATTATGGTTACCAGTCGCACCCTTAGATGCTAATATAAGGTTTGGTTTGGTAATGGTTCAGTAACGGCATCCTTAGCTTTATCTATGTTATTTTGTATTTTTTTCTTTTAAATGGTTAGTTTATCTGATCTTAAGAACTAAACACTGGATCCAACATAGCTAAGACAATGTCAAGAATTATTGAAAACACAAAAGAAAAAAAACTCAGCTTTGAAGGTGCGAAGAGACAAGGAAGCATGATACGTCAGGGATGAGACTAATAATCTCCAGGTATACTTACGAATTATGAAACTAGCTCAAAACAGAACATGGCTTTGCAAGCTTCTGTTTCCCTGAAGTAAATTTACTATGGTCTCACTTGTTTATCAAGTGGTGGTTGTTAGAAACAAGCTCAAAACAGAACATGGCCTAGTTACATAAGGAGTTATCGTCCTATTATGCCTTGATGGTCTTTCTTTGCCTTGGCTTCTATGTTCTGTTAAGATAGTTAGAAAGAATGGAATTCAATGTTGATACACTGCTAGCGTTTCTCTGTTTTCCTCTTCTGAGCAAGTGACCATTGTTTACCTTCGTAAATATTTCAGATGGGAAAGTGACCATTGTTTATCAGAGGCTTGCCCCTTTTCCCCGTTATGGTTTCGTGTAACGAGCGTGACTTGGAAGTTTGAGGTGAGGAGGTTAGGTTGCGTGAGGTTGAAGGCGAAGACGGTGGCGTCTTGGAGGATGACTCTTGGTGTTTATCCAGACGAGGAGGATTGCTATCAAGACGATGATGA
Source organism: Sinapis alba (assembly GCA_012274485.2). Classification (NCBI taxonomy): domain Eukaryota; kingdom Viridiplantae; phylum Streptophyta; class Magnoliopsida; order Brassicales; family Brassicaceae; genus Sinapis; species Sinapis alba. Next base: position 1,370,659 of record MU105654.1, on the reverse strand, counting down.
TCCGCCGTGCTTCTCACAGTCTTTGGACATTGTCTTTATCTTTACTTGTTGTGTGATGGATGGAGAAGATGTATGTGTGCATGAAAGAGAGCTAAAGCATGTGGTTTATATATGTAATTAGAACTTGTATAGTTTCAAAATGTTAATTTGTGAGCCTATATATATATATATAGCTTATGCTTTAATTGGAATGTGAGTCGTTACAATTTTGTTTAGGTTATAATTTTTCTACGTAAAGAATGTGATTTATAATTTGGTGGTTTTGCATTCTAAAAGTTACGTGAATAAAGTGCATGTGTGACTAGGGTGAACTAGCTTTCAACTCGATATATGTAACACACATGTATGCGTAGATAAAAATTTGTAGGGAAATCAAAGGTGTGGACATATATATATATCAATATTCTTAAAAGGATATGGGTATTTAACCTTTAGTGTGGTTTTATCTAACCATAGGAGGGTGGAGGGTTCAGGTTCCTCTTTGATTGATTCAGCTAATATTAAACACAAGGAAATTATCCATGTGCATATGTTTAATTAATTATTAATGTGTGAACTCTAAACGTTTTTTGGTATGCAAACTCTACTATATATATATAGTCAAAAGTCAAAAGCACTTTACATCGTGCGTTTCCATGCACCCTGAAATCAGCAAAGAACGAGATTACCCTTCCATAGTTTTATGATATTTTAGCACTAGCTTGGCTGAAGTGATGAAAATACATCATTTGGTTTGGGTAATAATCGGAAAACTAATGAGTTGAACAGGTTGACGAAATTCGTTGAAACGTGAGTGAATAGTAAAAAAAAAGCGCGATTGAATAGCAAATTTCTTGTGTTGGTAGAGAGTCCCGGTTCAATTTGGAATACGCATGTTTCTTGTGTAGCTTAATAAGTTGTTAATTAATGTTATCCATGAGAGAGGTCCAAATCATCATGTAACGTGGCAATCTGATTAAAGAAGAATTAATGGAGAGGTATTCAGTATGTAGAGAGTCCCGGTTCAAATTTCTTGATTGAATAGCAAATTTCTTGTGTTGGTAGAGAGTCCCGGTTCAAATTTCTTGATTGAATAGCAAATTTCTTGTGTTGGTAGAGAGTCCCGGTTCAATTTGGAATATGCAGGTTTGTTGTGTAGTAGCTTATGGTTATTATTATAACTTAATAAGTTGTTAATTAATGTTTTACAGGGGAGAGCGTCAAATAATCATGTGACGTGGCATTAAAGAAGAATAGTGGAGAGGGGTTATTAACTATTATAGTATGTATGAAATTGCCAAGTCATTAGAAAAAAACAAACAAAGAAAGTCAAACTATATAAAGAAAAAAGGTGACAAAAAAATAATCTAAACCCTAACTTTTTCTCTTTTATCCAGTCGTGCGCCTCGTCTTCTTCTTCTTCTTCGAAGATGGTTTGGAATTGGGGGTTCGGGAATTCCATGGAGGGTTCAGAGATGGGTCAAGATTCAGACCGAGAAATTTGTAATGTGAGTCCGCTTAATTTTCTTTTGGTTTTTGCTTGAACCGAACAGAAATTGCTTTGATTGATTTTGGACATGAAATCAAGCTGGCAGTGCCACGTTGGCACTGGGAGGGGATCTTTCTTTGATTGCACAAATCAAATTTCGAAACTAAGGATGTTTTTTTTTGGGTGCAATTTCAGTGTAACAAGAAGACAGCTGGCACTGGGAGGGGGAGGGAAAGTTCGTACATAACAAACTCACACTTTCGTTCCTCCCAAACATTGAGCTCTCTCTCTCACTCTCGTCCCTCCCAAACATTGAGATTCTTCTTCTTCAAGCTACTGTTCTCCTGCAACATCGAGAGAGGTTAGTGTTTTGTTTTTTTTTTGAATTAAGAGTTGTAATAATCTTAATCTTCTTCATCTCACCGTTCCGATCAGTTAGACTTCAATTTAAACCTTGAATTTGAAGAAATTGAACTAGAGTTTTAATTTGTACTGATCTTAATCTTCGTACATCTCACACATTCTGAATATATACAGAGAGATTTCGCCTAAGCGGTTTTGTCTCGATCATGATTCTGTTCTTAGTTTGTTTTTGAAGTTTGAGTTGAGCGTGATGTTCTCTATCTTCTCCATCTCACCACCATTCCGATCGTTTAGATTAATTTTACTAGAATTTTTTCATGATCTCTTCATCATATGATTCTGTTCTGTATCATGATGGAAGATTTGATTTGAATTTCAGTTTTCACTTTATGATTATTGAGTTTTTTCCTTTTGCAGGCTTGCGAAATGGATGAGTATCCGCAACGTTGGGTGATTATTGAGTTTTTTGCTTTTTTTTTTTTTTCAGTTTCTGATTATTGAGTCTCTTTTGCTTCTTTTCACTGAATGTGTTTGGACTTTGAACTTGATCAGAATTTTGGCTGTAGCTGCCGCCGTTTGGATGATCTAATGGAAGAGGAGGATTTACACAATTTCTTGCCTCCAAACCTCCGAGGCAGGAACGAGTTTACGGCGTGCAGACTCCACCGCCTTGGCACCTACGATCTGGTGTGGGCCTTGCGTAATGAAATGGCGTTGGGTCATTGGGCTCCTTTCACACAACGCCGCTATAGCAACGTGCACGTTGTGGAGTGGTTGCTTCTCGATCTAGGTTTTCCGCTTCCAGAGGTAACATATACTCTTCATGTCTCTGTTTTTGTTTTTTTCCCCATCACCTCCAGTAACAAACTTACTTGTGTTTTTGATTTTGTCAGATTACTGGTGGCCAATGTGTGTGCCTCACTTTAGCAGAGCGTTTGGAAGAACAGCAGCTACAGAATTTCTTGCCTGCACAGTTGCAAAACGTGAATCAGTTTAGGGCTTGCACACTCCGCCTCCAAGGCACACATGATCTGGTGCAGACCTTGAGTGCCATGGGTTGGGTTCCTCCTTCCAGGCAACGCCGCTTTTACTCTGATCACTTGGTGGAGATCATACTTCGTGCACTAGCGGCTCTCTCCACTGCGCCTGTCTCTTCCCTCTTGCCTGACGGTTTAAGTGAGATTTCAGCGGTGCCTGGAGGACATGATGCCTTTCTAACTCCCTCCCAAAACCTTTCTCCCGTTTCCACCATCTATCTCACGGCACCCTCCTCTCCAGTTCCAGGTGACGATGACTTGTTTGAGCTTCCAAGTGACGATGACTTGTTTGAGCTTCCAAGTGACGATGACTTGTTTGAGCTTCCGGGTGTGCCCTAAGACTTGACTTCCTCCGCTTACTTGACTGCTAAGGTACTATTATAAATCAAACAAATCGTGCCATTGTGTTTTTTTTGTTCTATTATTTTCTCTTTTGTTTTTTTGGGTTTGTATGATTAATATTTTGTCTTCTTTGTTTTGCAGGTGATGAGTAACACAACACTACTATATTACTACTAAAAAAGGTGACATTTGATTTTAGAAAAAACATTTCGTTTTCCATTTTCATTTCCCAACCCTCAATATGTGTTTCTACTAGTGTGGGTGATGAAACACTTCATGGTTTCCTTTTGTTGAACTAGCTTTCCACTACATCTATTAAATACAACTGTTAATAACTAAAAAAAGATACCAAATTTAGATTTTAAAATGGTTTATCTCAGTTTTTTCTTATAACAATATCAATATCTGTTCGTCGTGTTTACTAACTCTTTACGCTCTAACATTTGGCGCTATATTCATATCTTGTATCGCAAGGGTAAATATCATTTCTTTTAGCGTTTGATAAAGTTGATATGAACTACAAATATAAAATAAATTAACTAATCATAATTAAGCAGAATTTTAAACGAACAAAAAAAAACAAGCGTTGTCAACAATATAAATATTTTTAAAAAAGTGACATGAGAATCCAGTCTAATAGAAACAAACATATATAATGATATCACCCTTTTTTTTTGGTTAAGCAAAATATTACTTGCAAGAATTTTGTTTTGGGAGTGGTTTTCTAATTTTTTTTAGTGGCAAGTACATATTTTCATATGCTTTGTTTTAATTTTTTGAACATAATAATAATTGGTGTTCTTTTAATAAATCTTAAAAAACCAGTATTTTTTTGACCCTAAACACATTGAAAATCGACCAACCGAAAATTATTTAAACATTAAAATCAGAAAAACAAACATACTACGTGAAATGTTGTGGTGTTCTCTATGGTAGATACCGGCGTGAGAGGGTGTTCATCAATAGAATTATCCGGTTTAGGAACCGTGATCATGACGACTGAAATAAACCTAGAAACCGGTGGTTTAAGTCCGGTTAAAGCAGTGAAGCTTTTGTATTAGTACTAAATAGGCTTGAACTGAAAAATAAATCCCATAAATGATTTTTAATTCGCAATGAAACATTTTTGCTCTTCGTTTTTGAAATTTGATTTTACTTGATGGATCAAAATCAAATAAGAGAAAAAGAAAAGTAATGTGCGAACCAGTTTCCGGTTCGATTGGACCGGTAAACCATAGGGAGAATTATATGCACAATTTTAATTCAGTTTCTAAAATCCCAAAAAAATCAGGTGGCTCATGTGTCAGTTAGATAATTGTACATGTGTCCCCTCTTTTCCCCGCCAATTCATTAAATTTTATGTAAGCATTTTTACTTTATGAAAACTATTATATGTAAAAAAATAGTAGCGACAATTAACATGTTAAATTTGGCCCACATAAAATTTTAAAAGATTTTAAGTTAGCCCAAAAAGAATTACAAACTAAAGAACTAAGGTTCAAACAGAAAAAAATTAAACAAAATTTGGGCTTTTAGCCCGTCTCAAAGAAAAAATGTAAGCAAAACAGGTGCAGAGGGTCTTCGAACACGGGTTATGAGGTGTCAGACGTTAGAGAGTTGACCAAATCTGCTGCGTTTGCGGTAGATTTTTAGTCCAGAAAACAAAAATACAATATTTAATGGGTGTCAGAATGGGTCCGCCTCTGGTTGGATAGCTTTCGATATAGCAAAGCCGCATGTGTATCTGAGCATATCAAACTACATCGGACCACCTGGGCGAGCTTCTGCTTTCTGTTCTTGCTCTCTCTCAGCAGCAAGACCATAGTAGTGAGTTTAGGAATTATAATAAATATTATAAACATTAGAAGTTTTAATTAGTTGTGAAACTTTATACTTACGAGGCATATTTGCGGCAAACCAATTGTTTGAAGGAGAAGCTGATCGGAATCATCATACACCGTTATAACATTAAAACTATTCCAAGAAAAAAAAGACATTAAAACTATTCCAAGAAGATCCATGCATAACTAATCGTGCAAAACCTTAAACATAAGATTAGGTACAATTTTTAAAATTTAAACAATAGACCATTAAAGACCTTTTAACATACCAACTTCTGTTGGGTTAAAGGATAAAGTTTGGAAATTAGATATAATGCCCAAACTTAAACATTTTCTTTGGCGTATTCTGTCTAAGGCCATTGGAACAACTACATGATTAAATTCAAAAGGAATGCATTTAGATCCTATTTGTCAGAGGAGTGGTTTGGCAGAAGAGACAATCGACCATTGTTTTTTTACTTGTCCAGATTCATTCTGTATTTGGAGAGTCTCAAATCTACCTTTTACATCTCAATTATTAACAAATGATTTTATGGACAATAAAATTGGGTTACTCCTACTTGTTCAAGACATCCAATCACTTTCGCAGTATCAACGTTTGTTGCCTTTTTGGTTGCTATAGATCTAGAGAATATGGAAAAAGAGGAGTTTCCTTTTATTTAGGAAACAAATTCAATCTCCCAATGTCACAGTGGACAATATATGCTTGCGCAGACGTTAGAGAATGGATATCACATTTATGTTTTTCATCTCCTACCGCAGGAAATACATGCGCAGTTTCATCTTTTATATACGACGTGAATAATGACTCTTTTTTAAGCCAAATGGTCACCCGAATTTTCAGAGCTGACGTTGTAGCCTCATTGAACAATACATAGATGTTCAAGTACCCACACAATTTTTTTAAAGATAATTGTTTGTCTAGATTATCAATTGCTACTCAGAAAATTGTAAATAGTTTAAAAGGGTAAAACATTCTTTAAACCAGTGTTTTTAAAAGCCGATCGTTCTGATGGTTAGATCCGGTTTGACCATGAACCGGTTATATAGCCGTATTGGGTCTAATAACTGATTTGATCATGAACCGGTTATGTAATCGGATTAGATCTCAAAATTATTAAACTGATAAAAACCACAAAAACTATTAAAAATCTGTAAACCATCCCTATGAACATAAGACTAGTTTATATTCATAATGTTTTATGTTTAAAATTTATTTATATTTAAATTATGAAAATTATATATTAAAAATATATTTAACCAGATTATTAAATCAGGTTTGGCCCGGTTGAATCATATTAAACCATAACCCAAAAAAAAAAATTGGTTCAATTTCCGATCGGTTTTAAAAACACTGCTTTAAACTCTAACTTGATTAAGAGCCAAAGATTTCCGATCAAACAAATAGGAAAGCAATAATTAAAATATGTAAACTTCACAATAGAATATGGATATCATATATGCGACAGCCTTAATAATAATAACGGGACAAAACTCTCCAAATGAAAAAAATGTTTCAAATTGGGAAAATTTCTTTAAACGTGGAAAAGTTCTTTTTTGTGTTAAAGAAGTTTCCTATCGAGTTTGTTATATATTGCGAACTAGGCCTGGGCAAATTATCCGGATCCGAAGTTCCGAACCGGATCCGATCCGAATTTTAAGGTACCGAACCGAACCCGATCCGACATAGATATCCGAACGGTACCTAATTTTCTATATCCGAAGAACCGGATCCGAACCCGATCCGAACCCGAAAATTACGGGTATCCGAAAATATCCGAAGTACAAATATATATCTACAAATATTAGTTATATTAATACTTATAATAATTATAATATTGAAAATTATAATAATATTTTAAATATATTAGTTATTTTCGATAATTTAGATACTTTAGTTACTTTTGGATATTCTTGTATACGTTTGGATATAAAAAAGCAGTTTTTAATCGGATATTTCGGATTAGAAACATGTATTTTCGGTTATGATCGGGTAAAATTAAGTCAATCCAAACCGGAACCGAATTTTTTTCGGTTCTTTCGGATATACCCGATAATATCCGGATCCGGCAAGTACCGAACCGAACCCGAACCGAAATTTATAATTATCCGAACGGTACCAATTTTCCTATATCCAAATTATCCGAAATCCGAAATACCCGATCCGAACCCGATCCGATACCCGAATGCCCAGCCCTATTGCGAACTTATCAAGAAAAGTTGTGCGGAATTGTTTTAATATTAATATGGCTCTGTCAATGGTGAAATTGAAGCGAAACATATGGAAGTCGAAGATCCAACATATCAAGGGGCAGGTTTTAGAGATTTTGGGCAGAGTTTTATTAGTTTGTCGTAAGAAACAAGAAAGGAACGGAAAAGAGAGACGTAAGAAACAAGAAAACGCAAACCCTAGCTGTATCATCAAGATACCGGATGATTTAGTAGAGGAGATTCTTCACCATCTTCCAGTGAAATCGTTGGTAAGATTAAAATCAGTATCGAAAGAGTGGAAATCATTGATGGAATCCCGCAATTTAGCAGAGAAACACCTCCGTCTCCTTGAGAAGAAGCATGGATTACTTGGTGAAGAAGAGATGAAAATCACTGTTCAAAAAAAGTCCACATCGAAAAGCTTGTGTATCAAGTTTTTCTCCAAGTACGGTAGAATAATTTCTGGAGCAAGTTCAGAAGGTTTTCTTCGAGTTCCTGGTTCTTGTAATGGTTTGGTCTGCGTACACGAGTTGGATTCCCTCAACATATATCTATGCAACCCAATGACAGGTGTGACCCGGACACTTACTCCTCCTCCTCAGGCTAACAACAAACTTTCAGTTGGGTTTGGGATAGATGTTGTGACAGGAACATACAAAGTGGTGCTTTTTTATTATGGCTTCTTCAGAATTGGAACAGTGGTTTTCGATTTCGGCACTAGCAAGTGGAGGCAAACCACTGGTCCAATGCCAGCTTCTTACATTATTCCAAGTCCTGATAGAAACCCAGTCTTTGTAAACGGCTCACTCTTCTGGTTGTTGGCAAGTGGTGACTTCTCGGAGATACTAGTCATGGATCTTCACACTGAAATGTTTCGTACTTTGTCCACACCCAACGATATGGATGTGTCATTGGGTGACATTTACATGTGCAGTTTCGAGGGTCGTGTCTGTGTCTTTAATTTCAGACAAGGAGTGCGTTCGTACGTGTGGGTTCTTGTAAAGGACGAGAAGTGGGAGAGAACTACATATCAACTCTTGGGTATCCGTAGTCCTCCAGTAAGCTTGAATTCAGCTTGGTTTTCACAGACATTAGTTTCTCCTTACCAGTCGTCGTCTAGCACATGTATCTGTTATAGACAAAGACAGAGTAGTAGTAGTAGTGCCTCTGCACAATGTCAGTAGCTTCCTCTCTCTCATTTATTATTGCTTCTCAATCAAGTAAACCAAATTGTTTCAAGATTTGTCTTCTTCATAGTTTCAGGTAATGGAGATACGAGAGTCTTGGACGCGCCCATCGAGCTGCATCTTTCTCTAACCTAATGATCCTTTTGTTTAAGTAACTTATGATCTTTGAAAAATGTTTAATTTCTTGATTCAATAGAATTAAAATAAAATTTTATTTATATTATATTATATTCAATGACTATTTATTTTAAATATGTCTTTTATTCCTTAGTTTCAAATATTTCTTATTTAAATATTTAAATTCTAATAAATTTTGAATTTTATTGATTTTAGTTAAAATACGTTAAACTGATAAAGAAATATTTGAAGAGGGGAAGATTTGATACAGGAAATACATTCATGACACGTCATCATCAAATGCATCAGAAAACTCTATAAAAACAGAGTCTACGGTTTCATTTCATTTAATCAAGAAAATTGTAAAAGTTAGCTTCTTCTTCAATCTTTTTCTCTGTGTTTTCTAGGAAAGTTCCCATGGTTCCTCATCACTGTTCTTGAGTTGTTTCTACTGCTAGACTCATGGCATATGAGAGTTGAATTGTTGTTTTATGAACATCAATTCAAAGTGTGATTCATTTCATTTCCATCGATTACGTTTTTCCTTATCAAAAATATGTTAATTAATCTAATTAATGAAGCGATAAATTTAAATAAAATTTAATCAGTTATTAACATATTTCAAAAGTCTTGCTAGAAATAAATATTTATATAGAAAATTTACATATAAGAGTCATAGATTGGAGCAATTTATACATGGTCTTCATCAGACATCAAATATTGGCCCAACAATCTGAACAATCTGACCAAAGAAAGAATCTTCTATGTTGTTTACGTCGTCTTCAGCGAATATATCATAATTTGTATTATCAATCGGCTCAGAAAAAAAATCTTTCTTCTTCTGATTTATTAACGTCTTCATCATCTTTATTAGTAGTTTGGCGCAATACAGAGACGTTGATAAACGTCGTGAGTTGTTGTGTCTGCTTTGTGAGATCTGACATTGATTGACAAAAGCTCCTCTCTAATAAAAGTGTACAAAACTATATATGAGACTTGTAGCCTAGGGTTTCTATAACCTATGAAGATAAATAAAAGGAAAATAACAACTTTATAAAAATAAAGAAAACTAATAAAAAGCCCAGAGCCAATCGTAACACTTGTTGCTTGATGTCTAAGAGCATCTCCAATGTATTACTGCATTTTTTACTCCAAATTGGTGCAACACCAAAATAGAGTTAAGTTTTACTCCAATGTATTACTCCATTTTACACTCCAAAAATATTATTTTTAAATTATTCTATTTTTATTTTATTAATAATTGTAAATAATACCCTATACTTATAAAAATTTACAAACTAACCCCAATTATTTATGTTTACAATATTTCTTTTTAATATAAAATATTTTATGTAAATTTATTAAATAATCCTTTGTGGAATATACTACTTCTTTCATGTTATTGTATCATTTTAAACATTATTTAAGTTAAAATAAAAATATTAAAAATTCAAAGGACCATTTTATAAATAAAAAAAGTTCAACTCCAAAATGGAGTAATATGTAAGATTACTCCATAAATGGAGTAACCCTAGCCATTACTCCATTTTGGAGTTGAAAATGGAGTGGGGTTGGAGAAGATTTTACTCCATAATCATGTTTGGAGTTGAAAATGGAGAAGGGTTGGAGATGCCCTAAGTAAAATGACGCTGCATCAAATCCACTGCAAATCCTAATGAAAAATGAGATCATCTTTTTCCTATAAAAAGATGTCTTTATTCCACCACAAAGACGCGTTAACAAAACAACACTTTTTTTTAAAGAGCCAACAATACTTAAGAAAAAGTTTATAGGAAAAGGGTGAGAAAACCAAAACTCATATCTAAAAATCAAAAGCTTTCTATCTTCAGAACAAGGACTATTATTCAAGAAAGCTTCACTTCTAAGGAACCAATAAAAAAGCTTTACTTTTATAATAAATGAAGATACTCCACTATATGATACTCTTTCCGTTCCTTAAAAATGTATGTTTTGGTGTTTTCACACATATTAAAAAATATATTAATTATACATCGTTTTTAGAAATTATCAAATTTCAATGCATTTTAACCAATAGTTTTTCAATAAATTCAATTAATTTTGTTGAAATTTACAATTTTTATATAAAAAACATAAAAAATACATCTTTGTCAACCAATTTATTTTTTAAAAATATTTAACTTAATGAAACGGAGGGAGTAATGTTTAAAAATCATAGATTCGTAAAAAGTTATGTTTCACGTGAGTGTTTCAGAAAAAGTGCATCAGACAATTTTGCACTTGAGTTCTCTACCTGGTAGCTTCGCTAAGCTAAACCATAATCTTAAACATGGTAGATATTCTTTTGCACCAGAAGTTATTTCGTCGGCTAAGTCAAGGAAAATAAAGCTTGCAGACACTAACAAGATGAGGAAAAGGTCAAACTACTGTTCTGTACAAAAACCCAAATGTGAAATATTACAGTAGGACAAAAACCAAAACGTGAAATTGAAGTTTTATAAATTCAAAACTAAAATGGTTTTTTTGTTTGTTTTAATCTTCTTCAAAGTTTTTTTTTTTTGAGAAAAAAATCTTCTACAAAGTTTGTCCTCTTATCGATTTCTTATCCTCCTCCAGTGAGTGTCCTCCTCACATTATATTTTATAAGTTAGTTTCGTACATTATATATATAATATATATATCAACTAAAATGACATAAATTCCACAAAATTATGTGACATATAGTTATAGTTGATTTTTTTTTTTCTTTGAGCACCAAGTTATAGTTGATTTAAAATAATTTAGCAACGCTGTAATGTCATGAGTGTATAGTTTACGAGATGATGATAAAAGTAGACAAATTAAACGATACAGAAAGCAGAGAGTTGAAATAAAAACGAGTGAATAAGGAAAAAAAGCAAACTTAACGGCGTCAGAGTTGTGTCCCTTTTCCTCCGTTATCTAAACGTTGACACTGCATTGATAGTCTACAGTGTACTTAACGGTATTTTCTCCGACAAGAACTCCTTTAGATTTATCAGCAAGATTGATAAAAGCCTGACAACGAACATGAAGATGATACTTCCCGGTAATAAGAGTCCCAACCTTCCACCTCACGCGCCCATCAGCGCGTATAACCAACTCAACAAACCCACGACTCTGCTCGTCTCCCAAAGCGACGGCGTTATAAGGAGCAATGGGGATGGCGTTTCCGTAAATAATAGGAGACCAAACACTATCTTCTTTATGGCCTTGGTACGTCGGAGGAATAGCCGTAGGGAAAGTGATTTGCTGGTTCCGGTAAGTGGCGTAGACGTGAAGACGGTCGTAGTAGATTCCGATCTTGGAGTTACGGTTTCGTGTAACGAGCGTGACTTGGAAGTTTGAGGTGAGGAGGTTAGGTTGCGTGAGGTTGAAGGCAAAGACAGTGGCGTCTTGGAGGATGAATCTTGGTTTTGTTGGTTGGAGGATTACCCAGACGAGGAAGATTGTTATCAAGACGAGGATGATGAAGCCGATGATCACTCCACATATTCTCCCGGCGGTTCCTCCTCCGCCTCCGCCGTGCTTCTCACAGTCTTTGGACATTGTCTTTATCTTTACTTGTTGTGTAATGGATGGAGAAGATGTATGTGTGATAGAGAGCTAAAGCATGTGGTTTGTATATAGTTTCAAAATGTTTTGTACACTTAGCTTATGCTTTAATTAGTGAGTCTATGGTAACATTTGTATATAGATAAATTTTCTTTAGGTTATTTTTGTCACAATAAATTATTTAGGTTATTTTTTGTCTTTTCTATGTAAAAATGTGATTTATAATATGATAGTTTTGCATTCTAAAAGTTACGTGAATGTAGTACATGTGTGAATGTGAATAATTTTTTTAACTCGATATATGTAATATAAATGTGTGGATATAAATTTGTAGGGAAACAAAAGGTGTGGACATAAATTAATATTCTTAAAGGAGATGGTATTTAACTTTTAGTGTGGTTTTATCTAACCCACCAATTATAGGAGGGTGGAAGGTTCGGGTTTCCTCTTTGATTGATTCAGCTAATATTAAATACAAGGAAATATTCCATGTGCATATGTTTAATTAATTGAACGTGTAAACTCTATACCTTTTTTTCTGTATGCAAACTCTACTATATATAGTTAAAAGTTAAAACCACTTTGCATAGTGCGTTTGCATTCACATTGAAATTAAGGTGATCCGCTCTTCTCCACAGTCCAAAACAGTAAAAGTTAGCCTTATGAAGTTATGATATTTTTGAACTTGGTGAAATGATGAAAACACACCATTTGGTTGGGGGAAAATGAATAACTATTGGGTTGAAAAAGTTGATGAAAACTGTTTGAAACGTGAGTGAATAGTAAAAACGTGAGTAAATAGTAAAAAAAACGTGAGTGGATAGCAAATTAGTGGCTAAAAAGCAGAAGAGAAAAATATCTAGGGGATAAGACTGATTTTTTTTCAAAAATAAAAAATAAGAAAATAAGACTTTGAAATGCTTCAGGCCTTAACGGGTTTGAAAATAGAGGAAAATATCTCCAAATGCATATTTGACTATATAATGTAACAGTCGTTGCTTTCTTTTCTTGGAAAATTTTCTGTTCTTAATAAAAATTACGTGAAAACACTAATAGCAGAGAAACTTAAAGTAAACTGAACAGCGAAATCATACTCAACAAGTATAGCATTAAAACAAAACGAGCATATAAAATACTAGCACATTAAAGTTTGGCGTCTCATTAGCATTTGGTTACAGTATGAAAATTTCATTAAAAGATTCGGTATTCATAATGTAACCAAACGATCAAGTGCGCATAAAAAAACAAGGAAAAGAGTTTGAGTGTTACAAAGTTTTTTTCCCAATAATTCTTGACAACGTCTTAAGACTCTTAACTGTAATGTTTTAGTTCGGAGGATCAGATGTAACAACTGTTGGCTCTCAAGAGAAGACGGTTCATCTTTATTTTATTGACAAATTGATTTGGATATGAGGAACAAGAACTTGTTGAATAACCAGTTGATGATCATAATAGAGCACAAACTGTTTGACCCAAAACCGAGCCCATTAAGCGAATATCATGTGGTAGTAGTAAAAGCTCACGCAACTTAGTGCCTGCGAAGGTCATGTGATCCACTATTTCAATCGCTAAGCATGAACAGAAAAGAAGCCACGGATCCGATCTGAGTACTAAGAGCATCATTAACCCACAACCCCCAAAAGGGGTTCTTATTTTATTTTTTATTTTTTTTACTTTTTCTGATTTTTTTTTAAAAAAATAAAAAATAAAATTAAACCAATTGCGGGCCGACACGTGTCAGTAGAGCCCGCAAACAGTGCAAGAGACGGTTCTTATTTAAGAGTTTTAAGAACCGTCTCTTGCACTGTTCACGTACCCCACTAACAAATGGGGCCCGCAAACAATGCAAGATATCCTCTTAAGAAACCTCATTAATGGTGCTCTAAATTCATAGATCCAAATACTTCAATTTTTCTGGATATTCAGATTCGTCTCACTCTTATTATAAGGTAGATAAAATTATCAACTAGAATTATATGTAATATTTTCTACATTTTGTAATAACGTAACTATCTAGCGTTAAAAATAATGCTTAGAGAATAACTAAATTTGTAATTTAACATATTTGAAAATTATTTCAAAAAAACAAAAGTATATGATTTAAGAATCATACAAATTTATAAACAATGTCATTAAATGTTTCCACCTAAGATAGAAATCATGTCATCATTCTTACAAAGACATGTTAATATTTTTTCGAAATGAATATAGTTTTGACACATAAACAAGAATATAGGATCACTTCTATATAACTAAGCTGCAGATTTGTGAACTTAGTCTCAATAAAACTGACTAAGCATAACACTGCAGCTTAGTTATATAGAAGTGATCCTATATCATTCGGGACCTAACCTCAGACCGGAATGACGTTGTTTCTTTGGACCCTCATAATTCACGAAGTGAGATATAGCCCGATAAAGCCCAAAACATCAGCACAATTCCTTTTTTCTTTGCCAGCCATCAGCACAACTCATGTTTGAATTGCCTTTCAATCTTTTCGGAGGACAGGGTAGGTCTAAAATGTTTAATCAATAAATGGATTCTGATTTCCTTTTCATCAAATGTGAGTTAAATAACATCCAAATCATATATAAATTTCTCATGGGGTTGGACAAAAAACATGTGTGCACTCTTTTGTAGTATACTGTATGCATTATATATATATATACTGATTATATCACCTATAACTATAAGAAATAACGAGTTCTAAGGTAAAAAGCAAAAATCTTTTCTGGCAAGGAAAATTTCCAAGCAAATTTCTTTTTTTGGTCAAATTCATTAGAAGTTATGGTTCGTACGATACTGCAAACTTTTATTCTCAGGAACTGACGACAAAAAGTATGACTTTTACAGTTTATAAACATTGGAAGCACAGTTACATCATCAATATGGAATATAACTTTTATAGTTTATTTAGTTCATGCTATTCACTTTCTCATCACATATGTTGTATTCTGTGAACCTTAATTCCTAATCAATTGAAAAGATACAAGGAAGAGGATGAGTCTATTTTTGTAGCAAGTGACATTGCATTTTAATGTGAAAGTTAATTATAAAAAATTTGATGAAACGATAATAATAGTTATAAATAAATATAGACATGTAGGATACCACACTATGTTGTAGTAATATAAAAGTTGGAATCTCATAATTGAACAAGAATATAAATATATAAAAAGATGCCTACAACTTGCTCTTCAAAAAGTAACTGCTATAAGGCCCCATATTCCTACTATTCCCCATTCATGTTTTCATTTTCTAGTTTCCTTACTTTAGGTTTATTTTAATTCTTTTCTATAGAAAAGAACCTTACCACATAATTTTTTTCATACACAACTATGGAACTACTTTTTCGGAACTACTTATATAAGTATAACATTTTTTGGGTATGGCAAGATCACTTTACTCTTCAAAGAAGTCGTTAAAAATTCATATTCCTCGTGGGATCGTAGTTATACAGTATAATTTCTTTAAATTAATATTCTATAAATTAATATATACTAAAATCTCTATAAAATAATATAATTTTATAGTCTCAAATTAAATTTTTTGTTCAATTAGTATATCGATAAATTAATAATCTCTATAAATTAATAAAAAATTATAATTTTGGTGTAGTCCCAACATTATTAATTTATAGAGATTTCATTGTATTTATTTTACTCGAATATGTAGTAGAACCAATCCTAAGCCTAAGAAGAATAATTTACACTCAGGATCACATATAAGATATATAGAGAGAGATAGATATATATTTATTTATTTACTTATTTATTTATTTATGTGTGTGGGTGGGTAGTTGTATATATGTTCTACTTATCGTTAGAGAAGAGTAATATGTTCTACTACACGCAACACAAAAGAAAAAAGCTTCCTATGCTTGGAAATCCATACTATATGGACGTGATTTGATCAACAAAGGAATGAAGTACATTGTAGGAGATGGAACGAGCATAAACATATGGCAAGACCCATGGTTACCAGCACACCCGCCACGACCACCACGACGGATACATGATCATGTGAATGGAGTTAAAGTACATGAATTGTTTTCAGACACAGGTAGGCAGTGGGATGAACAGAAGATCCGTGAACTTGTTGTTGAAGAAGACGTGGAAAAAATATTAAGCATAAAGTTATGCAAAACGGCATCACAAGATCTTCTTGGCTGGAATTATAATGAAAACGGAATATACTCCGTAAAATCTGGATACTGGCTTGGAAGCCATCTCCCTTCACCAACAAGTCCATTACCTACTTATGGAAATACGTCTCTGAAGCAGCGACTATGGAAAACACAGGTGCCTCCGAAACTCAAACACTTCCTATGGAGACTTCTTTCGAAGAGTTTGGCTCTTAAAAGTAACCTTAGAAGACGACATATTCTCCAAGAGGCAGAATGCTATCGCTGCTGTCAAATGGAGGAAACAGAACTGCATCTTCTGTTTGAATGTCCATATGCGAAGAGCATTTGGCGAGCCTCGGGTATATCCAATACTATTATCCTTAATAACTCTTCAACTCTGGAGGAGAAAATTGAGGCATGTATTGATTGTAGTATGACCACGTCATCCAGACATTTACAAGACCTTCCTATTTGGATCCTTTGGAGGATATGGAAGAGCAGAAATACTCTTGCCTTTCAACAAAAACAAATACCATGGATGAAGGTACTACAACTGAGTCGAGATGATGCTAGAGAGTGGGATGGAAATGTGAAGCAAATGGAATCCAACTCAGAACAAAGAACACATGGACAGTTAAATCAACAAGCTGGTACATGGAGACGACCAAGGAATGAATGGATCAAATGTAATGTGGATGGAAGCTTTATTAATGCAATGGAAGTCCCTCAGGCTGGCTGGATTCTTAGAGATTGTAATGGCTATTATCAAGGAGCAATTCAAAGCCGTGGAATGAAGGTAAAGAATGCTTTTGAAAGTGAGTTTCAAGCAATAATCATGGCAATGCAGTACTGCTGGATTAAAGGATACAAAAAGATCATTATTGAAAGTGATTGCCAAAAGGTTATCAAAATCCTCAACAATGAAATATTGCATTTTGATGGATACAATTGGACTCGCGAGGCAAGATGGTGGATATCAAAGTTTGAAAACATCGAATTCCGATGGATAAAACGGGGAGGAAATAGAGTTGCACATGCACTGGCAAAACGGAATCTTCCTCTCTCTACTCTATTTCAATTTCATAATTGGGTCCCTAGGTTTATAACAGACCTTTTGCATAAAGACTATGTAGACTCTTATCAATATCAATGAAACGAAGTTCTAGTGAAAAAAAAAAAAAAAAATTGTGAATCTTGGCATTGCGGAACTCTATATACATAGGATGGACACTGCATTCAGTAATATCACTGCTTCAGAGTATAGTCCACTATAAAATGTTCAAATATATGTATATGGGTGATGAAATATACCAAGGCATGCATTATATATTTTGCGAAATATATTTATCTATTAGTTTTAAAGTATCAGATAAGTTGTCTTTTGCTCATTATATAATATATATTGTTTGTTGAGTCCTCTCCTTCTAATGATATGAAAAAGTTCATTTTCAAATTTCATAGCTTTATTAATTTAAGTATTATTCTTGAAGTGCTATGCTTGACAAAATGAAACACAACAAAAGATTGACATGAGAGGTATGTATAACAAATGATTCTGATAGTGAAGTGAATATTTCATATTTTATAAGCGACACATGCATTGATACACACATACATATACCCAGAAGTAAAGAAGATATAGCATATATATATTATATACATGGCTTTTATGAGGGACCCAAAATCTATTAAACCAAATTCCATGCTTCATATGTGTTATTTTTACAAACTCCGCACTCAGAATTCTAATTCGATAAAGGATAACAATATGGACGATCTAACTTTCACTTTTACCAAGTGCATGTATGTAGGTATGAATACCTTTGTTTGCTTTTTGGTTTAGTGATTGAATATGTTTGTATGTATTTCTCTCTTCAGAATCTTGTAGTCATATCATATACAAAAAATAATATTAATATTTTTAATAAAAATTTCCGTAGCAATTCACCTTGATTAAAGGGGGTTTTTAGGAGGGTTTTTAAGGGATGAGTCTCATAAATAGTATAAGAACTGGTTTCAAAAGTTGTTAATTAAGAACCGGTTCTTATGGGCTTTTGCACTGTTCGCAAGCCCCACTGATACGTGACGACCCGTAATTAGTTTGTTTTTTTAATTTTTTGTAAAAAAAAAAAATCAAAAAAAATAAAATTAAAAACCTCAATTGGGGTTCTAAGAGTTAATCATAGTCTTAGCTCCTCAACTGAAAATAAAATATTACATGAATGATGCTTCTGTCAATCTCAGTCCAAAATCAATGTAAAGAATATATTTACTATTAGTCCCCCAAATTTATAATATTTTATTATTTAATTTTTGCCAAGAACATACTCTTTCTGTTCAGAATAGATAATGTTAAAAATTGATGTTTTAAAATAAATTATATTTTATATTTTAATATAGTTTTTAATTTTATTAAAAAAATTGTTACTAATGATATTTTCTTGTTTATTTTTATAATTGGTTAAATAGTTTTTAATTTATATTCTAAAGATATCTTTTAGATGAAAAGTAAATTTTTAATAGTAGTAAATTATCATAAAACTTCATATATTTTGGAACAGATAAAATATGCACCAAACCCCGCCGGTAATAATATGCACAAAATTAAAACAAGGTTATCTGTTTCTCATATAACCAAATATGAAAATCACATTTGTAATTATAAAAGCCTAGTATATCAGTAAACTGTGAGAGTTAGGCAATTATTGTGGTGTAGCCTTTTTGAACCTTGACCTATTTATTAAAGGACCAATCACCAATGGTAGCCTTGTCCTTCACCCAAATTTCTGCATCTTGAAATTCAATGCTGTCCCTATGGAACTATGACCTAAAAAAGTATGAACGCTTTGGCAAGGACTTTGTTTTTTTTTATCAATGGCAAGCACATTAATTTGTTGGAGGTCATAACTTTATTTTTATTATATACTCTATATGACTACAAAACACATATCTAGAATTAGAACAAACACTACTGATACTGGCTGATGCAGTGTATGTATATATGTATATGCCGGTATAAAATTGCATACTAATTGAGGACACCAATAAGATATGTAAAAAGTAAAAACATTTATAAATACTAAGTGTATATGCTGTTTATGATAGACCTTAGTATTCCTAAGTTTTCTTTTTTGTGTCATGAGTTTGAGTAGAATGGTTATTGGCTAGAGACATGAATGCGTGATAATATGGTACTATACAAACCCTCTTTCCTACGGCATGTTGAAATTTAATTTGGCAACAGCAAGTGATGGGAGGGAGTGGGGTTCTTGTTCCGATCCGCTTCTACGATTTGTTAAAAAATTGAAATTATTTGACCGGTGATACATTAATGTTCATATGTCAAGAGGACATACCTATACGAAAAGTGGAATGTCTTTGCAGTAATTTTTAATTCGATAATATTCATTGTACACCATTGTTTTTTTTTTCATTGTACACCATTGTTATACATAAATATTAATATGCCATCTTTTATTATTATCGACTAACCTCATTTTTCAACAACTAAACAAATAATGGGGGCAGGCAACCGAATTCGCATAGCCCATGGTTTCTAATCATTCAGATTTTACAATATCTCTGCAAACTTTAAGATAAGAATAAGAAAGAAAAAACATTTACATTTGACTTTCATATAGCATTGCTATTTTTTTTTTTTTTTTTTTTACATTGCTATTTTTTTTTTTTTTTTTTACATTGCTTTTTTTTTTTCCATNGTAGCATTGCTATTTTTTTTTTTTTTTTTTTTACATTGCTATTTTTTTATTATTTTTTTACATTGCTATTATTTTTTCCATATTGGGTTTTCACAATAGGTTGGATATCCGAGCGCCCAATTTTGTTTTTTTCTCCAAACACTCTTACAAATAATCATTATTCACGGTCACTTTCAAATAATGAACAATCTAGTGCAAGTTCTTTTTTCTTTTAGTTTCTTACATTACCCCCGATCGATGCGGGTAGGCCTCGTACAAACGATTGGATTAGTAGTTGCGTTAAAATGGAAGTCAATAATCAAAAAGGCATGCTTTGCCTACCCTTTGACCGCACAATTATACAAAATGTGATCATGTCTCTTTTTCTTTTAAACCAAAGAAGCTTCAATGGGATTTACAGCCGCCGGAATAATGAGTGATTATCATGATTCTTGGCACTTCGTGACAACATATAAGTTGATAGAATCATATATATAGGTGGTATTGCTTTTCAATTCTCACAGAATTACTAATTTTTTTTTTACGTTTTGCAAGCATGCAAATGTACAATCTATTGGACTACTCTTAGAATATGAATGCCCTAATGGAAAATTTTACGAGCTAAATCACCCAACCACTCTTCTTGGGTTTATTCTCATTAATAAAAATATTATATATATTATATTTAGAATTTATGGTTCGCGGATAGACCTACCCAATATATTTAATCTTCAATGCTAAATATAAATCTAGAGAAGTTGCCACTTGCTCGTACATCCTCAAAGCTCCTCCATCTCTATGATTGGGGTTTTCACAACATTATCTCATCGTGGTTCATGTTACCATGACCTGTCGTATTGTCATTGGTTACCTGATGACATCAGATTTGGATTGTTCCTGTAATGTTTTTAATAGTCTTACTGACTCTTTGGTCGGGTCATGGGCTTGTTCTAATTTTGCATGTTTTTGGTATACACACGTATTATGGTGTTAGGCACACTTTAGTGAAAAGTCTTTTTAGTCTTTTATAAAACTTATCTTCATCATAATTAATGCAGATAACTTTTATTTTAGGTTCGTTCAACGTGGTGATATACACGCGAGAGAAGCGCACGTAAGATAGGCCAAAACATATTAGCCTTGTGATGCCACAGTAATCACTCTTGTGTTCTTGTCCTCTTTGAAGCTGCGTAGGCCTTACGTCACGCGCCACTTCCCTCTCCTAACACGCAACTTCATAAATATACACGCGCGTGGGTCGGGACGTGTCTCCGCCTTTCGATCAAACCCATCCAACGGTATATTAATGAGGGGTAGATGCGTAATTTAGGAGGATGGGTCCAGGTGATCTTAGACCATTGGTTTATAAAATGCGGGACAACGTCGAGTGGTACTAATAATTGACACGTGTCTAAAAAAAAACAAAGCCGACAAAGACAAAAGTCGGAGATACATGCATATCTATGGCATTAAAAGACCAAACCCGATCGCCTAATCAATGTTATTATTAAATAATCGTGATTAATTAATGTGATCATTTTTATGAAACTTTCTAAATGTATTGAACTATGTTTCATAACATAAGACGTTTTTATCTTTAATTTTATAGTTTAATAAAATTATAAACAAGTTAACCTTGTACAAAGTTGTATTAACATAAATTTCCACGAAATATTGAATAAATTTAAAATTCAGACCAATTTTTTTTAAAAAAACAAACAAACTAATAGGGTGTGAAGTAGTGGTCTCTTTCAACTTGTTACAAAAAAAAAAAAACTTATGAACTAGAGTTGTGAGTGTTCAAAAAAAAAAAGACTCTTGAAATGAGTAACCCTAACTATCAAGTCGAACATATAAGAACGAATTCCATAATCTAAAAAACTCGATGAAGTTTTCTTTTAACTATTTAAATTGTGTAAAATATGGTTTTTCATAAATTTTAGATATCAGTGAGGATTTTCGTTCTTAAACTATTTCATTTAGACCAATAATGTGTTGAACTAGTTAGTTTAGTACAAGAAGTTAGTTCTATAAATTGTATCTGTACTTCAATTTCAGCTGAAATAAATATTTTACATCAGATCATCAGTCTAGGTTTAAAAAATTCCTTCATTTTAACAAAAACAAACCTAATCCATTTACAGAATATCTGACAATAATTTTTTTTTTAAATAAACGGAAGTGTTTACATTGAAAATATTTATGTAGATGAAGAAGGAAAAAAAACGATATCAAAGTGTGAAATTTTATTAATAAAATGGAGTCGCTGGAGCAAATGAAGAAAAATAAATGTATAAAGGTAAGCAGAGATAAAGAGCCGTGGGAAAATGTCACAAGAGTAGGATTGGCTGCTTTCTTGACTTAAGGGGGACACGTGGGACCCTCCTATTTGTGGAGCTATACGACCCCTATAAAGGATTGAAAAAGCGGGAAGAGTTTTGATTAGGTTGCGGGTCCCTCGCTCGAGGACGAATCTTCTTCACCTAAAATATTTTCTAAAAGAAATAAAATAATATTTTAAAGAAAACTTATTTTGGAAATATTATAGAGTAGAAAGTGCCAGCACGTGTGGGGTCCTTGTTACTGTACACGCGTCAACTCCATAGCACGTATGGGTCCTTTTATATTTTTTTCAAGGGTCTGAGTAGAAAAAATATTCGGTTTGATCTATTCTTTTTTTTCTGTTTGAAATCGATAAGATTTCTTAGGTTGTAAACTTGTTAGGTTTCTATTAGATTCTTTTGGTTGGTTGCATTTGTGTAATCAAATTTTGAATGTTCTTTGAAGAAAATTTAACGAGCCGAGAAAAGTCTTTATATTGCTACGAATCTCGATTTGCTTTGAACAAATATTATTAGGTGCCTCGTGGACTTCTCTAAATCATGAGTTTTTCTCCAAACCTAATTTAGTTATGGTTGATTAGATTCATTGTTTAAAACGAAATAAATAGGTGAAAACCGCTTTAATTAAATTATAATTATAAATTGTTAATAATTACATATAAAAATTGAGGTGATGTATTTAAATTTAATGTTAGATTTTGTTTGGTTTGGATTAGATTTGATTTGATTAATTCAGTTTTTTTTTAAAAAAAAAAACTAAAGTCAATCAAAAATTAGTTTGATTTAGTTTAAATTTTCTTTGGTTTGTATTTGATTTTATTTAATCATATTAGTTTTTCTATTCTAATTCATTTAAGAAAAATAAATCTATAAAATAAAAAATCATTATTTTATTATTAAATTATCAACTTGATGTAAAAGTTGTAGTCCAACAATTATAAATCTAATATAATTGTCATAAGATTTTTTTTTTGATTTTGATGATAGAGAGTTATATTATTTTATTTTATTTTAATTGTATTTCTTCTATTCATCTAAAATCAAAATGTGTAAACATTGCTTAGATTGTTAATTGTTCTAATTTTAATGTTATTATATATTTAGTTAATCTAATTTAAAAAATATATTATTTTTTTTGATTATGTTAATTTTAAAATCAAACAAAACCAAATTATATAGATTGATAAAAAACTTTAATTGAATGGATAAAAACTAAAAAACTCATTTCAAAATGAAATCATCCATTAGTTTAGTTTATTTATATTATTTAATAGAATAATTTGAAACCAAATAAGAAGTTGAACGATGGATGTTAAAAAGAAGCAGAACAACATATGTATAGTGATATTTTTAAAATTTGATTGAGTTTGCTTAAAATATTTCTAACTCGATTTTACAATGTACTCTAAAATAGAGTGTGAAGTAGAATAATAAACAAAATATAACAGCATTATTCTATAAATGAAGTAAATATTTTTTTATTATTATTTCATTTCTCATTTTATTTTAGTGTAAAATATGTAGTTGGGTTAAAGATGTCTTAAGTTTAAACTTACTAGGTTAAGCAAGCCTAAGCCTAGAAACAAAAACTTAAAGTAAATGCTATTTTTGAATAGATCCTACTTTTGTTTTAAAGTAAAGTTTCAAATCAACTGTTACAATTTGATGAACAAGTTTTTGGCTACTTCAATGTTCGTGGGAAACAGTTATTCGCATAAAATTGTGTTGCTCAAATACATTATTAACGTTTTTGATCTTAAATATTAACATAAATTTGTATCAGGAAATAAATAGAAAATCAAGGTCTCAATTATTGTTTATTAGGGGGTCATTAAAAGGCCATTAGCTTGATTGATATAACAGCTTATCTGTTTTACAACTCCCATCAAACCAAAGGCTTAAAGTATCAATTAGGTTAAACTGACTCGTCTAATTAAAACTCAAAATCAAATCAACTTTATTAGTTATATTAAGAAACTCGAATTATCTAATTAAATCCTGGTTTATCATTTTTTAAAAAGCTTAAGTCGCGGTTTAGCATAAATCATTACAATTCCTAATTACAATAGTAACGTAGGATCTCCTATTTTAGTTCCTCCATGCATCTTCGAATTGTGTGATTATATATTTCAAATCATTTTCCTCATATTTGAAAAAGTTACTTTTAATATTATTAACATCGTACGTACACATCTGGATGTGACTACAGTTTTGCAGTCCTTCGAGACCCCCCTCCCCAATAAAATATAGTGACAAGTATATAAACTGAGTAGTTTATTAGAGAAGATCTATGTCTAAACCAATGACTAATTACTATCTCATAAACAGACTAATATACTAAATCAACGTCGCACATAGCAAAAACAAGACTGGGACACAGAGTCATTGAAATGTGGAAATGTAGTGATTTGTTATATAATTTGCAGTAGTTAACTTGCTAATTAAGGTATATGTGAATGAATATGATAGTGCGTTGGTAGTTCAAATGCATATGGAGGCTGAGAGTCTTAGTAATTGGAATAAAAACATCATTTTCATTCAAAAGGTTGTGCAATTTTTAATTTAGGATATGAGTATTTTCTTTCACAGAGGATGATCTTTCACTTGCAGTACAATTTTCTGATTTTGCTTAATTTTTTGTAAAAGCTAAAACTTTTTTAAAAAATATTGTATTAATTAGTTGAAATACCAACAAAAAGCTATTAATTAATGGACAACAATAGCGTAGTGGTTTTATTGTGAACTCGGATTTTATTACCTTGTCTTGCAACCAATTAAATCGTTGATGTACAAAATTACAAATGACTGGTTTACCTACATATCTTTGATCAAACAATGATGTATATTTTATGAAATTAGCTGCTTATAATAAAAATACAGTTTAAGTTGTGAGAACATTAGTAGTAAAAATATTTTTTTGATGGTAATTATGTGAATATTGCAAATGGACGGTTGATCTAAATTCGTGATAATTTGAAATATTTTCACATGTTTTATATTAAACTTGAGATAATTAAACATATGTGTGTGTGTGTGTGTGTAATTTTATTTGATGAATTAGCAATGGTAAACCTGTGTAGGTAGCCATGTAGATCCATGGCTAAGTATGTACGTAGAATTTATTTTCATAATTTGTGATATTTTGTTTTATATATTCACGCACACGCACCAATAGTTTTAGCAAATCTATTTTAAATAATGCAAATGTCACTACTGTGAATTTTGTTGCAAAGTTCGTGGCAATATTGTTGCACAATCTTAAAGTGCATGTAAGAAATTTGTGGCATTTACGCAAAATGATCAGTCCTATATTATGACAAAGCTATGTGGTCTGTTATCCAAAAAGTAAGAGAGATAAGTATGCCACTAGCTAGTGGCAAAATCACAAAGCAGTACTCTCGTAAGATTTTGCAAATACTTTCGAATAAACTGTAGAAAAATGTTGACAAAAAAACTGTGGAAAAGGTTAAAGTTTACATTTAACATTTTTTAAAGAGATAAGTTGTAATTCATGATGTCTTCCATCACCACCACTCCATCTCTTTTTTACTAGTAACCATTTGACTATTCATTTAAAACCGTAGCATATTTATGGTATCATTTCCACTACAATTCAAACATGATAAGAGGTTGGCTATGTGAATTGTTGTTTTAGCGATAAAAAAATGTTAGGGTTTAACATCGAAAGTTAGAACTGAGAATTAGCAGAGACCTAATATCTTATAGGTCTATACATATCAAAAAATATTCTAAATTTTCTGTTTTAAAATAACTGAATTCACATAGATAACATACGGTTTTGTGAACAGTAAACAAGTTCAAGTAGATGCTTAAATTTGTCTACGTACAAGTGCAAACTATATATACAATTAATAAATTTATTTTTTTCATATTCACTGTTTTAAAAATCTTCAATACTTTATTGTCTTAGTTTACAAATTAAATCAGCTGAAAATATTCTTTTTGAAATTTTCATATGAATTCTGAAAGAGCTTAAAATAAACGAAAACCTGATTTTTTTTTGTTCAAAAAAACAAAACAAATTAGACACTTTACTAATATATGCACTACAAAATAGAAGTGCCCTACATTGTTTTAAGAGAAATTCCCTTAGATAGCCCATTTTAGTTTGTTTGTCACAAAAATAGCTTTTAAGGAAGAAAATGACCAAAATGTTTTTTTTAGAAGCTAAAAAATTCATTTATATGCATTTATACCCCTAGGGTTAACTAATTTGGACTTTAGGGTTTAGAGTAAAGGGGTGAGTTTGGGGTTAGGGTTTCAAATTTCAAAAAAAAAAAAAAAAAAATCAAAATTTCAAAAAAAAAAAAGTCTATTTTGGTCATTTTATTTTTTGAAGGCTATTTTTGTGACAAAAAACTTAAAAAGGGCTATTTAAGAGAATTGCCCTTGTTTTAAATAAATTTATTCAAGTGGGACCATTATTTCCATCATGCTTCATTATCATTATCGTTATCATCTTCTTCTTTCTTCCTCTCTTTCTCAATAATTTAGTTTTTTTGTGTAATTGAATATTATAGGTTTTCTGCAGAAGGAGACGTTTCCTCGTTTTTGTGCTGTTTGGATCTTCTGACACACTTCACTTTTCGTATTTCAATTTCTCTAATCCCCTTATGTATATTTAAAATACTAATATATTCCTGATTTATATATTCTTGGCGGGTAACTCTTAGCTTAAATTTAATAGACTCTTAGCTTAATTAAAACAAAGAGAGATGTAATAAATAATAACTTAAAACTATTTCTAACTCATTGATATTTTTACATTTATAATAGCATTTAGAGTCTATTTCACTCTAACTCATTATTATTTTTTCTCTAAAATAAAAATTACTATTTTTCTTCGTGTTTAAGAAAACAAATAATAATCTATATTTTTACTATATATTTTGACAATTGTTATTATAAGGAAATAAAGATTCTCTATTATAGAAGAAAATATAGTAAAATATATTGGAAATAGTCTAAATAAAAGGGAAAGCAATGTTAATCCGTTAATTTTTACTCATCTAGAAAAACAAAGAAGATTGTCGTTTTTCATAGACAGTGTCCAAACGTAAAAGAACAAATTTTTGCTCATTGATATTTCCCACCATTGAATAATGGACATATGTATTTTCTGAAAAACTTATAAATTGCGCTTTTTTGTTGTTATATCAAACGGTAGGACTTTTACAAACAAATCTATTCAGTCACTGGAATATTACAGTGTTGACGCGTTTTTATATTATCACCGATGAAACAAATAGGTTTTATATATGTTTATTTGATAAACAGAAACATCTTAGTACTTGGTAACAAAAACATTACAATTTCTTTTTGAAACTTAAAAATTTTGTATAATGTTTAGTGTACAGTCTGAACTTACTTGAGGATAGAAGTCTGCAAGTATAGTAATTTCAAGAATATTTTATGTTCAGGATTGTAGTTATATCAGTAAAGAAAGATTTGGATTGAGATGCGTGTTGGATTTCTTTTTATTATAAAACATAAATATAATATTAAACTAAGAAAAATTATATGATTCTAAATTGGACACGACATACATATCACTATGTCTTGATGTGATAATAATGATTTCCTCTATATAAAATTATATAATGTATAAATATCTAAATCAGGGTGTTTGGTTGCTAGGATATGTGGGTTCATTACCTGGTCAATGCATAAAAGGCCAAGGTCATATCATACAAGTTCCTCTGTTTCTA
This sequence comes from Sinapis alba, assembly GCA_012274485.2. Taxonomy (NCBI): domain Eukaryota; kingdom Viridiplantae; phylum Streptophyta; class Magnoliopsida; order Brassicales; family Brassicaceae; genus Sinapis; species Sinapis alba. The sequence continues at coordinate 1,342,646 of MU105654.1, read as the reverse complement.
ATCTATTTGCACGTACACGAATTCTAACCCCTTGTAAGATTATATATTTTATATATGTCTATGAAGCTGAAAATATTTTTGAAATTTGATATTATGATTTACTGGCATGTATGGTAAATTGAATCTTAAAAGTAAACAATCATATACAGAAGTATTTGAAATCAGGTTCACAAAAAGTATTTGAAATTAAATATTTTAACATATTTCATCATGTTTGTCTTCGTATGGATTTTATATATCAACGTGCTAGATATAGTTATCATTCTGAATCCCGACTATTATTACAACATAGTGTATGGTAAAACGTTTTGAAGAACAATGAAGTAAAGGTTTTTTTAAATATATACATTATGCAAGTATTCTAAGCAACTTATTATATACATTATATAGATATATATTCCTTTTTTGTTATTTTATTAATGTTGAAGATGTAAAACCAATGGCTCTAGTGCATTTTTATACTCAAGTTTTGTTAATTAAACATATTAAAATATATAATTTACAATATGAAAACTTTATAGTAGCCAATTTATTCGGTTAAGTATAAGAAAACTCACATATTTTATTAATTAACTTTTGCTATCTAAAAATAAATTCCAACATGGTTGGAATGTCCATTTAGTTTATTAAACTAAACATAATATAAAATTAGCCGGTGGACAACATAAAGTTGTAAACACAACAGAATCTTAATTTTGTGAATACAACTTATACAAGTATCAGTAATCAATATGAGTTGAAATCAAGTTCTGACAATACTACACTAAATTTACATAATGACTTTATGTCTTAGAAATTAGTTAATGTCATGAAATGAAAGAAAAAAAACATAACAAAACGTTTTGGTTATAAGATAGACCGACCATAACACAAAAGAAGAAGAAAAAAAATAGAGAGGGAAAAATGGTGGTGTACTAAGACTGTGGGAAGATTAATGAGTGAAGGAAAAGATGGGTATCTTTTATCCTCTCTCTATCTCCCTCTCTCTCTCTAATATAATATACATTCATCTTTCAGCTTTTTAAATGTATTTTATATTTTCCCCTTTGAGCAAGAAAAGAGTTGCAGAGATATCTTTCAGTCTGACACAGAGACCAAACTCACATAGCAATCACACACACACACACATCTCCATAAAACATAGGTATGTATATAAGTGCATATATTCGTTTGTGAGTGAGTCTGTCTCTCTCCCTCTTTCTCTTTGATACAAATTCTCTATTGTAACTTTCCTTTTGCAGCTTGAGATGATCATGAAACACGTGCATCATCAGATCTCTATCAATCCAGGTTCTTCATCTTTCTTTTCTATTTTATATAATTTCAGTTTCCCCCTTAAACTCTATTATTTTATTATATTATTTTCAATCATGATTTATGTCTTAATTCTTCGATCTCTTTTTCTCATCATCCATAATTTGTCTCTTCTTCTTCTTGATGTGATCACAATTCGTTCTTTCTTTTCTTTCAAGTGTATAGATATAAGGATCTATATGAACTTATATTCTTTTTTTTTAATTTGATTTTGCTCTTTTTGTTTGTTTCTATGATCAATCAGCTTAGTGAAAGAAGATCAAGAAACGTCACCTTTTCATTCGTGAGTAACAAGTATATACTAATAAGATGGCTGCCTACTTCCACGGAAACCCACCGGAGATCTCAGCCGGACCCGACGGTGGTTTACAGACGTTGATCCTCATGAATCCAACGACCTACGTTCAATACACTCAACAAGACGACGACTCCAACAACAATAATAGCAACAACAACAACAACAACGCAAACAACAACAACAGTTTTGTCTTCCTCGATTCTCACGCGCCGCCACAAAACACGAGCCAGCAGTTCGTTGGAATACCACTCTCGGGCCATGAAGCTGCTTCCATTACAGCCGCCGACAACATCTCTGTACTTCACGGTTACCCTCCGCGCGTGCAGTACAGCCTCTACAACAGCCACCAAGTGGATCCCACTCACCAGCAAGCCGCGTGTGAGACTCCACGCGCGCAGCGAGGCCTGTCTTTAACTCTCTCGTCTCAACAGCAGCAGCAGCAACAACAACATCAAAACCAACACCAGACTCTCCATCACGTCGGGTTCGGGTCCGGACCAGGAGAGAATATACGGGTCGGACCAGGCTCTACAGGATCGGGAGTAACAAACGGGATAGCTAATCTTGTGAGCTCTAAGTACTTGAAGGCAGCGCAAGAGCTTCTAGACGAAGTAGTCAACGCTGACTCTAATGACATCAACACTAAATCCCAACTATTCTCGTCGAAGAAAGGGACTAGTGGAACTGATGATAAAGCTGTCGGAGAATCTTCCAACGGCGCTGGAGAAGGTTCTGGTGGTGGAGGAGAAGCTTCCGGGAAACGTACGGTGGAGCTAGGGACGGCGGAGAGGCAGGAAATACAGATGAAGAAAGCAAAGCTTAGTAGTATGCTTCACGAGGTAACAACAAAAACACTCCATATACATACGCTACGTATTATATACAATCTACATGTACTAAGTGATCTCTTATATCACACATGAAGTGGACTTCAAAAAGCTATCGTTAAGATTTTCAGTCATTTTCACTTAATATTATATTTATACTATTTTTTACTTTTTATGTATGCATCTCTAAGCCCATGATTTATTGCATCGTTCTAAGAACGGAAATTTTTAGCGTAATATAAGAATCATTTCTTAACTTTAACAATCTCGTCCTAAGAATCCCGCAATAATCATGTCTTAATGAACAATCTTATCGAGTTCCTCTTTTCTAATAGATCAATGAACATAAGTTTCTTTTCCTTCATTTTTGAAAGACTAATAGTTTTTATAAATGACAACATATAAACCTTCAAATTGTATAGGTTTCAACTTAAAACTAATTGTCCATAAATATTGAACAAATCTCATGATTCATAAACTCATGTGAAGTTATTGCTTGGAATAGGTGGAGCAGAGATACAGACAATATCACCAACAGATGCAGATGGTGATCTCGTCGTTCGAGCAAGCGGCAGGAATAGGTTCCGCGAAGTCATACACATCGCTCGCGCTGAAGACCATATCAAGACAGTTCCGGTGCTTGAAAGAAGCGATCGCTGGTCAGATAAAAGCGGCTAATAAGAGCCTTGGGGAGGAAGATTCTGTCACTGGTGTTGGGAGGCTTGAAGGGTCGAGGCTCAAGTTCGTAGACCATCACTTGAGACAGCAGAGAGCTCTTCAGCAACTTGGTATGATTCAACATCCTTCCAATAATGCTTGGAGACCTCAACGTGGTCTCCCTGAACGAGCTGTATCTGTCCTCCGTGCTTGGCTCTTTGAACACTTTCTTCATCCGTAAGTAACCCTCACAACATTTTTATTTTTTTTGTAACACAACCCTCACAACATCTATACACATCCATTACTTTTTTTTTTCTTTCTATATACATCCATTACTTTTCACTTATATACAAACTAAGTCTTGTCTTTGTTTACGTTATAGATACCCTAAGGATTCGGACAAGCACATGCTAGCCAAGCAAACAGGACTCACTAGGAGCCAGGTACGTACACTTCAAATGATTCTTGTGTTATTGTGTTAATTAAGGAAACGTATTTTTATATGGGGGTTTATTTTCTTTCTTATTAGGTATCGAACTGGTTTATAAACGCGAGAGTTCGTCTATGGAAGCCGATGGTGGAAGAGATGTACACGGAGGAGATGAAGGAGCAGGGAAAGAACATTGGATCCATGGAGAAGACACCTAATATGGATCAAAACAACGAAGATTCTGCTTCTAAATCAACAAGTAACCAAGAGAAGAGTCCCATGGGAGGAGGCGACAATTACCATCTGAATCCTAATCACAATGGTGACCTAGAAGGTGTTACTGGAATGCAAGGAAGTCCCAAGAGGCTAAGAACAAGCGAAGAGACAATGATGCAGCCTATAAATGCGGATTTCAGCTCGAACGAGAAGCTCACAATGAAAATTCTAGAAGAAAGGCAAGGGCTAAGATCAGACGGTGGATACCCTTTCATGGGGAACTTCGGACAATACCAAATGGATGAGATGTCAAGGTTCGATGTAGCTGTCTCGGACCAGGAGCTCTTAGCGCAAAGGTATTCAGGAAACAATAATGGCGTGTCGCTCACGCTAGGGTTACCTCACTGTGATAGCTTGTCATCCACGCATCATCAGGGTTTCATGCAGACCCATCATGGGATTCCGATTGGGAGAAGGGTGAAACTAGGAGAAACAGATGATTATGGAACCACCGCCGCCTTAAACGGTGGTGGAGGCTCGGCGGCGGCCGTGCATTCATCAGCCGCAGCAGCAGCTGCTTACAATGGGATGAACTTACAGAATCAGAAGAGATATGTGGCTCAGTTATTGCCTGACTTTGTTGCTTAAACCCATGAGCAACCAACAAAGGTTATTTATATATACATTAGTATTCAAATAAGTATATAGGTTTCGTATACCATTGAACCAAACACAAAGAACAAAATTTAATTTTAGTCTTTGGTTATATATGGCCGACGGTTGTATATCGATTTTTGTAATTTGTTTTTTCTTTTTCTTTTATCGTTTTATTGGGGGATGGATAGAATTATATGTATATGGGATTAGTTACGTGTAATAGCTTGCTTTTGGGTGTATACCAACGTATATTTTTACTTCTTATTTTATTGTAATAATAAGGTAGTGGTCTGAGTTATCCAATATGCTACAATGATTACAGAATATATCTCTTTTCTAACAGTCAGAAAATCACATAATAGATCTAAGCTGCATGTTTGACCCAAAGGAACAAAAAAAAAACTACTGTATGAAGTCATCAATCAGAATAATGTATATGTGATGCAGAGTTGGAACTTGAAAACTTTATTTTTGTAGAAGTGGATATGAGTTGGACACATATTGATATGAAATTATACAAATTTATACTTCAATTAAGAAAAAATCAGATTCAGAATTTATTCTGTAATTGGTTTAGTAGTTGTAAATATTAATATGTTAAAATCCAAATAACTGTTACATGTATTATTGTTATTTTTATTTCCCCTAATTTAAAATAATTTTCAATAGCTGAAAAAGATGTTACTAATTGTTGAAACTTAGTTTAGATTATAAACATCAAATATAAGAAGAGAATTATTAATTAAGAATGACAAACATTTATGAAATGTTTTGTAAATTGTTCTTTTAACATATTGAACCATGCATTCAAATGAGAGTAACAAGTTCATCCCATGCTATTTTCAAAAAAAAAAAAAGTTCATCCCATGCTCGAGTATCAAAATCTCGTATTCGCGAACTTTGTCTATCTACAAATGTGAGGCACATGAAGCATAAGAAATGGGTTACAACTATTGAGCATTTGAGCCCAATTTATAGTGCCAGATGAATAAAAATTACAATACAAAGAATATCTCAAACGACCCGTTAAGAAAAATAAACACACAACAATGTCACAAACATTACTCATTTCGAGAATTTTTCCAACATCACCGCTTTGTGGAGGCCCAATTTAATGACTTCTACAACATTAGACAACAACTTTAAAAAAATTGAGATCAATTTGAATTTTAAGCCTTTCCTCCTGCTTACAGACTGTACCGATCAAACCAGCTGTGACCGGATTGGTTTGATTTACAGATAATTAAACGGACTTGTTAATCCCCACGATGTTGCATATCCTACCATTATTTCACTTTTACCATATAGTTTTAGTGTATACATGTTATGATGTAATGCAGATTTCAAATACATATACGGTATGAAGTACTAGGAGACGTTTCATAAAAATCTCAAAAAACTTTATATTGTAAAAGAAGAGAAGGAATTCTAAGACTATATATTTAAAATTGCCAAAAGATCTTCAGATGTATTGTATCTAGCAATTGCAATCGTTAGTCGTAAAGTAAGATTATATTATTGATTAAAATTTCTTAAAGAAGGTCGTCAAATAAATTAGTGAATTAGTTTGCATGAATATATAATATTAAGCCCATTTTTGTAAGAAATGAATATATAATATTATACTTTGTTATTCTAAGACAGTTTCATACACGCATACACATTCATGCTACATTTTTTTCTTCTGGACAATCATTCATGCTATATTGTTCTTTTTTCATGCTATATTGATAATTTATTTTAAACCGTGTTATTTTGCGTGAGGTGTGGCATAAGCTGTTGAAGTTCCATGCTATTTATTTTAATCCAGCCGTAAAATGATAACATGTTGCTTTATACAACTTCATCCCAATATGAATTGTCTCATAATCCCCTAATGTGTTATAACTGATTTTATCATTTAATCATATATACACTAATTTTGCTAAAGCATGTGCGAAGTTCCTGTCAGAAACTCAATTATACAACACGACTTCTCATGATATGCCCATATTATATTTTTAAGTCCTACTATCTAATATAGTGGTTGTTCTCATAAAAATCAAACATTGTCCATATTATTAGACTTTGACACATAAACAGACAGCCGCTTACAATTATATCATGATCCACGTCACAGAATTGTGAAAGTAAGTATGAAATCTCGAAAAACGGTTTAATCAGATGTCAATATTGAAATTTTGAAGAAGATCATAGAAAAAGTTGAACAGAACTATCTATAAGTTATAAGTTTATATGGGTCCAATGGACCGTTAATGACACTGAATTAGGTCTTGTCGGTAACTAACGAAGAAACAATCAAAGGAGACCAACATTTTCTTAATTAGAAGTAAAGGTCACCCATAAGTTGTAACTGCAACCATGGAAATGGTACGACCTTAGAATAACCTATGTCACGCCAATCACTGTTGTTACCCATAACTAACTGCCACCTCCAGTGGATATCCCGTAGATTTTGCTTCTTGTGATGCTTCAATTGAAGTAGTATGCCACGCCAATCACTGTTGTTGGTTCACCTGCTGTAACTAACGCAGTCTACAGTCACTTCAGCATCTACATGCGTAATGGCAGAACCAGCAACCCCTATGACTAGTGTAAGAGAGTTCAACTCTACTACTGCATGGGTTAAACAAAAATACTCCAGTGTTTGTTTCATGGTAACATTTTCTACCCCCTTTCTTTTGGATTCATTGATTAATGCAGTTGAAGGGATTGGTTGTGGTAAAAATTATACCATTTTAGATATAAAGCTTTCATGAGTATGAGATGGATGTCTAAAAAAGACAAGAAGATAAAATAATAAAACCTACACGAAAATTCCAAAAGATTCAATGGAACATGGTAGAAAAATATGAATAAATAGAGGTTGTGAGTTGTGACGGGTGCGGAGGTTGCAGCTATTCTTCTTAGAGCATGATTATCCTAGAGACTCTAAAATGAATCTTTTATTTTTATTTTATTTTTGTTTTTTCTGTTTTTTCTGGAAAAAAAAAATTAATCAATTGCGGACTGACACGTGTTAATGGGGCCCGTGAACAGTGCAAGAGACGGTTCTTATTTAAAAGTTTTAAGAGTATAATTAACCTTAAGAAACTCATATGGGTTTCTTAGGATTTTCTTTTTTTTTTAATTTATAAAAAAAAAATTAAACCAATCGCGGGCCGCCACGTGTCGGTGGGGCCCGTGAACAGTGCAAGAAACCCATAAGAACCGGTTCTTAATTAACAATTTTTGAAACCGGTTCTTACACTATTCATGGGACCCATATCCCTAAGAACCCCTCTAAGAACCCCTTTAATCATGGTCTAAGAACCGTCTCTTGCACTGTTCACGGGCCCCACATGTTAATGGAGTCCGCGAACAGTGCAAGAGACCCCCTTACGAGATCCGGATAATCATGCCCTTAAACAAGGAGATTGGGGTTCTTAATAATCATGCCCTTAGAGCATGTCCATTGGCGGGTTCTTAGGGAGGGGTTCTTAGCGGAAGTTAAGAACCGGTTCTTAACTTTAACAAAGAAAAAGTTAAGAACCGGTTCTTAAATAAGGATTTAAAAACCGGTTCTTAACTTTTTCTTTGTTAAAATTAAGAACCGGTTCTTAACTTCCGCTAAGAACCCCTTCCTAAAAACCCCCTAATGGAGATGGTCTTAGAGCACCATTATCCCAAAATCTCAAAATTGGGGTTCTTATTTTGATTTTTTTTTTGGTCGTTTTTTTTTGTTTTTTTTTTTAAAAAAGAAGGAACCAATCGCGGGTCGCCTCATGTCAATGAAGCCCACAAACAATACAAGAAACAAGGAGAGAAGATATCTTATTTTGCATACATAAGAGATCCTTTTCTATGTTTTTGGTGGATCTCATCACCTAAGAAACCCTCTTAGAGATGGAGAGATGGGATAATGGTGCTGTAAATGTCTTTTTGAATTTTCAAGATCTTCCTTTTGCATTTGTGATAATCGTGGCCTGAGCGTCGGTTCAACCTCATCTCACCCAACTATCAAATTCCACATGTGAAAAATTTCTACCATTTTCAAATATTCGTTACTATTTCTTTGCTACGAGGCCACAAACAAAAAAAGAAAGAATCAGAAGTCAAATGGGATGGCAAAAAATGTGTGAAGCTAAAAAGATAGGAAGAACAATCAATTATGGCATGTGAGTAAAAGAAAATCCTAGACACAAAACAGACACTGTTCTCTTCACCACCGCCACACCCAATGAATCTCTTTACTTCATTGTCTTCTTATCCGTTTGGTTACAACTTCCCTTTGAAAAGTCAAACCTCTCATACGTCTCACGTGTTTATTAAAATCTATTATTTTCGTACACCACCCAACTCAAACGTAAAAGAAAGTCAAATCTATGTTCCTCGTCAGTTCCATTACAAAATAATACTAATAAACTTTACAGAGGGGGCAGGTTTTTTCTTGTTTTGGCATATATAGGGACAGCTTTACAAAGAGTATATGTATTTTCCGTGTTTTGACTTTTTAATAATTGTGAATTTCAACCATTTCATTTATATTTATAGCCTCCCAAGCTCGTCCTCTCTCTTATTATTCAAACCAATTCACATCTTCCCAAGACCCAACTACTACAACTTGTAGCAAGAAAAATATACTATAGTTTTTGTCTTGTTTTCCTCAGATTCTTTGTTCAATATAACTCATCTGCGTTCTCGTCAAAATTCACAACCTCTTCACTACTATTTCCATGGATGAAGAGATCGAGATTCCACCGTTCTTTCTTTGCCCAATCTCTCTAGAGATCATGAAAGATCCAGTGATAGTCTCTACAGGAATAACCTACGATAGAGACAGCATCGAGAAATGGCTCTTTTCAGGCAAGAAGAACTCGTGTCCGGTCACCAAACAAGACATAACCGACGCAGATCTCACACCAAACCACATTCTTCGCCGTCTCATCCAATCTTGGTGCACTTTAAACGCATCCTACGGAGTAGAGAGGTTCCCGACCCCGAGACCTCCCATCTGTAAATCTGAGATCGAAAAACTCATTAAAGATTCAGCCTCTTCGCATCAAAACAAGGTCAAGTGTCTCAAAAGACTTCGTCAGATTGTGTCGGAGAACAAGACCAACAAGAGGTGTCTGGAGGCAGCGGGAGTACCTGAGTTCTTGGCTACCATTGTAAGCAACAACGAGTCAGAGAACATGTTTGACTCTTCGATGAGTTTGACCGACGAAGCTCTCAGCTTACTCTACCATCTTGAGACTTCAGAGACAGTCCTCAAGAACCTTTTGAACAACAAGAAAGGTAGCGATATTGTAAAGTCTTTGATAAAGATCATGCAGCGAGGGATGTATGAATCTAGAGCCTACGCAACTTTACTTCTCAAGAACATTCTTGAAGTAGCGGAACCAATGCATATTATGAATTTGAAGTCATTGGTTTTCACTGAGGTCATCCAGATCTTGGACGACAGGATCTCAGACAAGGCGACAAAAGCTGCTTTGCATATATTGGTGAACATATGTCCATGGGGAAGGAACAGACACAAGGCCGTGGAAGCTGGAGCGGTCTCTGTGATGATTGAGCTTCTCATGGACGAGAGCTTCTCATCAGATAGAAGAGGTCCAGAGATGGCGATGGTGGTTCTTGATCTGTTGTGTCAGTGTGCAGAGGGACGAGCTGAGTTCTTGAACCACGGAGCAGCTATAGCAGTGGTGTGCAAGAAGATACTTAGGGTTTCACAGACGGCAAGCGATAGAGCTGTTAGGGTTTTGTTATCGGTGGGAAGGTTCTGCGCGACGCCGAGTTTGTTGCACGAGATGTTACAGTTAGGGGTCGTAGCGAAGCTTTGTCTTGTGCTTCAGGTTAACTGTGGAAGCAAGACTAAAGACAAGGCAAAGGAGTTGCTTAAGTTGCACGCTAGAGTTTGGAAAGACTCGCCTTGTCTCCCAAGAAACATGATTCTTGCATATCCCTCGTGATGTTAAACCAAGAAAACAACGTAGAGTCATTGAAACGAGACGGATTCTCAATAAGTGCAAACGCTTATATGAGAGTTGCTCTTAGTAATTTGTTGAAAAGACTACTGGTTTTTCCTATAATTAATCAGAACTTTTTTAGTTTTCTTTTTTTCTATACATTTGATGTTCAATCTGTAGATAATAGGGGTAAATTGTTCATCAAAATATTTTTTCGTACAAAAAAACTGCAAAGATATGAATGAAATCTCAAGTTACATGGCTATTCTCTCTTGTTCATTGTATTTTTTTTAATATATCATTTCCATTATTTTAAGTTTTCAACTAGAATATTTTTTATGACTAAGTAAGAAGCATACGTCAGTTTATAACATTCAACTTTAGATCACACTGTTAGAACATGTTAAGTTGATTATTTAATCAAATATATGTGACCTCGTAGTGTTTGTACAAGAATTAATACAAAGAAAAAATCTTACTTAGGTACCAAAATATTATAACAATATATCTTTTGAAAAAATTAGATCGCATCCGGTTGAATTTAGTTCTTACAATTATTTTAATGCCTCTACATGGAGGTTATAGACTTGCATCGAATCTAATACAATTACGAAAATCCTCTTCGTTGTAAGAAAAACGACTAAAGTTATCATTGACCAACTAAATTAGAGACTTGTAATTACTTAAGGACGCAGTCGAGAGTGAAGACACATATGTAGATGTGAAAATATATAATACTACACAAATCGCCACCGAAAGAGAAATAGAAATAAAGAAATTGACACCGAATACAATAAGAATAAGGAGCAGGCTAGTGTTGAACCATACCACCCACCAATCTGAGCCATCTCATAGAAAAGTAGTTAAAAACAAGTGAAAATATTCCCGTTGGTCTCACTTGTGTGATCACTTTTTATTTAACAAAAAAAAAAACATAGAAGCAGTCATATATTGCGAGCAGCTCACAAAATCTGGATGCTTTAATTTTGTAATTATAAAAGTAGGTCCAGACTGGACCACATCTTGTAGCTGTGAACAGAACATATAGAGATTCATAAATAATACAAACAAAAGTCTTCAACTTGATAAATAAAACAGTTGTGTTTGTGCTGTTTCTCTCAACCATCTCAAATACCTTCTTATCTTATGTTCTTCTTGATAGTTTGGTGGTAGTTTTTTTCTGGTTGGAATTATAACTTTGTCGTGCTATTTTTAAAAATCAAAAGAGCGAGTAAATTTGTATAGAAAGATTTGATTATGTACTGTAAATGAAGTCTTTCTCAAGCCTAACATGAGAAATGCCATGAATGGGAGGATTATAATGTTTTATTAATTGTATCAGGTTTTGAGGTATACATAATAAAAGAGTATTCACCTTGACCTCCTCATTGCCTTCTCTAGTTTGTAATGGTTTATGAAGCCACCAAAGTTCGAGTCTTGACCACTGAAGAATTAACATTTCGGCATCGCCAGGGACATGGAACCGACACGTAGCATATATGACTAGTCTGGACCATTTCTGTGGGCCAGGATACCCCTGTATATTTCAAAAAAAAGGATTTATGAATTCATCGCAGTCCGCTTGCGATTTCATAACAAAATCTTAGATGATATTGTATACTAAAGTGTTGATGGTCCCATAATAACTTCATAGATAGATAATGCGGGGTTCGAACCTTACTCTATTGTCTTTGAAATTAAATGTGGCATAAAGTTCACTCAATATGTGCTTTTCAATGTATAGGTAAGCATGGAGAAGTCTTATCGTTCTTCCCTTTCCATGGGACTTGGAGTAGTAATTGCGACAACCAAACTTATTTGTTAACTCCCGTGTACAATAAACAGTACTTTGGTAGATGCGGATAAACCACATATTTAATTATTTATATCAATTTTCTTATGAATATAATTCCTTAATGTTTTGATCTATATTATACACTCCAATAGTATTTAGGTGCATAAATATATACACAAGCCCTTGTATATTTGTTTGAGCATGCAATATCTATGCATAATAAATCTGTGGACCGGACGTGAACGACCAAACAACTTTGACGCCGCAAATGAAGACTTGTTTCTATTCGCTGGTCGTATCGTATCAAGTGATTTTCACTGCAACGTATGGTTTGAACTTAAAACTAAATGAATCCCAAGTGATTTTAAAATATGATAAATATAAAAGCACGTAACAGAGACACGTAAAGCACCCACTCTACGACTATGGTTTTAACCTTTGACCCGCTCACTATTAGACCATGATTTAAAAGAGTTCTTAAGAGGGATTTTTAATGGATGAGTCCCATAAATAATGTAAGAACTGGTTCCAAAAATTATTAATTAAGAATCAGTACTTATGTGTTTCTCACATTGTTCACGGGTCCCATTGATACGTGGTGGCCCGTAATTAGTTCGTTTTTTAAATTTATTTATTTTTAGAAAGATTTTTTTTCAAAAACCTCTCATTCTTGGATTAATCATGTTCTTATTCTCTCCAGTTTTTATAATTTTATTCAAGTAATGATTTTGACTAATTGCTAAACCTGCGTAAATTCTTAGCCAACCAATAACTTGCAGATAAAACTTAAAGAATTTCTGTCAGTCTGTGTCCATATAGATTTACGGCCACATATTGTCAACAAGCTAAGCTTTGCAGTTTGTGACTATGACAGACATAGTTGCATATATATATGGCTAGAAACTGGAACGACAAATGCAATAAATTTCATTGTCATACGCATACATTTCAGCTGAGGGATAACACTTTTGATATAGGGCATCATTATCTCCAATTTCTTAACCGGGATTTTTAATTCATAATTTGACATTTTTTATATGTATATATTTTTGGCGAAGAGACTACTCTTATATCTCTAATTTAAGAGACGGTTCTTAGCTTTTTTTAATTAAAAACTAAGAAAAACTAAAAACCGTCTCTTATCCGAAGCTAAAAACTCCGGTTAAGAGACCGGAGATACTGATAGTCTAAAAAACCTATGTACGTAATGGAAAAATTAACTCCTTAAACACAATCCTAGCAAGGTATCTCATATGCACAACCACCAACATATGTAGTTAAGTATGTAAACAAAATGAGGCTACCTACTGCCAAAATCAATTACCTACCTCTTAGTAGGACTAGTTTTCACGGTCAGATCATCCGCAAAATACAGTATATATTAACCTACCCTGGTTAATATAACCGTTCAATTAGTATTTTAGTAAGGCTTGTAACGTTAATTAAGTCTTATATAAACTGATTGCTTGCTCAGAGAATTTCCAGGGGCCTGGGCTCGGAAAATATGTTTCTTCTAGTAATCTAATTTATGAGTTTTATGTCTAATTCGCAAGGGTGCCAGTAACCCTTTTTGGTACCTTTTTCATGCGTAGTAGCCAAATGTTGTATTAGTTAGCTGGGCAACCAAAGTGAATGAATCATCAAGATTGTGAATTCCATTTTCAGTTATGGGCCGAGGAAACGGTGTGTCTAAAACCCACAAATCTTTGGATGCCCAATAAGAAAAAAAAACATTTCGTAAACAGAAAGGTTTGCTCTTTTATCAAATCTCTCATTTTGATAGTGACCTCATAACGGGAAACTAATATCCAAGAGATCACCGAGTTATTTTATTTTTTATTCTAAAATAAAGTCTGGATTAAAAATATTCAAATAATATTTTATTTTTACTTTATAATATAATAAAAATAGATTTACTCTATAAGAAAATAAGACCATCTAGTCTAACTGTCCATATTTCGGTTTTATTGATTTTTAGAAAAGAATTTGTAAATTAAATATCACATTTTATTATTTTTATAGAAAATATTATTTTTAGAAAAAAATTGTTCTTAGAAATTTTTTTTTTAATACTTTTTAAAAATAAAAAATAGATGTACTCTATAGATAAATTAATCTATTTTTTATTCATTACTTTATTTTTATTCTAAAAAATATCATTGGAATAAAATTCAATTCTATTATAGAGTTTTTATTTTGAAGGGAAAATACAGTAAACTACATTGGGGATATTTAAGGTAGTTGAAAATTTTGTTATAATGTTCCAATCATTTTTGTTGATAGTATGCTTAAATCTATATTCATGGTGGTCAGTTGGTAGACAACTTGCTTACAAGATTCTTATAAAGTATGGTATACTCGTTTATACATACGTTTTGTCTGTATTCCTATATGTATATTCAATTTCCAGTATATCTGTCTATATGTTCTGTTATGATGTTTTAATCATTGTAAGCGCTCGATCTGTTCCGTATATTAAAAATATACATCATGCAGGCATGCAACGACGCATTAAGTTTATGATAACAACTGTCCACCGCAACGGCTGTGTGACTGGTATAATAACTATTTAGCCGTGAAGTGCAAAACAGAGAAGATGATTAACATTGTGTATTTATGGTTTTAGGCTAAATTCAACTTTTAGCTACTCTGCTGTTAATGTCCATAACTTAATTGTTGAATTTCAGTTTCCTCGAGTTGTACACAAACCATTTATATTGTTATAACCAGCAAACACAAAAGTTTATTACATTATTGGCCTTTTTAGAGATTTTGTACATGACAAATAATTTGTTTTTCCAGTTTGCGGAGAGATTTCAATGTTTTGAACTGGGAGAAACTAAAAGGGTTAATTATTGCAAGATGAATTTGTGTAGAGTTTGTAGATTTAAAAAATTGATAAATTTTTAAAGTTATGTGAGTTTTAAAAACATATATACCTTGACCTATAAAATTTGATCATAATTTTTTAGATTGGTAAAAAATTTCAAGAATTTGTATTACTCATTTTTATCATTCTATTATAAATTAAATATATGTTTTATATTTTTCTCAATCATTTAGCATGATTCTTTGTTTTTTTTTGCAAAAAAGTTTATTTGTTAACAGAAAATAGTAATGATATATATAAGATTATGTTAGTATAATAAGATGAATACTATATTAACAAACAATACAAATATAATTATACATTTAAAAAGGTAAGTCTATGATATTTGACAAGAATGATAATTATTTTTTCTAATTTTTCATCAAGTGGATTTTGAAAATCTCATGAATACATATGATATTTTGAAAGTTTAGTTAAAATGAATAAAATTTAATTTTTGATAACATTAGATTCAGTTAGAATATATTTTAAAATGACTAAACCAATAAAAATAAATTCTAGTTAAGATTTTTGAAATGGGAAAATTCCTTAAAAATACTCGGACTAATTTCCATTTGCTAATAAAATACATGAACTATTTTGGTTTCCCGTTTAATACATAAACTAATTTTTGTTGTTTATTAAATACACAAACTTTTGAAATTCGTAGTTTTTACACATCATTTTAGACGGTGTTAACTTTATTTAACAGAAGTGACGACGTTGTTAGTGTTAATTAAACAGATATTTAAATTATGAAATCAAAATTCCTTAAAAATACATGAACTAATTTTATTTGCTAATAAAATACACGAACTATTCTGGATTCATGTTTTAATACACGAACTACTTTTTGTTTTCCATTAAATACACAAAATTTTGAAATTTTTCAGAATTTTACACAACGATTTAGACGACGTCAACTATGTTTAACAGAAGATAATGTTAGTTTTAACTAAACATGTGGTTAAACTGTGAAAGCACGCTCACCCTCAGCCAAAACCTCTTAAATCGATTGAGCCAAGTTAGTTTCAATTCGAGTATGGCACCTTAATCAATTTCAACCTCTTTTATTCTCCAAACTTTGTTCATTCTCTTTTTTTTTCTTTTGATTTTTTTTTTATCGCTTCAGAATAAAGTCGATTTCTATGTCGTGAAAAAGAACGAAGAAAACTAGGTAATTTTAAATGAACTTCTGATTTTGGAATTAGTTTATGTTATGTATTTTTGGTTCTTATTTTTTTCTGGTTGTAATGATAATGATTCAATCAAGGTTAAATTACACTATGATCAATAAGTTTAATGTTATGAATTAGACTGTACATATATTCTTTCTTTTCTACTATGATCAATAAATTTGAAATTTCATCCAAAAAATATACTATGTAAGCGTAATGGAGAAGAAAACTAACAATATAATCTATCAGGAGGATTTTCATCTTCTGTTAAACATAGTTGACGGCGTCTAAATCGATGTGTAAAATCTAAAAAATTTCAAAAATTTGTGTATTTAATGGAAAACAAAAATTAGTTCGTGTATTAAAATGAGAATCCAGAATAGTTCGTGTATTTTATTAGCAAATGAAATTAGTTCATGTATTTTAAAGGAATTTTGATTTCATAATTTAAACATGTGTTTAATGAACAGTAACACCGTCGTCACTTCTGTTAAATATAGTTAACGCCGTCTAAAAAATATGTAAAAACTGCGAATTTCAAAAGTTTGTGTATTTAATAGGCAACGAAAATTAGTTCATGTATTAAACGGAGATCCAAAATAATTCATGTATTTTATTAGCAAATATAAATTAGTCCGAGTATTTTTAAGGAATTTTTCCTTTTGAAATTTATGAACTAATAACAATCAAATCTCAATTTTTTAAAAGTTCATGAAGATTCAATTGCCGATAACTTCGTAATAGTAAAATAAAACAAAATTGAGACTTGGAAAAAAATAAAGAAGAAAAGCCGTTTCTCAGAAAAAAAAAATTAAAGAAGGAAACTAACGTTACGTTGGTTACAAAATTAGTGAATGGGTTAAAATAATCACGGAAAAAGGATAATTAAACGTAACTTAACAACATATCATCATTATGCGTGGCGACGAAGACACTGACTTCAAATTATTTAAAATCTCTTAACAAATGTTTGCACTTAAATTATCAATGTTCAGTTTGGACACGATTAAAACCGCAATTAGTAGTAGCTTAATACTCTATGATTACTAATTACAAAAAACTGTATTAGCAAAAACGATATTATGAGTAATCTGTTACCGGCCACTAATTCTTTTCACTAAACTTGAACGTTGTTTAATTAAAGATTTTAAATTCATTTATGTTCTTTCCGAACTAATTGTTTTTAACCATATCTTATATAATACGAATGAAATCAACAAACTTGGTCTCATTTGGGTCAAAATCTTATCATGACGTAAAATAACGAATTAATGTGTACATGCTTATACAACTTACAATTACAATAATATTATATATTAGCAAATTCCAAATACGGATTTTATTACTAAACCCAAAAGTCACACCATGCGTGCTTTGTCAAGCTTTCTTATCTCCATTCACATGCATCTCCTCTCTCTTTCTAATAGCGTTGACTTTTTGTTAATCTCAAGATGCTTCAGTTTACATGTCTTATAATCAAATAGCTGACAAAAAAATCTCTATTATCTCTCTTCTTCCACCTCTAATACCCATCAAACCGCAACCGCAACCGCTATGAACACCTTCCAACCGCCTCCACCGATTCCAGGCTACAACCACCTCTTAGGTACGGACGACATAGGAGGATTCAGATACGGTATTGGAGTCTCTATAGGAGTTCTCCTCCTCATCACCACAATCACCCTCACCTCCTACTTCTGCACACGTAGACAGCTCTCTTCTTCACCTTCACAAACAACTCAAGATTCAACACGAGTCCACCATCACCACCACCACCATGTCATCCTCGACGTCGTGTCAGGCCTAGACGAGGACACCATTCAAAGCTACCCGAAACTCCTCTACTCCGAAGCAAAGGGAAGCTCGACGTCGTCGTGTTGTTCAATATGCTTAGGAGACTACAAGGGGAATCATCTGCTGCGGCAACTCCCGGATTGTAACCATCTTTTCCACCTTAAGTGTATCGACACGTGGCTTAGACTCAACCCTACATGTCCTGTCTGCAGGACTTCGCCGCTTCCTACTCCTCTCCCCACTCCCCTCGCCGAGGTTGTCCCCTTAGCCTCCACCGTCGCCACCACCAGGATGTCCTGATTATTTGCTTATGTACACGGATTATCCTGAACCGAGGTCAACCCTAATCTTTGGGATATTTCTTTTCTTGAATTATACTAAAGTTCCTTGTATAGTTTTCATTTTTGGTCACTAACTGATCATTGTATATATTCTTTGAATCTAAAGATCTCTAAATGAAAGGAAAACAAGGGTAAGTTTCGAAAAAAATTGATGAATAAACTGTTTTTGATTTTTTTTTTTTTGTCAAGTTGAATTCTACATACGTAATTACGTACCAAGAGAGAATAATTTAAGTCGTGTTGAAAATCGTGGAGAGGGACTTGAAATATGTTTATTCATTCTTGGATTGAACTTTTGGTCTCTTGCCATATCATTCCAAAAAAAAAAAACTTGAGACGTCAATTAAAAAAATAAAAATAAACGATAATAAGTTGGAAACTTATAATGGCATTAAAGCCGTTGGGCGTATAAAACGGATTACACACACAAGATCAAACAAAAAAAAGTAGATATTTCAGCGGTGCCTTTGTCTTATTTTGTGAACACCAGCCAGTATATATGATATGAGAAAACTTTTAAGAGGATGTAAGAAAGAAAACAGATATAAAACGTTGACCCAAAAGAAAAAAACGAAACACTCGAACACGACTTTTGTATCGAATCCCAACAATCTTTTGTTTTCTTTTGACTAAAAATCCCAAACTTTCATCCGAGAATAAAAATATCAGACCAAACTCATTTTACACATATATCTTTATTTTTCAGTTTAAATTGTGAGTTTATTAGCGAAAAACTTTGTAAGAAAATATATTTAGATTTCAGACACCTTAGCATTCGAAAAAAATCACATTTAGTCTCCCAGTTAATTCAGTATATAATTCTTAGTATAATCTTTATCGTTCATTTGTAACAAATAGGATTTAATGATCTCGAATGAAATGAATGTGTTCCTTTTCTTCCTTACCTCTATCGAATTGTTCCACTTTTGGTTTTCTTTAACCATATTAACTATTTAGTCTATTCTCCGTTGTTTTGTTGTATGAAACTACAAACTCTTGTTGTTCAAAGAAAAAAAACTACAAACTCTTTAATTAAGAAACCTACTTCTCTGTAAGTATTTTAATTAAAAGAACTTTCATTGTATCACAAGGCCGTTTCTGTATATGGAGCAGCTAAACTCTTGTTTCTTTGTTGCTTTTGTTCATCTTTGTAGTGTTCTGTTGCTTGCTTGTTTTATTGGTAAGTGGAGTAACTCGGCCAAGGGCATTTACTGACTTAAATCAATCGTAAACAAAGTTCAGCTATTTAATTTATTTCATATCTTATTTTCAATCTTGTTAAGTTCATTTTTAAGCACAAATCGTCGAAACTAATTCTCAAAACCACCATATCCTTCTCCCCCTTTATTCACACTCAGTTGAACAGTTGGAAACCATGTTCATTATATGAGACTCTTTTAGAACTCATTCACATACAACCAAAATAATATGATCTAAAACATTTTCAGTTTTTATATACATGTTTCATTAAAAAAGTTTAAAAATAGTTTATTGAATTTCTATATTGATAAATCAATTCAAATTTCACATCAGAAATTTGGACAAATAAGTAATGTATAATTCTGATTAGTATGAAAAAAATCTAAAAACAAATGTATACGGGCTTTACATTTTGGATCCATAATAATAATATCATACTAATTGGTGGACATGGGCTTTGAGCCCAACAAATTATAAAATACAAAAATTCTTGAGTCTTAACGTGAAAAAGGTAAATACGAAAATGTGGTTAATCGTGTGTAATTAGGAAAAAACCTCTACGTGTCTGGTTGGGTAAGTCGGTTTGACGAACACGAAGTCGTGAATATATATATATATATTAATAAAAAAAACAGAGGCTGTAATGAGGAAG
The DNA here is from genome assembly GCA_012274485.2 of Sinapis alba. NCBI lineage: Eukaryota > Viridiplantae > Streptophyta > Magnoliopsida > Brassicales > Brassicaceae > Sinapis > Sinapis alba. The sequence goes on along the minus strand of MU105654.1, from coordinate 1,322,464 downwards.
AATCCAGAAACAAATATCGATAATTAGGTATGGGTTGGGTCTGGAGAGACGACGATTCATCGGACGCCGGTAGTAACGATGTCACCAATCACCAACCACTCGGAGATTCCGCCGCCGAAGTCAATTGCTCAACCTCCACGGTGGTAAGATCGAAGTGCAAGACGGAGGAGGTCGAGCCTGGAAAGTTCGTCAGGAAGTGCGACAAAACCGAGGAGATCCTCCGCCACTGTTTCGGCAAGTGAGTGTCTTAATTTAACAGCATTAGGTTTCGGAATCACGAACATGCGGAATTAACTCCGTCTCTTGCGTTTTTTACTCAGGATTTAACATTTTTTTAAGGTAAGATAAACTCTTATATTTTTTATTTTAAAACACAGTTCTTAGCTAAAACCAAAAATCCTAGTTAAGAGACTGTGGTTAATCAAAGTCTTAGAGCATCTCCATCCCCACTCCATTTTTTACTCCAAAATGGTGTGGAAAATGGAGTAATGAACAAAAAATAAAAGCATTACTCTATAAATGGAGTAACTTTTTATTTTTTGTTCATTCTTCAATTTTCCACACCATTTTGGAGTAAAAAATGGAGTGGGGATGGAGATGCCCTTATCATTAGATTGAGTGATTAGAATTTATGTATTGTTTAATTTTGGTTCAGGAGAGTGTATTTAGGTAACAACAAGTCTGTTTTCCTTATGTCTAGTTTGAGATTGGTTGTACCTTTCACTTTTCCTTTGTGATCACTAAACTGATTCTCCCTATGTTTTGTATATTTGGTTCAGACCCTCTGAAGTTGTTCAATCCACCACAGAGCACACAGAAGAAGATGTCACAGACCAGATGGTGCGTGGATCTTCTCTCCCAAACAAGTTCGAGGAGAATCCACTAAACTTTCCAGGACTCCGCAGCGATCTAGAAGACATCGAACGCCATTTCTTTAGTGGAATGAAGGGTTTCTTTGAAGCAGCGGAAGAGATGAAAAGCAGCTTGTTTGATATCATGGGAGAGGGAGATCATCACTCAACCACCAAGAGAGGGATACCCATTGAAGACCATCCGAAGATAGAGGAGCATCGCAACGAGGAAAACGTCATTAGACAGCCATTCTCCTCGGGAGATATTGATCTCTCGGGCTTGGCCAAGGACGTGTGAGAAAGAGTCTCCTTCATTGGCTCGGGAGATATTAGGCAAAAAAAAAAAAATCTTTAATTATGTAATGTGACTTTAGTAGAAACGTTCTGATGTTAGAGGCATCCACGTTTTTGCTTAGTGCTTATCTCTAATTCTATATCATTAATACTATGTATTAATATGTTTTGTCTTTTTTAATCATACCAAGTACCAACCAAGAACATATTGTTACAATCACTTTTGTCTGAAAGTTTTATCTTCATACTTTTCATTAAATGATAATTAAATATATATAAAAAAGTCAAAAGTTCGGATTATGAAGTGGAATTAAAGATTCGAAATCCAACCTTACGGTTTTTGAAAGATTTGTTACCATTTTGTGGCATGAAAAAAAAAAACAAGAAAATAATAAAAGAGACCGAACTGGTTAACCGATGAACGCTTCAACAGTTAAACACAACCTCAGAGTCGTATGTCATTAGATGTTTGTTGGGAAAGAGAATAATTTAATTGAGGAAAAAAATAAAGAAGCCAAAAACCCTAATAAAAATTTCAGTCACGACGTGAGCCCCAATTCCATTTTTCTCAATCGTCTTCCTTCTCGTCATCAACGCTCTCATTTTCTTCAACGTTTTGCATTTGCGAGAATGTTTTGTAGAATCTAGATCTCTCTGTCTCTCTGTTAGATCTCTTGGAGATTTGTCTGTATGATTGTTCAAGGAAGTGGTTATGGTGTTTAGACAGGAGAGATCTGTGTCTGTATAGAGGATCAGGCTAGGGTTATATTCTCTTGCGTGAAACGGAAGGAAGAGACTCTTTTATCTTTTGTGTTTCCTTAGGTTTTGTAAGAAGATGGGCAATGTATGTGTTCATATAGTCAACAATTGTGTGGATACGAAATCAAATACATGGGTTCGTCCCACAGATCTCATCATGGATCATCCAGTGAAGCCGCAGCTTCCAGACAAGCCTCCTCAACAGATGTTGATGCACAAAGATGATGATGATGATGATAAACCCAAGGTTGAAGATGGAGACGCTAAGTTACTTGAAGAGAAAGCGACAACGAGTGATTCTCAAGGAAGCAAGAGTGAGACGAGGAAGTGCAGTGAAGAAGAAGAAGAGGAGAGGAAGAAGCGTGCGGCTAGGATTGCGAGTGGGAACAGCAAAAGAAAACCTCACAACGTGAGGAGACTTATGAGCGCAGGGTTACAAGCAGAGTCGGTTTTGAAAACGAAGACAGGGCATTTGAAGGAATACTATAACTTGGGGAGCAAGTTAGGTCACGGGCAGTTTGGGACGACGTTTGTGTGTACAGAGAAAGGAACAGGGGAGGAGTACGCGTGCAAGTCGATACCAAAGAGGAAGCTGGAGAACGAAGAAGACGTGGAAGACGTGAGAAGAGAGATTGAGATAATGCAACATCTATTAGGTCAACCAAATGTGATCTCCATCAAAGGAGCTTATGAAGACGCAGTGGCTGTTCACATGGTGATGGAGCTATGCAGAGGAGGTGAGCTGTTTGATAGGATAGTGGAGAGAGGGCATTACTCCGAGAGAAAAGCTGCTCATCTCGCTAAGGTCATACTTGGTGTGGTCCAGACTTGTCATTCTTTAGGTGTGATGCATAGAGATCTTAAACCTGAGAACTTTCTATTCGTCGATGATCAAGAGGATTCGCCTCTTAAGGCTATTGATTTTGGGTTATCTATGTTCGTCAAGCCTGGTATGTTCCTTAGCTTTCTTTTGCTTTGCTCTGTTTTGCTCTGTTTTCATGAGATGTATCTTGTTTTCTTAAGGAGAAAACTTCACTGATGTGGTTGGAAGTCCATACTACATTGCACCTGAAATTCTGAACAAGGACTATGGTCCTGAAGCAGATATTTGGAGCGCTGGTGTGATGATCTATGTGCTACTCTCTGGTTCAGCTCCTTTTTGGGGAGGTAAGATTGTTACTTGGATCACAAACTTTTATATGTTCTTAGAGGTGTTGGAGGTGTTCTCATGTGTGATATGAATCTAAACAGAAACTGAAGAAGAAATCTTCAATGAGGTTCTGGAGGGTGAGCTTGATTTGTCATCAGATCCTTGGCCACAAGTCTCTGAAAGCGCGAAAGATTTAATCAGAAAGATGCTTGAAAGAGACCCCAAACAAAGACTCACTGCTCAACAAGTGTTGAGTAAGTCATTAGAATCATGAAACTACAAAGTTTAAGTAGATATGAAACTTAATCTTGGTTCTTTTTTTCCAGACCATCCATGGATTAGAGATGAAGGAAATGCACCAGATACACCGCTTGACGCAACTGTGTTGAGTCGCTTGAAGAAGTTTTCAGAAACAGAAAAGCTCAAGAATATGGCTTTAAAGGTATATAACTAAATAAAATATTTTGATTTTTTGGATGGATTTGATTAGACAATCTCTCATTTGTGTTTCACTTGCAGGTGGTTGTGGAAAGGCTTTCCGAAAAAGAGATTCACAGTCTTAGAGAAACCTTTAAGATTTTAGACAGTGAGAAGAGTGGGAGTGTAACTTATAAAGAACTCAAAAGCGTTTTTGAAAGATTCGACACAAATCTTGACAACTCTGACATCAGCGGTCTTATGCAAACGCCAGTAAGCAAACACTATTGTCTCATTACATATATTTACCGATCAGAATATTTTTATGAGTTTGCATCATAGATGTTGTTCTTACACATGGTTGAATCTTCTTGTGATCACTTTTAGATGAATGAGCAATATGAAGACACAGTAGACTACGAGGAATTCATAGCGGCGATTGTAAGACTTAAAGAATTACAAGACGAGGAAGCAAATGATCGTTTAGATTTATCAACAAAAGTGTAATGAAGTTGTCTGAAGAAGTGTAATGAGTAATCAACACTGATGATGATGAATGTGAGTAAAATGTGGTGCATTCACTCATTTTCACATTCTTAACTTGTAGCCTCTTTAATCTAATGTTAACTGTTATAAAACTGTCTCCCTAATGATAAGATCTCTAATGTTTTCAATACTTCAAAACTAATATTTGCTTAGATTTAGACTTGTAGGAAGTTACAAAAAGGCTGCAACAAATTGAAATAGGAGGGGCAGAACAAGGAGAAGATGGACACAAAGAAGGCACAAGAGAAAAGGTTGATGGATGGAAAGACCAATAACTGTGTAGGTTCTTTTTTCTTTTGTTTATGATATGTTTTAAAAAAGTTTAGAGCAAAAAATAAAAAGTTGTGTTTGTATATATACAAAAGTTGTTGTAGAAGAGATAAGGAGACACAACTTAAACTCAGGTGATGTTGATGCTTTCAATACTTCTAGACTATATTGCCTGTGCCTTGAGTGTAGCCTTTACTTTAAAGATGTCATCTTAAAACATCTATATGTTGATAATGTCTCTCTCCGCTGATATTTGATAGTTTGGTGAAGCATGATCCGACTTCTTTCTGGTTTTATACAAACTTTTATTGATAGTTGGAATATGAATTTAAAGTACAGTTTGATTATTCATATACCTAGCCGAATGACCTAGCTGAATAGTTTATTTTAGAAGAAATTTCTTACATAAGAATATATTATTTAATTGATAAACTGCCGTCTGATATATAAAATATGCGTGCATGTTGTACCTTGTAAGTTGTAACTATAAAAATCAAAGCTACTGCGGGTCAAGAAGTCAAAATGCAGCTCACATTCTTGTTGCTCTATTTTCTTGTCAACCTTTATAAACCTTAAGCAACATTTAAACTTACTCCAGATTATTCAGATACTTTGTGCATAAGAATATTACTAATTAAGCCTCAGATTGTTTTTAAGATATGATCTCTTAATATATGTTGAGTTCAAAAATGTAATTAACATATTATATTATGAGGATGAAGTAGAGTAAAACAGTGGCGAGTTCTGCAAATGATTATATATCAAAGGAGACTGGTGGGGTCTTTACTCACAGCTAAACATGTTAGGGTCGGATACAAATGTTCTCGTGGGGGTGCCCTGTATTTGCAACATGTTTGTGGTCAATACGAGATAACTGTTTAAATTTGTTTGGGCATTGAACTCCAACTTAAACCAATCGTATAAACATAAATGGACCTATCCACACGACTGACTCGTAAGATTTTCATTCTTTGAACCATACAAAGTTCCCATTATTTATAATTCTTACATTAGTTTACAGGTAGACTTCTTTATGGATCGATGAACATTAGACAATATGAGTATTAAAAAAAAAGCAACGGAAAGAAAGATATATGCTTAATACTTGCAATGTTAGAGCATGATTAAAGGGGAGTTTTTCTTAGCAGAATTTAAGAACGGTTCTTAACTTTAACTTAACGGTCCTATGTATACTTGTTAAACACTTGGTAACGTTTGACTTTGACTGCCGCTTACTACAAAGTTGGTGTGAAGAAAAAACAAGAGGTTAGTGATAGTATTCCCTCCGTTTCATATTAATTGTTGTTGTAGAAAAAAAAATTAGTTTCAAAATAAATGTTGTTTTAGAGTTTCAATGCAAAATTTATTAATAAGATTCTCTATTTTATTTTTTTATTGGTTGAAATATGGTTAGATGTATAGATAACTGTATTTTTATTTTAGAAATATACAAAATCATATATTTTTTTAATATGTGTGCATGAACCTAAGATGATAAGTAATATGAAACGGAGAGAGTATTAATTTGTTAAAGACTAAAGAGAATCAGACTTTTATTACATGACGACAAAAGACCCACACATCTCACCTGTTCCTTATGGCCAGTCCCCACTTCTTCCTAATATCTTCACCGTCTTAATAGTAACATTAAAGATTCGTGTTCTAAGCTGTCAAAGATTAAAAATGTTGCTATAAATAAGGGAAAGTTATATGAGAAATTTACGTTTAGACATACTTTTTCTCGCATCCATATCATTCTAGCATACTTTCTCCATGTCAAGTACTTTCTTATGTTCTATTGTCTAAACTACCCCCAAATTCAAAATAAATTTAGTTACTTATATTTTTATTTTATTTTAATATAAAAAAATTCTTTTTATTGGGACCACTCCTTATTACCCAACATCTCTCTTCCAAACCGTAGAAATCGGTGATTTTGTTCAGTCTCACCGTCGCTGTCCAAAAATCACGGTGATTCAACGACGTTGTTAATTATACAATAAAGTATGACAAATCTCAATTTAGTTTACCCTCCCAGTCGACTTATGAACCTTCTGTTATAGATTGACTTAGATCTCCTTATGTCTTTTACCTCGAGGAATAGCAGAAACCGCCATATCACTCACCTGACCCGATGGAAAAAAAAAGTGTTGTCTTTGGGTCTTGTAGAGATCTATGTAAGATTTTCTTTAGATAGATTTTTTTTAATCTGATTAGAGTTAGTCTTTCTGGGTTTTGAATTTAATCTAAAAGTTGTGAACTTTATGAAATTTAGAGTTCTAAATCAATAAATGAAATTGACTAGTTTGATGTTTGTGTGGATACTCAACTTAGTTGACCACGACTTCTTGTCAATCTATAACAGTCAACTACAACTTCATTTATGCGTAACCATAACCACGTAACCACAACTATGTTTGCAACTGAACACAAATTCTGCAACACCTAATAAAATCTAAGGCGCCTTAGTGTTTTACAAGTTATTAAGACCACAAAACGTGTAATCGAAGACACAAACTCTAGAACAATATATCTTTTATACATATGACTGCTCAACACATATCATCACCACTAACCACAAGTACAAAACATCATTCACCACAACTTCATTTACATGAAGCAACATACGACCAGATCTTCAGTCCTTCCACAATGACATTAACCAAAAAACACAACCACATAAGCACAACTACGCTTGCAACTTACCAACCAACACGTACTCAATTTAGTTGACCACGACTTTTTGTCTATCTATAACCAACCAACCATAACTTCATTTACGTTTAACCACAACCACATAACCACAACTACGGTTGCAATTAATCATAAATTTTGCAAAACCTAATAAAATTTAAGACGTCTAGATGTTTTTGTTTCTTCAGATCAAATCATTACAAAACAATCCAACGGTTGTTGTTTAAACACAAGACTCAATATATCTACCAATTAAATGCAACAGAAAATAGTCTCGTTAAACACATGGACATTTAGGGAATAGAAATTTCATAAAGCAAGTCAAAAGTACACCTCTAGTGAAAAGTATCTCTTTATGTTAAAGACCCCAAAGAAAGTAACTGATAGTGTAATGCTCTCAAGTTATATCTTTGTAAAAGCAAAGAGTACAAATTAAATGGTACTTAATTACTTATACATAAATAATCGGTAGACCAAGGAGTATCATGAGTATTATACTAATCTTTAGTAACCATGTGATATTTAGAGCGAGATAGCTGTATAAACGTAATATGCCACAATTAAATATCGTATGCATGAATACTTGATTCTTCTTTTTGAGCAATAAGCATAGACGCTGACTTTGTGACCAGGTGAGTGAATATACAGTATACATTATGTTGATTGATGTAATACATTAAAGGACATTGTAACTATATGCCAATCACACATTAAATTATTTTGCCACAGTTAATGTCTTATCATAGTAGTAGTATTATACAAAATGGTAGCAATAATGCATCAATTGAAAGAAGAGAATGTAATAAATAAGCACACAAACCGATCATTCCTTTATTATTCCATATAGCTGTTCATATAGTTGTATAATTTGTATTACATTGAATTCTCTAACTCCTACCATCTTTTTCACACACCCCAAATAACAAACTTCATCAGAATCTACTGTCCACGTATTCATATATATATTTTGATTATAAAAAATTACAATAGAGCATGCAAACCGAAACGAACCAAAAATCACATCATTTACATATTCAATTTTCTCTCTTTTTCTTTTCCAGATGTTTACAGAACCAAGAATTTGGAAGTTCTGGTTTTATTTTGATAATAACGTGTAAAATCATTGACACGGGATGAACCGTGATCCCATCATTCTACAAGCTACCTCCATCAATTTACCTGCATAGATTATCACATAATCAGTTTCTTTTTTGTTGTAAATGATTAGTGCAATGAATGTATGATTACAAACAAACTCAAAATAAAGACAAAAGGGTTTGGTTTGGGGTTTAGTAAAAATAAAACAAGCTGTCATTAACGACCAATTGTGCCGCCTCACAGCTTGTCTTATAGAAAGAACAAAAAAAAACATTTTCCATTAGTTTAATGGTTATATGGGATTATTCGTCGGTGGGTTTATAAATAAAAAGAAGCTAGTATATGTGAATTAAAAAACAAAATTTGTTAAGAGAGTTTTGTCTCCATGCCCTTACACGTCTCTGCTTTATTCCAAATCCCACATGTTTACTTACTTCTACTCTCATTAAACGACCAAAGTCATGACTGCTTTTAAACCATTTAACTAATGTTTCATCCTACACAAATTTTAAAACAAGATTTCTGACAATCTATGACACAGAAAATGATGTAAATTCTAGTTTAGATATCAAAATCAAGTACTTAAGGACAGAACAATCAGAATCTAAAACTAAAATGTAAAAGAAAAGTAATAAAGACTTAAAAAAATTTCTTTTACTCCTTCCGTTCCATATTACTTATCGTTCTAGGTTTATGCACACATATTAATAAAACATATGATTTTGTATATTTTCAAAATAAAAACACAATTTTCTATACAGCTAACCATATTTCAACCAATATAAAAATAAATTAAAAAATCTTATTAATCAATTTTGCATGAATCTCTAAAACTACAAATAATATGAAACGTAGGGAGTATTACCTCTTCTTGATTTAGCAACTTTCTTAACAACTGGAGCAGCAGGTTTCATCTCCGTTGCCGGTGTCTCCTTCATCGGAAACAAGACACCATCAATACCCTGAACTGATATCCGACCGTCGGTGTAGATGTCAGGGTCGAACAAATAAGCTGAGCCTTCACCGTGTCCGAATTTAACAGAACCATCAGCTTCTTGAGCCAACACTTTGTGTGGGAATCTCAATGAATCATACTTCACCTTCCCGAATCTTCGTACAGCGTTGTACATACTCTCTTCTGTCTGATACTCTGGTATGATGTGGTAGTACATAATCTGCTCAGGAGCACCTGGCTCGCTTAACTGATCCGTTGTGAGCTTAGCCATAGCTTCGTCGTTAGGTGCCAAGACGGTTAAAACGTAGCCTTCAGAGACGAGACGACCCATCTCGGTGGCTAAGGAGGTTAAGTTGACGAGAATGTCAGCCATCTCGTTGTAGCCACCGTAATGCAAGAGTGTGTGGATGAAGTCTTTGACTTGAGCCTCGCCGTTGAAGTGGTGACGTGGACCTCCGGGACCCGGAGCTGGAGCAGGGGCGAGAGAAGGACCTGGTACAGAACCGGTTCAATAATTTTATTTTAAAAAATTGAATCCTCAAAATTAATATTTTGTTTAAAATTTTAATAAATGTTTATTTTAAATTACAATACCTTTTTAATAAAATGTATGTTTAAACAAAATTATATTCACATAAAATATTTTTTGACATTTTTATCAAATTTTTGTATAAAATAAGTATTTTTTTTAATGGTAAAATATTTTTTAAAAATTGCCCGTAACTATTAAAAAATTGGGAGGGCACTGACCTGGTGACATGGCGTCGTAGACTGGGAGGACCGGAGGAGCTCCGGCGGGGACGGGAGGAGCTGGTTTCTTGAGACGGTGGGTTCTTGGGTCAACCTCCGGAGCTCCTTCAGGTAAAACAGCAGAGATTGAACGGAGGCTACGGCGGCGGTTGAAGTCTTCTTGAACAGAGCGAGGGATGAGAAGACGCTCGATCCCATGGATGATGCCGTCGGGTCTAATGACATCATCGGGACGGACGATCTCAGCGGAGTCAACTTTTAACCGGAGAGAAGGAGTGTCGACGGTGAGGTGGACATGGTCGTTGGAGAGAGTACGGTGGTGATGAGAGAGAGAAGGCCATTGAGGAGAAGAGACACGACGAGGGAGAATGTGAAACATCAATAGAGATTGTAATGATTTAAGGTTTCTTGGTTCGAGCAAGAAAGATTTGAATAGAGGGTCGAGGTTACGTTCCAAGGCATCGTTACGTGGTGCGAAGATTGTGATGTTGTGTCGACCAACTGCTTCTTCGAGGGTTTGGAGGAGGAGAGCTTTCTCCACTAGCTCGGCTAGCTCTGTGTAGTGAGAGTCTAGGAGAGCTACGAGGACTGAGTTGGAGTTTATTTGACTTGAGGTGGGTTTGTTTTCGGGTAATGCGGTGGCGAGGGAGGTGGTTAAGAGGAGGAGAAGAAGCTTTGAGAAGCTGTAGGATGAGTCCATGGCGTTTTTTGGAGAATAGAGAGATGAAGGAAGTGTCGGCAATGTGAAGAAAGAAGAAGGGGTTGAAGAGAGAGAGATTCTCTGAAGCTGATGTGAAGTTTCTTCTTTCTGTTTTAACTTTGTTTTGTATTTTTGGTGGTTGGATTTTTTTCTTTTTTATTTATTTAATAGTACGGGTCTGCGCTACGCGCGAAATATGATATATTCTTTTTATTAAATATTTTATTCGTTTCAAAATTATTTTATATTTTTCATATTTTTTAAAAATATATATTAAAACTTAGTTATAAATATATTGTTTTCTATAATTTTGTATGTTATATATTTTTAAACAAATAAAATTTTATAAAATAATTGATACTTTACATTTTTTTTATTATTAATTGATAAAAATTACATTAGAAATTAGAAATGTAAAAATATATCTTTTTATTTATTTATTTTTAGTGGTAAACAGTGGGGTCTACACGTGCCTCTCCTTCAGACAGAGGGCTGCTACTTGTTTCTGTTCAACAACTCAATCACTATGTCTCTGTCTTCGAGCTTTCGTGTCGGTTTCTAACTCGGTTCAGTATCTGAACTTCACTTCAAGTAAAAACTTTCCATTTTGTATTTTTCTATACAATAGATATCGATTGTTTGGCTTGCAAATCAAAACGTAGTAACGTACGACTCAAACTATTGTAACTAGCTAGTATAATAACTAGTTGTAATAAAGTCACTATTAAGTTTGATAATACGTTACTAATTAAGCTTCTTTGGTACAAATGTCATGCTTCGTGGCGTATATATTTTCTAGGTTCTTTACAGTATTTTATTTTACAACAACTTTAGCAAAATGCCAACATATGTTTAGATTATTCTCACTCATATAACGTAACAAAGATGTCATGAACCAAACTATTATTCTATCACCAAACCACCTATTTGCTAGTCCAAAATTTTCAACAAAAAAAACAACAAATTATTGATGATTACTGCATAATACAATAAATATTTATTAGGTAAAAATAATTTTTTGTAGATCCTTTTTTTGAATACCAAAAATTAATATCTCAGGCATTCTTAAATGTGAAGCTTTTTCAATATATTATGAAAAAAAGAAGTGTATATGAATTATGTAATTGTTCTTCCATATATTAGCATATTTTCACAAAAAGTTACTATACTTTTCTTTTAATTAGTTTTCGAATGAATTAGCATTCTATAGACATATAATGACCGTAAGAACTAGATTACTGCCTGAAAGGGTTTCTGAAGTTCGGTTGCAAATGTCATAAATTAATTTCGAGCTAATGACATTATTTATGAGGACAGAATTCTAGAAATAAATCTATCTAGATGACTTTTAATCATATATAAATCAAAAATAAAACCAGTGAAGGAAGGTAAGATGTCTTTGGTTGAAATATATCCCTCGATTAAAGCTTCTGATCTAACATTGTGTCATTTTTTATAATAAGAATCTTTGTTAATAAGATTTTAGAACAATGCATAATGCTTGAGATTTACTGCAAAACTATATTTGTGATTATGAAATAACATCTCACAAAATCTTTTATGAGACAGATGTTAAAAGAAGAGGACTCATGGAAACGTAAAGGCTATAGTTAAGTTGACATATGAGTAGGGCTTTGGTTCTTGTACGTGCGGTGGAATAGCGCGTGAAAAGTCTTTAACGTATGATTGATTGATATAATCTCGCTTTCGCCGTTATTTATGATCTGAAACGGCGACGTTTTACTTGCCGTTAGATTTTCCGTCGCCTTCGAACCGACACTGTCGTGGTGGTTGGCTTTCTCCTTTGATTCGAAGCTCCGTTCTCAGTCCACTAACATTATATAAAGAGAGAAAACAATAGTATTCAATTAATTATAAAATAAACGAGGTAACAACTTTGGGATTTATTTTTATAATTTGCAATTTCTTTTCATCAAATTTTGGCCAAGGAGCTCCTGACTCGTGACATGAAGGACATCTTTACTTCTAAGTAATTTTTTAATAAAATATATCCTTTTACTTTTTGGGTTTTATTAAATGCCAATATATGTACTGAAAAACACATGTTTTTGACGTCAATGTATTTTTCTTTTTGTTTTATAAACCTATTGGAATGAAAAAAGGAAGGTAGAAATTAGAATATTTCAAAAAGCAAAAGTCAAATGATTTTAAGAATTTTTATATTAGAGAAAAGAACATTTATTAGACAATAATTGGAAAAAGAATGCATTGTACATAAGCTTTTGGGGTAGATGCGAGATATATGGCCATTTTAAAATATTCAAAAGATCTTATAGAATGGCACTATTGATGAATTTAGGTATCGTGTAATTATAAATATCATTAACTTGATTCTTACAAAATTAAAGATAGACATGAGATTTTATTTTCTGATTCTCTGTTTTTCATAAATAAAAAATAAACATTTTTCTCTTGTTTTTCTTACGAAATAATCATTGTCTCTCTTGTTAGGAAAACAATCAGCTAACTAGCTGGATACACCATTGTATATTTTTCTCTAAATATGATGTAACTTTACCATGTTTCTAGTCTTCCTTCTTTTCTGACTTTTTCTTATGGTCTATCAAATTCCATAGTTCAAGTTACTTACTCAACTAGCCAACCACAATCTTTGCATTATCAGTTTATCACTTCTTACCAATTTCAGTTCTTCATATTGCATTTACGTATGAAATTTCATGTTTAAAAATGTCAAATCAATACATAAATCATAAGAAAAATGAAAAAATATTAAAGGGAAAATGTTCAAAAAGAAGATAAAACGAAAAAGCGAGAAACAAAGAAAAGAAAAGAAAAGGCCCTCTAAGCAGCAAGCAGTATAGTGATTGGCTTGTAGAAGTCCGTAACAAGATTGGGCCTTTGCTGAAACCGCAATTGTTTTGTTTAAATCATTACTGGTCCTACTCTTGAAGTTTTGGCTGGTCCTAATTAATACGTTAATCTTGAATTTTTGGGTGGTCCTAATAAATACAGTAGTTGATACGAATCAGAACATTAACGTCTTCTGCGTCCATTGACATAAATAGCAACATGGGATACGTATGTGGTCCGGTTTAGCACCTAATTTTGGGGAAGAGCGGTGTGTAATTAATATTTACCAAATTAAACAAAAAAAGGAATTGAGAAACGGAAAAATTAAAAAGATACTCCGTATGTTTCATAATAAGTGTCATTTTAGATTTGTACACACGGATTATAAAAAAACATTTAATTTTACATATTTTCTATATAAAAACATCATTTCTCATACACCTAACAATATTTTAACCATTAGAAAATTAAACTAGAAAATAAAATTTATAAATTTTGCATTGAAATGCGAAAACGGCACTTATTTTGTAACAAAAAAATTTCACTAAAACGATACTCCCTCCATTTTGCAAAGAGTGTCGTTTTGAGGTTTTATTTTTGTTTCATAAAAAGTGTCGTTTTCTATTTTCAATGCAAAATTTATGAATTTTATTTTTCAATTTAATTTTCTATTGGTTGAAATAGTGTTAGGTGTATGGGAAATGATGTTTTTATATAAAAACTATACAAAATTAAATGTTTTCTTAATCCGTGTGCAGAAACTAAAAATGACACTTATTATGAAACAGAGGGAGTACTTAGTATGAAACGGAAGGAGTATATTTTAGCAAAACAATATTGTATAGTAATTAAAAAGGTTTCTATTGAATGAGAGTTGACATGTTATAAAACTTGACTCTTTTGTGAGCTTCTTCTGGTTCTTCCTCCATCCTCCAATTTTAATTTCTTAGTTTTCCGACGATACTCTTTGTTGTTCCCTGACGGCTCCATCACATCTTCTGCAAAACTTACCTTTTTCTCCTTCTTCTTCTTGTTCTTCTCCTTATTCGTCACATCTACACATGTTTTCTATAAATAAAATGAGAAATTTAACTAAAACACGAACATGCATGGACTCAAAACATGGGAGAGAAGATCTTTAGTACCAAACTGAAGTTCAAGCTTCTGCATGTAACAGGACAAGAGACGCTTGTGTAATTGAGCCGCAAGGAGCACCACGCTTCCAGAGACGGCAAAGACTGTCATAAACCCCATCGAGCTCTCCATCTTCTTTCTGAATTTTGGTATGTGTTAGTTAATATGAGAGCTATTGTAGGATATGGTGGTGACATGATAGAAGTTTCGAAGATAGGGGAAGCATTATGATGTAGAAAACACTGCTCTTTTCCAACTAATAAAACTGTTTTTTGTAACACTAATAAATTTATTTTATCTTTTTATTATTGAAAGTTGAAACATGAAAAACAACGAAATATTAAAGGCGTGGAAAGTAGAGAAAACGGTATAATTGGAGAATAAATGGTAGGTGAACCTTTGTACTACTAAAAATAAATTGATTCCAGGTTATGTAATGACTACTTCAAGTGTGTAGAATGAATCATATGCAGTGCTTCCGAAAACTCTTCCCAAATCCTTTTCACAAATTTCTTTTTTACCCTAGAATCAATGATTACTTACCACACACAATCTTTTGATCTTATGCTTTGAACTTTTTGTTCGTATAAACAGCTCTTGCACTTAGTTTTTTTCAGCTATGCCTCTTTATCACGTAAATAACGTTTTTTTCTTTTATAAGTATTATCATATGATTCCAAGTCCAATTAGGTTTATAGACCTGAGTCCCAAGTGGATTAGGAGGACACTTTGAACTTCATAACTCTTGCTATATATAAAACAAGTCTCTAGACTCCAATATTTTTGTTATAAACTATTCATAAAGATATGCTTAAAACGTTTGTGCTGCTAGTGGAAAGAAGATAGTGTTGCTTGTTGGAAAAGAAACAGAAACCATTACCGTCCAAAAGGGTTAAAGAAAACTGAGTTAAACTTGGAGATATAGATAATAGATGTATCATGTAGATGAGTTTTAAGCACCAAGTTTTAACAAGGCAATGTTTTATTGGATGTCGTGTGTCAAAGACAAAGTTCCAGTGACTATGGCAGAGATTCATAAGAGAAGAAAGAGAAAGAAGTCATAACATGTGGAGAGAGATTGGGTGATTCAGATGATCCAGCTGCTATCATGTTCCCAGCCAACCCTTCCCCTTCTTGCACATTCCACAATATATTGAATCATCAACAACTCCAGGAGCTGCTCTTATTACACAATCTCATACCTTTGCGGTGAACTTGATAGTTGTGATACAGAACAGGAATCGAAAACCCAAAAAGATACCCGAAAAGCCAAAAAATACATGAAATATTGTGTATCATGTTTTCACAATCATGTTTTTAGAATTGTGAAATGGGCAATTCTCTTAAATAGCCCTTTTTAAATTTTTGTCACAAAAATAGCCCTAAAAAAATAAAATGACCAAAATAGACTTTTTTTTTTGAAATTTTGATTTTTTTAAATTTTTTTTTTGATATTTGAAACCCTAACCCCAAACCCACCCCTTAACTCTAAACCCTAAAGTGCAAATTAATTAACTCTAGGGGTATAAATGCATATAAATGATTTTTTTAGCTTCTAAAAAAAACATTTTGGTCACTTTCTTTCTTAAAAACTATTTTTGTGACAATCAAACTAAAAGGGGCTATCCAAGGGAATTTCTCTTGTGAAATACTACATTTTTTTTATTGGTTAAACTAATGTTATTTAATGTTAACAAGATAAATTTTATTAAAATTTGTATTTTCTTAACCTTTGTGAAATAAACTTAAGACTCTATTAATATGATACAAAGTGAGTATTTACGTGATAAAGAGGCATCTGAAAAAAACTAAGTGCAAAAATTGTTATTTAAGATAACAACACAAAATATAAAAAGTATCTTATTTTTAAAAAAATATTATTAATAAAAAAATATTTTTGATCTGATAATTATTATAAAATTATTTATTAAGGATAATATAAATATTAATCCGTCTAAATTTTAATAAGAGGGTTCGAATGCGAAAAATCACTTTGCAAATAATAGTATAGATTATAGAATCAAAAACAATTTTTTATTAATAATATTTTTCGGGTCTAAATATTCGAACTGTCCTAAACTCAAAATACACTTGAAAATAAAAGGCATTTCAAGGATATTGGAATTATAGACTCGAACAAACTTGGACCCAACAGGAACTGATCCAAATTCGAACCGATTTTTTTTTAAATATCTAGTTGGATCCAAATGTCTAGGATCTAAAGAATCTGGATCCAATAAAAACCGATCTAAATCCGATCCGAGGATCCAAATGCCCTATGTGGCTATGCCTAAACAAAATTACTAAATACTTTGATGAGAACAGATAATTACGTCTGCTAAGCCGGCCTATCTCATAAGACCGGAGCCACATGGTAGTTTTGTAGTGTTAACTGTTAAGTGAGATCGAATAATCTATTCCTTCTATTTTTTTATGTAAGTAGTTTTAGTTGAATGCACAAATACTAAAAAATTTATTAATTTTTTAAAAGTAGCATTTGATAAATAAATTAGGTGTAATTAAACTAATCATAAATAAATAAATATTATTTGATTGGTTACACTATTTTCAATAAAGTAAAAGTTATTTACAATTATAAAAACTACTTATATTTTGAAATAAATAAATTTTGCTCAAACTACTTACAATAAAAAAAAGAGGGAGTATTATGTATCGTTAGACCACGTGATATTTTTGTAGTGTTAGTTGAGATCGAATAATCTATTATGTATATTGTTAGACCACGTGATATTTTTGTAGTATTAGTTGAGATCGAATAATCTATTATGTATTGTTAGACCACGTGATATTTTTGTAGTGTGAGGTGAGATGGAATAATCTATTATCTATAAACGTGTACGAAATCGAATCCACAAATGCACTGGTCGCACACGTGTAAAGCCAGCATTGGTTAGCAGGTGCACCGTTAGATAAGATTTGCATCATTTAAATATTCGCTCGCAGTCTATCATTCTACTCCCACTCCCACCTCGTCTATCAAAAGATAGAATTAAAAAATGGTAGATATCATAGTAATCACTGACACCATAGTTCGACCAAAGAGCTACGAGGATGCATCGGACCGGGTTAAGATCCATCTCACTCCATGGGACCTCTCCTTCCTTCGAACCGAATACGCTCAAAGAGCTCTCATCTTTCCCAAACCCGACCCGGAAACCCATATGATATCTCAACTGAAGTCTTCTCTTTCAGCCGCATTGAAGATTTTCTATCCATACGCGGGACGTCTAGTCAAGATCGACAATGAAGATGACGGAACAAGGACGTTTTTCATAGATTGCGATGGTTCAGGCGTCAAATTCGTGCATGCAGAGGCTGTGACTGTCTCGGTGAGTGATGTCTTAGAACCGGCAAATGATTACTGGAGTGAGTTTTTTCCGGCGAACGGAGTTAAAAGCTGGGAAGGGGTGTCGAAGTCGTTGGTTGCGTTCCAAGTAACGGAGTTAAAAGATGGAGTTTTCATCGGATTTGGTTATAACCATTTGGTTACAGACGGAGCTTCTGTCTGGAGTTTCTTCAAAACTTGGACAGAGATTTTCTCTACCGGTCGGGAAAAGTTTCCTCCACTGTCTCTTTGTGGATGGTTTCTCGGCGGGGTTGATTACCCGATTCGAGTTCCCATCTCAGAGACGGTACCGTCACATGTAAATGGCCCTGTTGCTTCATCGTTGGTAAAGAAGATTTTTCGGTTCACGAGTAGACACGTCTCTGAGCTTAAAGCTAAAGCCAACTGCGAGGTTGTTGGTTCTGATGACAATCTGAATATTTCGTCGTTTCAAGCTGTGTTGGGGCATATGTGGCGATCAATAATCAGAAACAGTGATCTCAGTCCGGAAGAAGTGATTCATTGCAAGTTGGCAATGGATATTAGACAGAGGCTAAACCCTCCAGTGGAGAAAGAGTGTTTTGGGAACATGGTTGGACTGGCGACGACCACTACAACCGTTGGAGAAATGCTTAATAATGGGCTGGGTTGGGCTGCTTTGCAACTAAACAAAACTGTGGGGTCACAAACCAATGAAGAATTAAGACGGTTTGCTGAGAATTGGGTGAAGAATCCGAAAATACCGAATAGTTTGGTGGTAAATAATACGCTCATTGTTGCTGGCTCCCCACGGTTCAATGTGTTCGGAAATGATTTTGGTTGGGGGAAACCGATTGCGGTTCGAGGTGGACCGGGAATTGCTGGGCATGGTAAAATCCTTGCTTACCCGGGAACTGAAAAAGGAAGCACGGAGATTCATACGTCTTTATGGTCTCACGTTTTGGACAAGTTATTGGCTGATGAAGAGTTTTTACAGCATGTCGATGTCGCATGTGTTAAAATGTAATTCCTTTTAACTCTGATCAAAGTCAACTTGAAATGTTATCTTCTACACCTCTGCAGTCTCTGTGTGTAACGAAATAAGATTTATCTTTTGATGCGTCAAAGCAACATCCAAAATAATGTATTTTATGCGTGAAAATAAAGATTTTATTAGGAACCTTTATGACGCTAAATACTATGTTTTAATCTTATAAAGTGTACGAGATCGAATCCACAAATACTAAATATCACACATTCGGTATATACAACTCTTAAACTGAGTTCTTTTGTCCGCTATATCTTTCAGTCACGTGAATATTTTTTTTATATAAAGATTGCTAAGAGTTTTCTTACATTTTGCACTAAAATAATAATTTAAAATATATTCTTTTATTTTAAAAAATAGTTTACATTTAGACATTATTATTTTTACATTTTAACTTCAACGGTAAAAAAAAATCATAAATATATTTTTATAATTTTTTTCTTTTGATTTGTTTAACTATTTCAATTTGATTTTATTAAAATTTTAATAAAATTAAAATTAATTCTATAAAATATATTTTAATGATATTGTATTTAATAAATTTAGATTTTCTTTGTTTTAGTTAAAATATATTACACTGGAAATATTAGTTTGTTAATTAACTTGATGAACATATAAAAATCTAAATCATTTAACTTAAAAAAATATTTGATTAGTGTTGTTAATTATATTTGTAGTTTTATTTTTATTTTTTTTATTAAAGTGATATATGTAATACTTTAGTAGTGGTCTATGAGTTATTAATATATTTTAAATATATTCTCTCTGTTTTTTTTTTAAATGACATTATATGATTTCACGTAAATTAAGATATCTTTTCTACCTTTCCTTATCAACTAATTATCATTTTTCGTAAGACACATTCCACTTTAAAAGAATAAATGAATAATAGTATAAGGATAAATAAAGTCAAATATCACTAACTTTGCATTGTTTTCTAGAAACGTTAAGTATTTAGAAACCAAAAACACATTATATAATGTCATTTAAAAGAAAACGAAAAGAATAGAAATTAATAATCATTACCATATTTAAAAATCTTATTAAAAAAATACATGTCACAATTAAATTAGTAGTATATCATATTTTTCCAAAATTATATCATTTTTTTTGTTGAAATTAAATATGGTAGTAACACATATACAAATTCACTTGTCTAGGGGATTAGAGGATATAAATCCAAGTTCAAGAGGATTAGGACTCCTAATTTACGAGGACAGTCCCGAGCTTCATAACTCTTCATATCTATAAAACAAATATCTAGACTCCAATATATTTTTTAAACTATTCATAAAGATATGCTCAAAACGTTTGTGCTGTTAGTGGAAAGAAGACTGTGTTGCTTCAGGGAAAAAAAACAGAAACCATAACCGTCCATAAGGGTTAAAGAAAACAGAGTTAACTTGGAGATGTATGAATTTTGTGATCCAAGTTTTTTTTTTCTTTGCGTCGAATTTGTAATCCAAGTTTTATAAAGCCTTTTACCAAAAGAAAAAAAAAGTTGTATAAAGCCAATGTTTTATTGGGTCTTGTGTATTCAAGCCGAAGCTCCAATGACTTATGGCAGATATTCATAAGAGAAGAAAGAAGAAGAAGAAGAAGAAGACGTTAATTTTGAGAGAGATTGGATGATTCAGATGATCCAGCTGCTATCATCCTTCAACTTCGAATTCTCCGACCAAGTTTGTTTTACATGTTCCCACACCAACCCTTCCCCTTCCTGCACATAGCACAACATACAATCATCAACAAAACTCCAGGAGTACTCTTATTACACAATCTCACACCTTTGCTGTGAACTTGACAGTCGTGGTGCAGCCTATGCGTTCATCACCTGCAAAAGAAAATTGAGTTAGACTCTCATGGGGTTTGACTTTTGAGTTACATAGATGATGTAATAAGGCTTTACCAGTCTGCTCCCATTTATCAAACTTTACTATCCATGTCCCAGGAGTAGTCTCTGTAGCCAAGACTTGATCAACCCAAACCCGAAACTTCTTTCCTTGTTTGTCTCCATGGTGCTTCCTTAGCTCATCAATGGTATCTATCAGAGACTTTTCAGCACCAGATGGATGGACAAACACACCACCAGGGTGCTGACAACAAAAGGCAATCTCTAGTCACTAGTCAGATAAGTTATCTCACTGCAAATACATAATCAAAAACTCTGTTTTACACACTCACACATGAAGCTTTGAGGCTGGCTGCGTACGCCTCCGAGTTCTCAACCTCGCCACGTCTCCACCTCTCATAGAACAAGAAAAACTTCACAACCTCATGACCAGGGTTCACATTCTCCACCTTGCACTCTAAGAAGTCAGAGACATCTCTTGGAGAAAGGTTTGGACCGAGCTTGAACTCACCAATGGCTTGTATAATCCCACCTGCACACCTCTCCTTCGCATGGATCACCTTTGGATTGTCTTTCGCATTCTCAGCATGCCACTTCAACAGCTCTTCTTGTGCATTGCTTACCATGACGCCATAAACATCAGGAATGCTAAAGAGTTCAGCATCGTTCCCAGAGTCTCCACAAGCAAGAGTATTAACAGGGAGCTTTCCTTCACTCTTGAGCTTCTTGAGGAGATATGCAAGCGCTTGTCCCTTTCCAGCACCTTGTGGTAAGATATCCAAATCCATGCCTCCACTGTAGATTATTTTGACATCCAACTGATACAAACACCAAACACAATCATCTCAAGAAAAAACAAAATAAATTAGACAATTTGTGGATTTATACTAACATTATTGCTTAATTTAACCGATTTAGACTAATTTAGATCGATTTAAACTGATTTAGAACGGTTTTAATCGATTTAGAATGATTTAAACCGACCTGAGTCAAATAAATTTGATCTTTAAAAAAAAATGTTTCATCTGAGACGCCTAGACCCATGGTTGCTACTATAGCATTAGCAAAGCAAATCTTACCCCACGTTTCTCCAAACGCTGTGACAGCTCCTTGGTCACTTCCTGAGCCTTACTCTTGTCAACGTAAAAGCTAACCTTGTGTGGCCTCTGCTCAGTCTCTGCCTACAGTAACCACACTCTTGTCATTGTACCATTAACAAGTAGATTGCAAGATAGTAAGCCTTTTTCTTTCTTAAACTAGTACCTGAAGAGTTAACTCAGAGAATTTCCCAGTCTCTTCTTTAACAACCCCCAAGTCCCATTTATGATTCAAAGTATCAACCCAACCATGATCAGGAACCATAGAGTTACCATACGTAATCTCAGTCCCTACAGACATGATAGTAACATCAGGGGTCAGCAAAGGCTTCTCCTTTCTGAGCTCTTTGTACAAGGTCGGTGATCTTCCGGTTGAGAAGACGAGAAGAGAGTCGTGGCGATAAGCGTGTTCCCAGAGTGAGTTGAATCTGAGCAAAGAGAGGTTCTCAGGATCGTGATGATCAACCTGGGACAATTAAAAAAAAAAACGGTGTTACGGACATGACCCATCAATAAAGACAGAACCTTTGTTGTAAAAAATGGTGGCTTTTAAGTTTTTACCATGGTATGATCAAGATCCGAGACTATCATGAGACGAGCAGGAGATGTTAGCCTCTCCATGATTACTTGAGATTTCTACACAATGTTGCGTGAGATTCAGATGTCACCACAGGTTTTGAGATCGGACAATCTGTGTCGTGCGTGTCCCTTGCCTTTTTTAAGTTATTATTATGCGATAAAGATCCGATGATCCCTGACGAGTGGAAGAGAGATACGTGTTGCATATCTAACAGCTATCATCACCTGTCAGTAGTACCACCGAATATTCTTTTTCTATATCTTTAATAATTATTTACATATATCTTTCTTTTTGAGCAACATTTAAATACATATATCATTAGACTAGAAACACCTAATTTTGGTTTTTAATTAACCAAGGGAATATTCAATATATTTTTAGATATAAAATTCAAGTTCAAGAATTTTATCGACATTTATTATTTAACCAGAGATTTGAATCAAATTCAAACTAAAAAACTTGAATTTATATCAAATTTAACTTATAAAATTATTTATTATTTCAGATAAAATACACAATAGAAATGATCAGAATAATCTTTATTAAAGAGTTTAAATAAACATATATTCGTATGATTAATTAACTAAAATTAAGGTTTAGTTTTCTGGTATGAAAAATTAGAAAAATGTTAAACATAGAATAAAAATTTAGAGAAGAAAACTAGTTGATAGATAAAATTATAAAATATAAAACAGATTTATCTTATTATGATTTAAGTAGAAATAAATTTCCAAATAAAATATACTATTTGATTTTATGTAATTAAAAATCTTAATTTTTATTTTATTTCAAAAAAATAAAAATTTAACTATGTTTCTATTAAAAATAATATTTAAATAATTAATTTGTTTTTGAATATAATTCAAAAATTTCAAAACCGGCTCTTTATGTGGTTTATTTCCTAAAATGGCTGCAGAAGAAAACATTTTTTGGATGGATTATGTCAGACAAAAAAATATTTATAGGAAAATTTAATGGCAAAGGAAATACACAAAACGAAATTAGAGGGAAAACTAAAAGAAAGGATTAGTGAAATTCAAAAAATAGTATATATTCAATCTTTCTTTCTTTCATACTCTCTCCCGTAAATACAAATCAAGACTTCTTCTTTCTTTCTTCTCCCGAGTACATACTTGGGGATCCTCACTGATCTTTGGAAGATGACGACGAACCCTAACTCCAAAGCTATCAACGCAGTCACTCATTTTCGTACTCCCGAGGAAGAGAACCGCATGGCATCGGAACTCACTACCTACTTGAGCGAAGGAGACTCGTACTTCGTCATCTCCAAAAGGTCTCTGCATTCCTCTTTTCAAATCTTGATTCTGCTTGTATTGTAAGAAGAACTGCTCATTTTTTCAAACAGTCTTGTGGACTCTTTACGTGGTGGATAAGTTAACGTTCGTGTGTTACTTAGCATGCAGGTGGTTCACAAGCTGGCAGAAATATATCGAGCCTTCTTTGGGAGGAGCTCCTAGGCCTAGGCCTAGGCCTGGACCGATTGATAACAATGATATTATCATCGACGACGACACCACAAGTGATGATGATCCACAACTTCGTAGATTCCTTGTTGAAGATGAAGACTACGTTCTTGTTCCTCCACAATTTTGGAAAACTCTTCTTGAATGGTGCATGATTGACTATCTCCTCTGCTCATGCTGCATGGTCTCCTGTTTGTTGATCCAAAACGTTGTTTTCTTTTTTCAGGTATAACGGTGGTCCTACGATACGAATGACCTTGATCTCCCTTTTTCTGTCAGATGCAAGAGATGATGAAAATGTAACTGAAATACGTTTGTCAAGACAGGTATATATATGCATAGATCATCACACTATAAGGGCTCCACCTTTTGGTTCCTCTTCCTTTCTTACTTGGGTTGTTGTTGCTTGGTGTTTTTAGGCTTCTATAAGGGAGCTTTATCACAAGGTTTGTGCTAAAACAGGGGTGTCTCAAGAAAAGGTGTGTGTATTTGAAAAGTCTTGTCATTTCTGGGGAGATGTGTTCCTTTTGATGATAATATGTATACGCAGGCTCGCATCTGGGATTACTTCAACATGTGGAAAGTCAAACTCTTGGATCCTTTATCTAACGAGAGCCTGGAAGAGTCAGGTCTTCTCATGGACCAAGATGTAATTAAGTCTCTCTAGAGAAGTACTGTCTCCTACGTTTATATGACAAATCTTGATGTAATTAACATCTATAGAATCTGTTATAAAATTGATTTTGTGGGTCATTTTCTATAGAATCTTTCCTGGCGAGTGACATTCTATTTATTGGGTTATTTTCAACGAATGACTGGTGCAATATTCCATGCAGATTCTTCTTGAAGTTGATGAGTACTCGGCAGTAAATGATCAGCAAGGTCTAGTACCTCTGGAACCTTCAGCTTCAGGATCTGGACATTCTTTGAGTCTTGAAAAAGGATTAGCAGGACTAGTTAATTTGGGAAACACCTGCTATATGAATAGCGCTCTTCAGTGTTTGGCACACACACCTCCCATACTTCAATACTTCTTGCGAGATTACACTGATAATCCTCCTTTGGGAATTTCTGTAAGTGTTTTAATGCTATATATATTTACTTCCACATCATGTGAAGGTAAATCACAAACTATTCAGGGTGAGCTTGCTAAGGCGTTTGGTGAGCTGTTGAATAAACTATGGTCGTCAAGAAGTAATCCAGTTACACCGCGCTTTTTCAAGACAAAACTGGATAAAGCTGCTCCACAGTTTAGTGGTCACGATCAACACGATTCTCATGTTAGTTTATTTCCCTCTATCAATTGAGCAAATTATTATTATTATTTTTTTTTTTGGTTCCCTGATGTATATAAAATTAATAATGTTTGCTTTCAGGAACTGCTTATTTCTTTATTAGCTAGGCTGCATGAAGTCTCTGGCATAGTTAACGTCTGCCAAGTAAGTATATATCTCTTACCGTTTCTGAAAGATTAATTTTAAGTCTGATTATATTCCTGACCTGTTTGATTTTGTTTTATTTGATAATGTTTTAAGGGTCAATGCAAGTCAACTCTGGTTTGTCCAGTTTGTGGGGAAACATCAACCACTTATGACTCCTTCATGTGCTTGTCTTTACCTTTGCCTTCAAAACTTAAGCGGTCAATATCTCTGCTTTCTTGTTTGGAGGAATATTTAGCAGAAGAACCTCTAGGACCGGATAACAGGTGGTAATAACACTCTCTCTCGTCCCTTTGCACTTTGTGAGATCATTTGCATAAGCACTTCTTAAAGGTTTGACCATCTTTTGTTGAACCAGGTTTTGTCCGGAATGCAAAGAGAAGAGACAAGCTAACAAGAAGCTTGACCTTTGGAAGCTGCCAGAGATTCTCGTGTTACAATTAAAACGGTTCAGGAGTAGTAACAAACAACATTTGGTGAAGAAGATAGAGAAGTTTGTGAATTTCCCAATCAACGATCTAGACTTGAGCGAGTACGTGAAAAACAAGAATGATCAGTCATACTTGTATGAGCTGTATGCAGTGAGCAACCATTACAGTGGAATTGGTGGTGTTTGCCACTACACTGCCTACGCTAAGGTGACTTTATTTTGATCTTCATGATGACTAATCTATTTTGCTTGTGCTGCTGCTGCCTGATGAGTCTTTTATCTAATCTTCTATGTTTTGTTCCTGCAGTTGATTGATTACAACAAGTGGTATCATTTCAACGACACTCTTGTTTCACCCCTTGTAAACGAATCGGATATCAAAAGCTCAGCGGCCTATCTTCTGTTCTACCGAAGAAGAGTTGGAAGTGAAACTACAAAACCACAATCATCTGATGAACAGATTTAGAGGAGTTGTTGATAAGAGTTTGTGAAGCAACCTTTGTCAATATTGTAGTATGTCACACACAGTACTCTACTAAAAAATATCTCTTCTTCCAAACTATTAAACAGTCTAAGACCTACTTTTATAGTAGTTCCTTGGAAGCCAAGAAATTAATATTTACTAGAATACAGTAGCATGCTCGTTTTTTTTTAATTATGGTTTTAGATCCAAATCCGAACAAGTACCTTAAATAATTATGAAATCTGTAAAGAAAATAGAAATCCAGAATGGATATCAAACAAAGTTATAAAATACATTAAAACTCCAAATACTCTTAATAAAACCTTATCCAATTAATATCAACATTTATGAAAAACGTAGGAAACAAAATTTAAAAATACAAAAAAAAATATCACAAAAAAACAAAGAAAACATAATTGTATAAGTCTTTTAAAAATTCGATCAAATATAAAAATTAATTTGTCAATATTTAAAGAAAAATATTTATCAAATAAATCACTCTACTCTACCCAAGGCGCAAGTCTTATCACATGAAAACTGAATAAGAGCACCCGCAACGGAGGTCCTTAAGGAGGAGTCCTTAGCGGAAAAATAATTAAATAATTAGTGGGTCCCACCAAAACTTAAGGATTCGATCCTTAAAATCTCTAAATAAGGATCGGTCCTTGCACTATTTGCGACACGTGGCGACCCGTGATTGGTTGAATTTTTTTTTTTTTTTTTTTTTTTAAATCTGAAAAACAAAAAAAAAAAATTTTTTTAAAGATTCCGCAATGAGTCCACGGTTGCGGATGCCCTAAGGTGTGGTTGTTTATTTAAAGAAAACCGTATCTCTTACTTTGGACTAGGGGTTGGGCCTATCTGAGCTTAGAAACTGTCCTTTTACGGGCTTTTTTGATGGATGGATTATGTCTGACAAAAGATATTCAAATCAAAGAAAAGACATAAAACGAAATTAGAGGGAAAAGAAAAAGGATCGTTTTCTCTCTTCTTTCTTCTTCCTTCGTCTTACTGATCTTTGGAAGATGACGATCCCTGATTCGACGGGAGCTTTCACGGCGGAAAACGCAGTCGACGTCACTCGTTTCCGTATCCCCGAGGAAGAGAAACGCATCGTCTCGGAACTAACTACCACCAGCGTCAGCGAAGGAGAGTCCTCCTACTTCCTCATCTCCAAAAGGTCTTTTCCCAAATCTTGAATCTGCTTTGTGAGTCTTGTAGATAACGTTTTGCGTGTGCAGGTGGTACACAAGCTGGGAGAGATATGTTCGGGGAGGAGGAGGAGCTTCATCTCCATCTCCATCTCCAAGGCCTGGACCGATTACTAACAATGATATCACCGGAACCGGTAGATTGTTGGTTGAAGAGGAAGATTACCTTCTTCTTCCTCAACGAGTTTGGAACACTCTTCTTGAATGGTGAGTGAGTGAGTGAGTGAGAAAAAGAAAGAGTCTTTATCTTATCCTCTCTGCTCAAAATGTTTTCTTTCAGGTATAAGGGAGGACCTCCAATACAAAAGACCTTGATCTCCCTTTTCTTGTCAGATGCAAGAGATGACAGTGTTACTGCTATACGTTTGTCAAAACAGGTATATACATCACTATGAGGCGCTCCTCCCACTTTTGGGTTCTTTCCTTTTACCTGTTGTGTGTGTGTTTTTAGGCCTCTATAAGGGAGCTTTATGACAAGGTTTGTGCTGTGAATGGTGTATCTCAAAAAAAGGTGTGTATTTTGATTGAAGTCTGTCTGTCAATAGTACTATGGAGGTTGTGTTGTTCTCTTTGCTTCACATTGGTATGATTTAAGCAGGCTCGCATCTGGGACTACTTCAACATGAGGAAAGGCCAACTCTTGCATCCTTTATCTAACAAGAGCCTTGAAGAGTCAGGTCTTCACTTGACCCAAGATGTAAGTATTTATCTAGAGAGACCAAAAGAGTCAGTCATTCAGGCCTGAGATTTTCGTCAATGACTTGCTGCAGATTCTTCTTGAAGTTGATGGGAGACGCAGCTCTGCAGTAGCTCTAGTACCTCTAGGAGAACCTTCAGGATGTGGAGATTCTTTGAGTACTACTAGTCTCGGAAAAGGATTAGCAGGACTGGTTAATTTGGGAAACACCTGCTATATGAATAGCGCTCTTCAGTGTTTGGCACACACACCGCCGATAGTTCAATACTTCTACACTCATGACGACGGCGTCAATAAAGATAATCAGGGCGAGCTTGCTAAGGCGTTTGGTGACCTGTTGAAGGAACTATCGTCGTCTTCAGGGAGGTATGCAGTTGCTCCGCGGTTCTTCAAGACGAAACTGGATAAAGCTGCTCCACAGTTTACTGGTTACGATCAACACGATTCTCATGTTAGTTATTTCCTCTAATCTGCATAGTTGAACTTATGCTTATAAACATTATATAATATATAATATATAATGTTTGCTTTCAGGAACTGCTTCTTTCCTTATTAGCTAGGCTGCACGAACACTCTGGCATAGTTAACGTCTGCCAAGTAAGTATCTCTCTCCCATTGGACTGGAAGATTCAGTCTGTTTATATTCCTGACTTGTTTGTGATATCTTCTTTTTCAGGGTCAATGCAAGTCAACTCTGGTTTGTCCAGTTTGTGGGGAAACAGCAACCACTTATGACCCCTTCATGTGCTTGTCTTTACCTTTGCATTCAACACTTACGCAGTCGATATCTCTGTTATCTTGTTTGGAGAAATATTTAGCAGAAGAACCTCTAGGACCGGATAACATGTGGTAATAACACTCTCTCGTCCCTTTGCACTTTGTGAGATTGCAATAACCTTGGTTTACTTAAGTTTTGACCATTCTTTCTGAACCCCCCAGGGACTGTCCGGAATGCAAAGAGAAGAGGCAAGCTAACAAGAAGCTTGACCTTTGGAAGCTGCCAGAGATTCTCGTTTTCCATTTAACACGGTTCAAGACTAACAAATACTTCATGAAGAAGATAGATACGTTTGTGGATTTCCCAATCAACGATCTAGACTTGAGTAAGTACTTGAAGAATGGCAAGTCATACTTGTATGAGCTGTATGCAGTGAGCAACCATCACGGTGGAATTGGTGTTGGCCACTACACTGCCTACGCTAAGGTCACTGATCTTACTATCTATTCGTTTTTGTGCTTCCTGATGAGTCCGTCCTTTTATCTCTAACCTTATATATATATATATATGTTTCTTGCAGTTGATTGATGATGACAACAAGTGGTATCATTTCAACGACAGTCTTGTTTCACCCGTTGAAAACGA
This sequence comes from Sinapis alba, assembly GCA_012274485.2. Taxonomy (NCBI): domain Eukaryota; kingdom Viridiplantae; phylum Streptophyta; class Magnoliopsida; order Brassicales; family Brassicaceae; genus Sinapis; species Sinapis alba. The sequence goes on along the minus strand of MU105654.1, from coordinate 1,293,025 downwards.
ATCGGAGATCAAAAGCGCAGCGGCCTATCTTCTGTTCTACCGAAGAAGAGTTGGAAGTGATTCAGCTGAGGTGTCGAGGACTGATGATGATATGGATGTGTCATAATGGGGCATATCAAGACGTTGCTGCATTGGTCTAACTCACTCTACTGTCAAAGCTGGTGGTTCGGTTGAAGAGTTTCTTGCTTCAATTTTTTTGTTGTTATGGGTTTAGGTTCCGAAAAAAATTGTTTTTGGTTAGGGGATTTTTTTGGGATAGTGAGTCAAGAGAAGAACAGATTTAGAGAAAGTTAGTGATTAGAGTTTGTGAAACAACCTTTGTCAATATTGTAGATTGAAAATACTATGCTGTAGATTGTTATAGTCACATAAACAACATGTACCTAGCTAGGTAGACAAGCAGAAAAGAAGCAAATGGAAACATGGTATTATTTTATTTTTGCATATAAAACCAATTTGTACAGACAGACAAGACGTTCTATTTGCTCACAAGACATGAAAACTGATCCATACTGATTACATGATTTTTGACTTAGGACGATGTGCTATCCCCCAAACCGGAAGGTGACCCCATTCTTCTTCTTGAAATCATGTGTCGTGTGATCCACCTCCTGTCACAACACACCAACAATGTTCAAAAACACCAAAAACACTTAATTCACATCTTTTTTTAAAACACTAAAAACCACACACTCACATTTGTGTTGCTCAGCTCTAGGTTGTAGAAGTCCATGAAGCTGTCTCCGAACAACGGTCCAGCATGCCACGTACCACGGTTCAGTTTAACAAACTTTGGTCCTGAAAACCTGAAGACGCGCACTTCCTCAACCGCAGGAGGTGCGTACAAGTGGCCACCGGACCCTGACTCTACATTATCTCCAGCTCTTTCTCTATCAACATCTTCGATAAGAGATGGCTTAGCTACGCCAAGGTACCAAACGTGACCCCCTATTGATCCTAGACACTGTGTCACGTTCGCGTGGTGCGTGATCGTGGAGAAGCCAAAAGATCGATCTTCGAGCCGCATGATATAGAATCTAAGAGAAAGAGTAACAAGAAACTCTAATTATTATTAAAAAAAAAAGACACAACTGAAACTACACAGCAAAGTCTTTGTCTTATTTGGTAAAAGAATATAATCAAACACAGATAGATAGTACCGTGGGATTCCTCCGGAGAGATCTAACTGAGCATCGTTAGGACCGAAGTGATCACCATCTGAGGAGACTTTGATGACTTGACCATAATCTGCGAAGCTTTCAGGTGTAGCTTCGATCGGGATCAGGTTGACTTCCACAGGAGATTCCGCCATTGTTGCCTAGCTCTCACCACAAGATGACGAAAGTGAAGGATTTAGGCTTTTCTTATTCACTCAATTTAAAAACTCAATCGGGGGTTTTCTTGTCTATTTAAATAGCATGGGGTCAAAATGAAAAATAATAAGAAAATAAGGGCCATTTTGCCAGCTCAGGATTTGCCATTGCTAGTAACCTTTTTTAACCAAAGTTTTGTAACGAATAGATGAAAGTCGTCTTCAAATGCACAACAAAACAATCAACCCTTTTTGGGGGGGTCAAAATTTGCAAAGTAGCATTTAACAAAGAGTTGTCTCCTCCGGCTCAAACTGCCCCCCAGAAAAAAAACTTTGTAGCAGCAAAGCAAAGTTTTTTAAAAAAGCCCATTAGCAAAGCTTCTTCTGATCAAGCTGATCAGCCATCAAAGCTTCCTCGTTCTTCTGCATAGCTTTCTTGGCTAGTTCATAACCAGCAAAGTTCATTGCACCTAGAGGAGCCACCCAGAAGAACCTCGGGACTGCTCCTTTGAATAAGCCAAGCGGACCCTCGTGACGCAGAACTGAGATAGCAACCATTGACATTGAGATCGGTCTCCCTGGTGTTGCAGTCATCATTCTCGTCTTCATCACATCAAATGGCGTCGTTACAACTGCTGCTATTCCTCCTGACACCGCCCCAACCGCTATTGTCTCCCATGCCTCTAGTTCTCTTCCCAGCGCTTTCGCCACCATCTACAAAACCTCACACAATCTTATTATCTCGGTTTTACAGTCTTAATATGACCATTTTGATTATCTCGGTCTTTGTTACCTTTTTGGACTCTGCATACAGTCCCATGCCAACAACGTATAGTGGGACTTCACGGCAAAGAGTTGCGCCTGTCCCACGGAAAAACCCTCCTGGACCGTCTTGCTTCCACGTTCCTACTATGGCTTCCCCTACATTGTTAAACATGCCAGCCTGTAACCGTTGCTTCAGCACCTCACATGGAATCCGCACTGCCGTGCCTAATAGTGTGCTGCAGAATGATGCAATCGATTGAACCTGCATCAAATGCCCAATATAACTCACTGAGTGCAAACACACAAAAAGATCAGAAAGCACAAATGCAGATGATGCAACTTTACCAAACCAAGCATTTAAGATTTAAAAGACCTCGTAGCTCTAAACAAAGCAGGTATTTATTCTTGTCGCCATTCATAGTGAGCATACAATGTGACAAAAAGCATGAAAGAAGCATAGTGTAAGGTTCACTTAGTAGTTGCCATATCACACTATAGAGGACAAAAGCAGTGCTGAGTTTGTAGGAAACTAATACTAACTTCTTCAGTAATGCAATATCCATATAAACCCATACTGACCCAAACAATGAGTACAGTGTGACCATCACCTGAATTTCTGGGAGATTGGGAGCAAAATTGATCAACACAAGTTTACTTGCTTCGAATATTCCTGTCCGCAGGCCATGGCTACAACAATGAAAGAGATTAAGCCACACTGGAAATAAAAATTAACAATACAAGTCAAAACATCATTGATCTGAAACAACTGAAAAGACCTTGAAAACTGTCCAAGAATGGCTGGAATAGAACCCTTATACACTCCCCGGACACCAATCTCTGGAAGCTTTGCTATTACTTCAGGAAATGATAAGGTTGATGCTTGCACACGTGTCTGGTAATGAAAATGAACAATGAATCCATCAAATCAACAGTACGCCACAAGACACCAGGGCGAGTTATTTGCAAATGCAAACATTGTAGAAGGGTAAAAGCAGATATCAAACATAATCAGCTGCAAAGCTAACAAGAGGACTCACCTTGATTGTATCAATCGGATGCAATAGGGAAGTGGAGAGAGCAGAGGCAAGTCCTCCGGCTAATGCAGATTTTAGAACATCTCCAGCAGGTAAAGCCACAGGAGGTGCAACAGCAACAACAGTTGCAGCTTCAAACCAGATATTACTATACAAGCAAAAGTAGCACCAATCATCATTAGTAGGACAACAAAAATTAAACGTTTAAAGTGTTCTACAACGACTTATACTTACCGAGGATCATCCTGTAACCGCTCATACGGCAGCAAAACCATGAAGTTACGGAAATGTCCATATGAGATAGACTCTTCGGTATCAACCTTCAAAAACCTCATCATAGCTATAGCATTTTCTTCATTAGCAGGAAGTCCTGCGTTATCTAGTGATGCCAATATCTCACTCTTCTGAAGAGTACCAGACTTGGTCAAACACAGAGAGGTATAGGCACGGAGGATGGTTGGCTCCTTCTGTTCCATCAATGACAAAAATTGCTTCCAACCAAATGATTTCGAGAAAAGATGACTCCTGGCTCGTCTCATAAATTCCTTGGCGTATCTTCTAGGCAATTTTCTTCTCCTCATTGCAATCTCCAGATCTTCCAATGTTACTTTACCATCACCATCTCTATCTAGTTCTTCAAAGAACCTCCTGCCTGGAAGCCACAGAGAGTTATAATGGACGAAATGGAATAATTATAGTACAACCGATGGATGATTCATACCTTCAGACTCGGTGTATCTGAAAAAATCCTGAACAGAGATTAGTTTTTTCTTGTCAGGATGGTCTCCTGAAGGTCGTCCTAGTTGTGGTAAAAGCTCAATAAGCTCTGTCAATGAAATCGTTGACAGTGTTGATTTCAAGCGCTCTACGTTTGACAAAGGTATACTCAGTAGTCCACTTGCCAGGCTCTGTGGAGAATCAGCAACACTTTCCTCCTTACTGACATTACTTTCATCTTCGCTCATAGGAGATGTCAGACCAACTATACCTGACGCCACATCTCCAACTCTTGCAAACATCAGGTTCCCGAGGAACCCATTAACATCGAGTTTCCTAGCATCCCATATGTTAAAGACAAGCGGACTATCATTTACACTAGCTTCCTTGGAGCAACAAGATTCAGTCTGTGAACTGTCCTGGATGAACTGGTCAAGCTTCTGGAGATTATGAGCCAACATTTCAACAACAAAACCCATAGCGCATTCAATGGAAAAAGGGTTCCTTTCCTTTTCTGTAGATTTAGCTGACTGGTGGTTCCTCGTTCCTCCTTTCCGGTTTGCAAATGAAGCCTTTGGTTTAAGACTGTTCTCATCATGAATCCTCTTCTTGCCTATCTTAAAGGGAACAGGAAAAGCATGGACAAAGCCACTAACCAATAAAGACCAAGTCATAGCAAACTTGAAGCAATTCGTACAAGAATCATCATCATCTTTCTCAAAAGACTTGTCTTTCTTCTTAACCAGCTTCTCACTCCCAAAGAGTGACTTCACAGGGATCTTAAAAGACAAACCTTTCCTCCTCTCTTCACTTACCAAACACTTAACATTGTCCTTCGTCTCGTGACTAGCACACAACCGCTTCTTCCTGTTTCTTCCCAAACGAAAGTCTTTTTCTTTGCTTACCCAACAACTCTCGATGTCTCTCGCCGCCTTCTTCACGCCAAGCTCGATGGGGAGAAGAGCGTCTTTCACTACTTGTATTGAATTGAATATCGTCTCGATAGGATCGTTCGCTGACACCATTGCACCATTCAATGGTAATCGAATCCAGAAGACCAACGAATCGAAGCTGTTGATGAAAACCCAAAAGCCACTAAGAAGATAGAAACCCTAAAACCGAGATATCGAGCGAGAGAGATTCTTCAGATGCGGCAGCAAAGTCGATTAAGATATCAATATGACCATTAAGCGATAATCTGAAGGAAATGAAAATGGAGTAAAAATGGGAGCTTTAGGGAGAGCAGATATGGTGGGAGTGAGAAGAAGAAGAGGAGGCAACCATGAAAGGATGACCCTTTCTTCTTCTTTGTTTTTTTTTTTCTTTTATTACCGAAAAAAAACAGAAATTAGAAGAACATTTTGTGAAGAAGATAATGGATATTTATTAGAGTGAGAATTTATAAGATTTTCACGTAATGGATAAGTCATGACGGGTCTCTGATATTATAACCCATTTTAGGCATTTTTAGCAATTCAAAATCAAACTTAAAATTAAAATCAGAAAAGTCATAATAATGATTAAATAAAATAAAGGAGCTGAAAATGTATTTTTTCCTACCAGGGGATTATGTTTTTATGTTTTTCAGAAGATAATTAGTTAGACTTTAGATAAATAATAAATTACAGAAAAGGATTAAAAATAATAATTTCGTGGTTGGAGTTGCTATGAATGGATAGAGGTTGACGTAAGAAGGTGGTGGAGCCTCATGACACGTGGGCTTGGTTCCATTAATGGATTTTTATTGAAAAGACAAAAACGTCCGCGAGCTTAGCGTTTTGGTATGTGTTTTCTCTCAGTGGTTAATCGAAAGAAAGAGTTGAGCCTTTTTAGAGTTACAAAGACCACAAAACGTTGCATGGTATTCACTTTAACAGTGAACGGCTGTAACAAGAGAGAGAGAGAGATGATTCTAGTGGGTGTATTTGATTAAGATTTGCATCATGACGTCATTAGCTTTCATTGATCCAAGAAATGGCTACCAGCAGCATCTGGATGGTTTGCAACCATCACTTTCCTGTGTGCTTCCTTCACCTTCTCTGCAGGAACACTCTCTCCCTGTGTGTTTGAAACAATGTACACTTTTCCTGAATGAAACTAATGCTAATGCAAGAAATATTAAGTTTGGTCTACCTGATGCCAAGACTGAGAGGAGATTCCCTTCTGGTCATGGTAGGCTGGAAACCGCCATCATTGAAATTTCTTAAGTTTGAGTCTAGGTGGCCTTGCCTTGAACGCTTGCCATGCTTGGATTCCGTATCTACCAGCAAGTGCAGTCGCAGCTACTGCAGCTCCAGCCAAAAATTGTGTCGCCTGATGGTACCAAACAAATAACCAACTTATCCATTTGTATATGATATAGAGTACACAATAACCAGACGTAAGCAAAGAAAGAACCCAAAGGGAAGTAGGACACACACATATGCATTAATGAAAAAAGCTTGAACTAAGAAAGTAGATATCAGACTCTTAACAAGGATGGTTTATATGGTTAGGCTTAACTCTGAACCAACACACAGACTCTCTTCAAGATCTTACAAATAAGGACTCACTTCCTTACAATTCGAAAGAGAAGTGCTAAAAGTGTTAGCATTTACAAACTCTTTTATTATTTGCATTCTCCGGTAGTCCAAGGATCCACCCAAAAAGAGATAGAGAATGATAAAGAAGAGGAAAATGGAATCTGGAATCACAAGTTCTTGAAAGCAGAGTCATGTCCATCCTTTGGAGGAGTAAGCCTAGCCAACAACGCCTTGTTGTGGCAACGCTCCGCATCCACAAAGTAGTACTCCCCTTCCGCCTTAAAACTCACAAACGGCCTCTGCGTGTCCGGATAACGTATATCCGAAAATCTCAGCGTCTTCGGTGTAAACGTAGCAAGCCAAGTCATCATCTCCACCTCAAAAGTGTCTGAACCAGGCTGCCACCTCAGCTTATGAACATAAGGGCTAACGAACCAGTGGAGAGCAGCGGTTGTGGAAGCGCTGAGGAAGATCACGGTGGAGGCAACCGCACCTTTCATGATCACGTTGAGTCCAGGTGAAGTCATGAAGGTGATGACAGGGCCAAGAGAGACAGAGAGGCAGCAAGTGGAGAGTGAGAGGAGTTTCACTTTCTTTATGGTTGATGAGATTGGGCCATAGTAAACCACTCCTCCGTCATTCTCTTCTTTCTTGTCTTGTGGTCCGATGCTGATCTTGTGCTCATCATCATCATCGTCATGATCTTCTCTAGTCCTTGCTCTAGATGATGCCCAGCTTCTCTGGTATAGAGATGGAGTCTCTGGGAATCTGACCTTAGGGATCAGTGATGATGATGATGGTGACCATGTGCCTGCTATTGACCGACGATATCCTGACACTAACCAAAAAAAAAAACATGAAACTCAACTGAATAATTAGACTCAATGTCAGTACGTAAACTACTGAAGATGTGGACAAGATCTGATACTATGAACAGTTTTGACTTTTGAAAGACAGAAACCACAGCAAGACACAAACTATGTACTGCCTTAACAACTGCTAAGACTTAAAAATGCTTAAATGCCATTTCCTCATTCAAATGAAGCTATGGTGGATTGGATAATATGCTCTCAAGTCAAATTCAATCAAACCTTATTAGATGAGGTCACAGATCAAACAAGGAAGGTGCTTTAACCATGAAGTCGAAAAAAAAATGGTAAACAGAGAGAGGTTTTGAACAATTAGATACGAAACCCATGAAGCCCAGTGATCTCTAGGAGAGATAAAGAACCTGAAGTGAAGGAGGAGGAAGAGATACGCCTAGACTGAGAGCGAATCAAGTGAATCAAAGCTGATCTTCCCATCGCCGTTTCGCTTGCTCGATTGCACGACGCAGATGAATCTTGTAGGGTTTTAGAGTTAATTCAGTTTTGTTAATTATGCTTTGGTGCTTGTACAGACTAATTTTTGGTGGTCCAGCGGCGAGCCTAACCCGATTCAAACGTTTGGGTAACGTGTTCGATTCTTACATTATTTTTTTTTTTACTCACACTCATGATACAGAACAGAGCATTTGCAATAGGCATAGGTAAACTCTCTACCTCATAAATATCCAAACTAATTATATATTTTATATATGAAATATTTTAAAATACTAAGTTATTCGAAATATATGAAACAAGTTGAATTAATTAATTTTTAGATAAATTATTTATATTTTATTGAATTTTTGATATTTTATCTAAACTATCTGTAAAATGATTTAAACTGAATTTTTTAAGTTCTTATATAAATCATAAACATCAAACTCTATAATGCAAAAAAAAAAACTAATCCCAAAAAGTTGAATACTTTATTGTCCAAGTTCAATTGTCAACAAACATGTAAGTTTGATGAAGATAGGAATCAACCTATTGGAACTTGGTTGTAATGTCTTGATCATCCATAATTAGTGGATTTCTTATGCTTTTTTACTATGTTTATGCGATAATCATTGAAATAATTTTTTGGATGTTCGAAAACTTGTTTAATAATTGTGTACTCAATATAAAATATTTTATGTGATTTAAATTTATTCGCACGATATCGGTAAATCATATTTAGAACATGTCACACCTCATTTTACTATTTCAGTTTAAACAACTTAATTTTGAAGTTCTCTATGTGTACCCGAAAAAAATAGATAGCAAATTCAATTATGAACTTTGTATCATCATATAACAAAAATATGGAGGATGTTACAATGTCATTGGCAAAGTCATCGTAAGGAGTTACAAAACAAAGTCAATGCTGTAAGATACACAAAATAACCGTTCATCTCTATTATCATCACTCACTTATTGAATATCTCCCGACCACCACCACCAACTACATTGATTTTGTAATGAAACATTGAGATCTTCACCACATCATTTCACCATGTCTCCACGACTCCTTGTCGTCTTCTTCCTCGTTCTACTCCCTTTCTCGTCTTCTTGCAGAGACGCGCAAGAAAAGGACAGAATCTCGCATCTGCCCGGCGAACCTAACGATGTCTCCTTCTCTCACTTCTCCGGTTACGTCACGGTCAACGAGTCAGCTGGTAGAGCGCTCTTCTACTGGCTCACCGAGTCAAGTGATCACCCAGAGTCAAAGCCACTTGTCCTCTGGCTCAACGGTGGCCCTGGCTGCTCCTCCTTAGCCTTTGGTGCTGCTGAGGAGATCGGTCCTTTTAGGATCAACCCTGATGGCAAAACACTTTACCACAATCCTTACGCTTGGAACCAATGTAATAACCTCTCTCTATGTCTCCATTGAGTTCATCTGTTAATCGAACTGGAGACTTCTGACACAGTAGTCCAGTTGAGATAATGACTTCTTGTTTTTCCTATTGACTTCACACTCTGTGAAACTTACTCTGTTTCTTCTTTCCTCAGTGGCGAACTTGTTGTTTCTTGAGTCTCCAGCTGGTGTTGGTTTCTCGTATTCGAATACTACCTCTGACTTGTACACTTCTGGAGATCAGAGAACAGGTATAAAAAGCTCTTGCCTCTTGACTTGACTCATTCATCACTCTTATCTTATTGTTTTGTGTAACCTTGCAGCTGAAGATGCGTATGTGTTTCTTGTGAAATGGTTTGAGAGGTTTCCACAGTACAAACACAGAGAATTCTACATTGCTGGAGAAAGCTACGCAGGTCATTATGTTCCTCAGCTGTCACAGATTGTTCACCGGAAAAACAATCCAGCAATCAACTTCAAAGGCTTCATTGTAAGCAACTCAAGCACAAACATAAAGGTTTGTTTTTGTGTGTGTTTGTGTGTGATGAACTGTGGATTGTTTATGTTTTAGGTGGGGAATGCTGTGATTGATGACTACCATGATTTCGTGGGATTGTTTGAATACTGGTGGACTCATGGGTTGATATCTGATCTCACTTACCACAACTTAAGGATCACTTGTGAGTTTGTATCCTCCGAGCACCCTACCCCTGAATGCAGCAAGGCCATTGAAGCTGCAGACAAGGAGCAAGGAGATATTGATCCTTATAGCATTTACACTGCCACTTGTAAGAAGGAAGCTGTAGCTCTTAGGTCACGCTTCTCGAGGGTTCGTCATGTGAGTTTCCATCAATGCCCACTTTATATGTTACATCTCAATATAGGTACATAGCTTGGTCCAAGAAAGTAGAATGGACTGTATAGAGATTCAGATTATCTTTTTTTTCTACTTGTTTGTTTCATGATAGAACTGTTCCTTTGCTATATGGTTGCTTCTCTAGGTTCAAGTTAGACTACCAAGGCACAATCTATAGGTTTGTGGATTTAAAAATTTCACAATCTTGCTAATCTCTTAGTCTGTTGACTCAGCCATGGATGTGGAGAGCATATGACCCGTGCACAGAGAGATACTCTGGCATGTATTTCAACTCTCCAGAGGTTCAAAAGGCTATGCATGCTAATACAACTGGACTTGCTTATCCATGGAAAACTTGCAGGTAACAAAACACATTAATGGATTATCAAATTTACAAGAAATTTTCAGTTAGTCAGTGACATAGTTTGTGGTGTTTTAGTGACATTGTTGGAGAAAAATGGGCGGATTCTCCTCTCTCTATGCTTCCAATCTACAAGGAGCTCATTGGTGCAGGCCTCAGGATATGGGTTTTCAGGTATATCTTACTCTCCTTTCTATCAACTGTGTTTTGTATCCATCTACGGTTTGGTACTATGATGTTGATATCTTAAATGCAGTGGAGATACTGACTCAGTGGTTCCCATAACTGGAACTCGATACTCCATTAGAGCCCTCAAGTTACAACCAGTCTCCAAATGGTACCCTTGGTACGACAATGAACAGGTACAAGAAGCAACAAGACCAAAACAGAGTTTTAGTTCTTTGTGGAATTAGTTAACGTATAAATGTGTAACAACAGGTTGGTGGATGGAGCCAAGTTTACAAAGGACTGACTCTAGTGACAATACATGGAGCAGGGCATGAAGTACCTCTTCACCGACCTCGTCGAGGTTTCCTCCTTTTTCAGTCGTTTCTCAACAACAAGCCAATGTAAATGTTAAGATGATGTGAGAGATAGGACCAGTGTTTCAGTTCATTGGTACTGCAAGCACAAAAACCTTCAGGTTCTGTAAACTTTGTCCTATGCAGATGCTATGCAGATCATTAGCATTTACTTCCATGTGTTCTTCTCTTGTTCGTTGTTTATTTGTAAAAGCTTTGAGTAAACATTAATTCAAATTTGATCTGATAATAATGAGTGTTGTCTGTCGGTGTGTGTGTTGCTTAGCTGCTACCACTAAATTAAGGCTTTCCGTTGCTTTTCTTGGTACACAAGGAAACGAGTAAGACACGGTATCTACCTTTAAAAAAAATATTCTATTAAACATGAAAATGGATGTCTAATTTTGTGGGATGCATTTAATTTTGCACATGATCATCTTTGGGATTGCTCACCTTATGAACACCTCTCTAAGTTTTTTCTAAGAAAAATAATTAACAACTACACAAATTACAAACTAGCATATAGCAAAACATATTAAATAATATGAATTATTATAAACTAGTATATGATTAATATATGAATAATACTATTGATTAATATTTATTGTGTCGTTAACTATATTTGTGAATGCTGGAAAAGTTGATTGTACGCAGTCAACCCATTATTAATAAGTCAATCCGATCCATATCGAAAATTGACTAAAACCCATTTAACCAATTAAAACCTATCGATTAAATTGAATTGTTTCGGTTAAATTATATTTGTGGGTTTTTCTATTTAGAAAAGTCGGTTTTTAATACTAAAATTGTTGGATATTTATTCTACTTTCTGCAAAAAAAAATTATAGTGTTAATTAATTACATGTTATTTGATTAATATATTTATATTAATTATATAATTTATGTAGTTAATGATAAAGTAGTAGTGTTTTGATATATAGTCATGTGAAGACATACTTGGTATAGTTAGCAGTTTTACAAACCTTTTCCATTGATGTGAAAGAAAATAATATAAAAAGTCAATCTCATTTGTTGAATATTCTTCTCTAAACAAAATCGTAAAATATGGACTATATATCTCACGGGCGAAACACCTAGTTTTATCAAATACGAATATGCAAACACAAAACAAAGGATTGGTTCAGTTCATATAAGTGTATATTTTTGGTAAGTTTCATGTAAGTATTTTTTTTCTTTTGAAGATTGTTAAACGAACCGTTTTTATTACCTTTATCCAAAACTTTGATAATAGAATTGCAATACAAAATTATATAGAAGACTGCAACAAAAGGGTTTGGACAAAAGGGAACACAAATTAATTGTTATGGTCCAACAAGATCGGCATTAGGTGAAACTAAAAGTGAAAAATATGAACAGACAACCCATTAAATGTCAAACAAAATCAGCTTACCAATTAAACCAACTCATTAAACTATACTCCGAGTAAGTTATTTGTGATAAATGTATTTTAAATGATTATCGTTAATTTATAAGGTCATGCAAATCCCACTTTATATTATAAGATACACGTCTACACCTCTCCATGTGAAATACATGACTAAATTACGGTGTAAGCAAGCAATATATAGCTTTTAATTAGTCAAGGCTATTATATATAGCTAAAATAGTTCGCCTTCATCATCAAATCATGAAACCTGAATTTACTATTATGACAATGACTAGGTAACGAGAAAAGTTAATAAAATAAACATAATATAAATATCAAGATGAAATAGGCATACATATACAGGATACCAAAGAATAACAAACACAATAATGTGTATAAACTATAGTAATATTCGAGTCAGCATACTCAATCGACAAGTAAGCTAATTTGACTATATGCTGCATAATAATCAACAGCTTCAGAATAAATAACTATTTAATACACCACATGATCCCTAAAAAATGGCATAAGTTGACAACGACCCTTGGTTTTCTAAGCTATAAATTCATCAAGGTGGAGAAATGAGAGACTCTCAAGAAACTATCAAACCAAGAAACTAAAAATACACACACAAGAAAAAACTCTATTTCTTTGATGATGATGATCACAAGAAGCAGAAAGTGGCTAACACTATATCAATGTATATTTTTATTAAGCATGATCATTGCATTATTAGACGTAGTCAAGAGTAGTAGTGATGATGCTAAGGAGCAAAAGATGAAGGACAAGATCCTCTCTTTGCCAGGCCAACCTCCTAACCTCAACTTCTCTCAATTCTCTGGCTATGTTACTGTTAATTCAGCGGCTGGACGAGCTCTATTTTACTGGCTAACCGAGACCCCTAAGCCCAGTGACACCAAGCCCCTGGTCCTATGGCTTAATGGTGGTCCTGGATGCTCATCCATTGCCTACGGTGCATCCGAGGAGGTTGGTCCATTTCGGGTTAATCTAGACGGAAAGAGTCTTCGTCTAAATCCCTATGCTTGGAACAAAGGTATTCTTTAACTTCTTTATATTAAAAATAGTGATTTTAGAATTTTTTATGAGAGATAACAAACATATTAATTAGTAGTGATATTTATATAAATCAATCAATAATGTATGCAGAAGCAAATCTGTTGTTTTTGGATTCACCGGCGGGAGTTGGTTTTTCGTACACAAACACTTCGTCAGACGAACTAACTATGGGAGACAAGAGGACAGGTCTTATATATAATTTTTTTCATAATCATAAGAAAGTATTTTTATATTACATTATTAACTAATATATATGTTATGGATTATGAAATGTGGGGACAGGGGAAGATGCATATAGATTCCTGGTGAGATGGATGGAGAGGTTTCCTGAGTATAAAGAAAGACCTTTTTACATTGCCGGCGAGAGCTATGCCGGTACTTCCATATATTCCTTCGTTTAATTACTACTTCTAATTCCTAATTAGTTATTTATTTTATTTGTTAAATACATTTATTTGGCTATAAGACTACTTAGAGCATCTTTATCGTACAACTCCTAAAGGGGTTTTTTATTTTTTCTTTATTTTATTTTTTTACTTTTTCTGATTTTCAAAAAAAAAAATCAAACCAATCGCGGGCCGACATGTGTCAGTGGAGTCCGCAAATAGTGCAAAAAACGGTTCTTATTTAAGAGTTTTTCAAACAGTTTCTTGCACTGTTTACGGGCCCCACATATCAGTGAGGCCTGTCGAATAGTGCAAGAGACCCTTTTAAAAGACTTGGATAAAGATACCCTTAAAGCTACTTGTCATGTGAGATTTCTACATCTGTGATCCAACAATATTAAGCAGTTGAACCAAATGATGGTGATATTTAGTACCATAGCACGTTTATGTACAAAAACAAGGCATTATTATTAGAGAAATAATGGGTTTTATAAAATATAGCCAAATAAGGAGAATCAACAACAACCCAATTGACTTTTCCTTTGTGGCCAGCTTATTAAGTCTTTAATGAGACTATATGAATACGAATTATTGTATTGTTGTGACGTTGCAGCTAGAACTACCATATACTACCCGTATGAATGATATGCTTAGTGGTCAATAATGACAATGTGATCTTATTGCATTGGGTTTTGTTGTGTGTTTGGTGGTCAACTAGGACATTATATTCCGCAGCTAGCTCAACTGATTGTCAAACGTAACAAGGGTACCAAGAACCCCATTATCAATCTAAAAGGGATCCTGGTAAGTATTTAAATTTGTATATATACTCATTTTGAAATCAATTACATACACTATTGAATACTAAAATAAATGGTCATATAATAAATATGAAAAAAATGAAAGATGGGGAATCCTCTGGTGGATGATTACAATGACAATAAAGGGATGCATGAGTACTGGTGGAACCACGGGCTCATATCTGACGAAAGCTACTTTGAACTGACCAAATGGTGCCTCAACGACTCTATCCTCTTCCCCAAACCAAACTGCGACAATGCTCTGAACCAAGCCTTCTCTGAGTTCGGTGATATTGATCCTTACAACATCGATCGCCCTGCATGCACCAAAGGTTCATCATCAAATGAGTGGAGGCAAGCATGGCGATACAGAGGGAACGATGAGTGTGTTACGGGATATACACGCAAGTATATGAACGATCCCAATGTGCAAAAATCTTTACATGCCCGCCTTAACCGCACTTCTTGGACCCCTTGTAGTCGTGTCATAAGAAAGAACTGGAAAGACTCACCCAAGTCCATGCTTCCCATCCTCCAAGAACTTCTACAAGCTCATCTCCGCATTTGGATATTCAGGTAGAATAATTAATTATGTATGTATATATAGTAAAACAAATATCAAGGTTGATAGACCAATATTGACTGATTCATATTTTTTTCTCCCTCTGTTTCATATTACTTGTCGTCCTAGGTTTATGCATATATATTAAGAAAACATATGATTTTGTATATTTCCAAAATAAAATCACAATTACTTATATACCTAACCATATTTCAACCAATAAAAAAATAAAATGAAGAATCTTATTAATGAATTTTGCATTGAAACTCTAAGACGATACTTATTTTGAAACGAAATTTTTTCTCTACAACGACAAGTAATATGAAACGGATGGAGTACTATTTATTTTCTAATTATATTATTTCTGATGTGAGATCTATAACATTTTTTTTACTATTATTTTGTGGAATTATATGTATATAGTGGGGATTCGGACGGAGTGCTGCCACTAAGTGGGACGAGGCATTCGATAAATGCGATGAAATTGAAGACCAGCAAAAGGTGGTATCCATGGTACCATTCACATGGCCTAGTGGGAGGGTGGAGCCAGGTTTATGAGGGTGGCTTGCTAACGTACGCAACGGTTAGAGCCGCGGGGCATGAGGTGCCACTGTCACAACCTCGTCTCGCCTTTTTCCTCTTCTCACATTTCCTGGCCAACCACTCACTTCCCTCTTCTTCTTGATTACTTCTTTCTAACTTGTCTCTTCCTTCACCACTTTAGTGAATTGATCTTTTTTTCCTATTTCATTATATTGCACCTAAGAGATATATAATTGGGCCTCATGGCTGTTCTTGCACCTTGTGTTTGGAGTTCCTACGTTAGCTCATCTTTCATGTATATAAAAGATGTTATATGTGAATGGTTCTGTTTGTGTGCAGTTATTGGAACTAATAGAAGACAAACATAGAATATCGACTCTCTTACTTTAAATGTTGATTTTGAATAAAGTAGTATATAGAGATCAAATTCTTATTCATGAAATGTTTCAAATCCCAAGTCCCAGCTCATGTACAGATCGCTTAGAGGCCCCATTCCTTACAAAAGAAACAAACATGTTAATAGGTGACAACAACAAAACTTCTGTGTTACAGAATCTTGAATCATGTAAATTAGAAGGTATGAGAGAGAGGAGAGCAAATAGGGTTTATAGACACATACTTAGCTTTATCACCAAACCAATTATAGACAGACTTGGCAGTGGAGGAGATGGTGTCGACGGCAGGACCGGCATGTTCATTGAAGAACTTGGTAACATCGTTCGTGGCTGTGTCTACCTTCTGTCCAATGGTTGGTGCTTCCTCAGCCGAAACCAACACTGAGTTCATAGACATAAGCAACATCAACGACAACACCAAAGCCACTTTCTTCTCCATCTGGTCTCCAAAATGTAGAGATTCTCTTCTTTACTTAAAAAGAGAGTTCTATCTCAAATAAAATTGCATGCTCTTATGTAACTTTCCCTTTTTAGCCACGTCTATAAATCTATAAATAACTATTACGTTAAAAAGGTCATATATGTTTGAGTTCGCCCTAGATATCCTCCCAAGCCCAAACATCGAGACAACGCCGACAAGACTTCATCTCGACGCCGGCGGAGCCTCAGGCGGCCGGCGTCGGGACTTCCATCCCCTTGCGCTTATTCTTCTCGCTCCCCTCTGCATCTGCGACGTTTTAATGCTTTTTGTTTCGTTTTCCGGACTCGAACTCTTTCTTTTCGGATCTCTTCGGGGTTTTCCCGCCGGAGTGAGCCTCGGTGTCTGGCCTCTTCTTTACGGTTCTGGTTCAACCAGAGTCGACCTTTCATGGGGGATTCCCCAATCTGTGTTTGTGCACATCCACCGGGTTTCGCCGACGTGCTTCATGTACCCCGCCATCCTTAATACCGGCAAGGTTCCGCCAAGTTTCAAAGCAGTCACCATCCCCTCCTCCGGATCTGTAACTCACAAAACAGATCCACCACCATACTCGTCGTTAGCAGTTTCGGGTCTCCAGCTGCTTCCTACCTTGTTATTGCCTACTCCGCCGCACTCCACCCTGCTCTCGCCGGAACAAAGGATGAAAACGGCGCTCTCCGGCTCACCGGACTTAGACTGTTTGTCTCCTAACGGCCGCTCTCTTCTCGACGCATTCGATAGACGGCGTGCACTAGGGTTGGGCCACTTGCTGGATATGGATTTGATGGGCCTGACAAGCCCAATAAGGGTCCAAGGTATTTCAAAGTCTTATCCCTCTTGTTTGAAGAGTAGTCAATCTTTCCATTTATCGGTGGATTCACCGAGACCACCACTATCACCCTATGCCTCCTTTTTAAGGAGTGTTTCCCCTCCATGTTTGTGGAGGTGTTATTCCATATCTATAACCGTCTTGCTATTTTGTGGAGCGGTCCGTTTGGGGCCTGAAGATGCAGCGGAATTCGTTTCGACGAGTTTCCAAGGTGCGGATTGGATATCAACGTCACAACTTAAAGTGACTATCTCTTTGCTGTCCGACCATGTCGGGAAGACTATATTGACGAATTCAAATATCGTTTTGAGTTCGCTGTCTCTTTCTTCTTTTGAAGACCTATCTCTTTTATCTTATGATGTTGTATTTTATGCTTTCAATCAAAGAGGATGGACAATTCCCTTTATCTTGTGTAATCAAGCAAGTTAAAATTAATGAAAAGTTGTGTTCCAAAAAAAAAAAAACTATTACGTTTGCCGACATTATTGTTTTTGATAAATCAAAAGTTGGATGGTGATCCATCATTATATGATCCATGGGTGGTTGAAGTTACGCTTTTTGGTTAATTAAGTAACTAAAACCCAAAAGTAGGCTAAACAATGTCATTCATTTTTGTTGCTGAACAACAACTAAACATGGTTATAGACTTGTTATCAAACTACAATTTTGATGATTATTTGTGCATGAGACCATGACAATAGTAATAGACGGTATACACACTGAGAGAAAGTGAGAACACACCACAATAATCTCCACAAACAAGATTCGTCCAAGACCTATGTCCTATGAGCCTTCGCCTTCACCACCGTGAGCTTTGCCGGGCTTTGTTACCGCCATATAAACGAAAGAGACCCAAAGCTGAAATGCAAGAGATCAAAACCATTCCAATGCTAGCAAGCAAGGCGACCCCAATTCCTTCACCAACTTGGTTACAGAACTTCCCATACATTGTGCATATCTTCATCCATTGTAGCTCTGGCTGACCTAGCTTCGCAAAAGCTGCAGACTGCGCCGCTGCTGCAAGGCCCGCCACAGTCAAGTACGCTATCGCCTGCTTACACATACATACACAGAGGTCATTCATAATGCCACTTACACAAGCTAGAACTTGTCTATTACAAAGACCAAGTCAATATCATTGCTTTCATTTATCAGGACCCATCTGAGATCATCACTATCCTAAGTACTTTGTAGATGGACCCTCATTGCATTTTACCTACTTAAAGACAAAATCTTGAAGATTGCAGTCTACAGTTCAGTTAATTATTGTGCCCTACCAAACAAATGAAACTCATATAACGACAATAGACATCTCAAACTCACCGGACCAAAAAGCAAGAAACAGAGAGCAGAAAGTTTTGATTGAGTAAAACAGAGTGAGTAAAACAGACTAAGTAAAACAGAGTAAGTAAAACAGAGTAACCTGATCTCCAGAAAAAATAGCCCAAGCCAGAGGCTTACTGAACAAAACGCTTCCTTTCATCATACCCACCACGCAACGAACCACATGCACCAAAGAATAAGCCGCAGCTATACCATTGACGACAACCAAGAACCTGGAAACTCGAAGAAAGTGTCGCTAAAGTTGTAAACTATATACAAAATTGTTAACCGATTGATTGATGGGTTATGTGGTGAGCTTACACGAGCGCCTTCATGTCGGTGTACTTTGCCTTCTTCTGGATGGTGAAGATCTCTCTAACTTGGGTGTCTGTGACAATGAGAATCGCAGCAACGAGAGCGAGGGCACACACTAAACACCTCAGAATCATCTCCGTGAGTCTCACTTTCCGTTCGTTCAGCTTCATTTTTGGTTCCTACGACGTTTCCGCGATTGGCTCCGCCTCCTAAATAACTTTTCTTGTTATCAGTAATATTTTGATTATTTATATAAAAAGACAAAACTATAGTGAGAAACCAAAGACATTGTAGATACATTGGTTTGTCGTTGGCTCCTTGTCGCTTTTAAAGCAGCTAGTGGCTTAAGAAAATAAATAACATTAATTGACAAAAACTATGATGTAAAGGTGTAGAGTTGAAATAAATCTTATCTAGAGATTAGTGGTGCCCGTGACTCGTGTCTCTATCCCTGAAAGTAGACTAGTTTGTTAATCATTTGACTAGGGATGAGAAATATGAAGATGAAGCGACGGTGCTGAGGTTGCCGTGAGATACAAGTTAGTGAAACTAACCAACGAACCAAAACCATTTGCACATCCTTTGTCCTCTACACGTGTTTTAATAAACTACAGTCTTAAATTAATGTAAGATGGGCGTTAGAGGTTAGAGCATTTAAGGGCACACGATTATTAATGTAAGATGGAGACAGAGTTATGAAAGTGAGCTTCTTCTTTTCTCCTAGGAAAGCGTCCAAGGATGCAAAATATTCATCATTCATGTCCAATGAAATTAATTATGAAGATTGGTCCAGATTCCACAGACTATTTGATGTAACACCATTTCCATATTTATGAAAACGCGAATGCTATTATGTGAGAGATGGTGCGTCTTCTAAAAGATAAAAAAAAATCGATTTAGACTTCGAGGTCTTTAGAAGCAACTCCAGTGCAATGAATTAAGCTGAGTTTTATTCCAATTCTGAAAAGTAAATGTATTCTTTAATTTTGGAGTAATCTCATGTTTACTCTATTCTAAAATAATAAAAAATGTAGTAAGGTTTGATTTTTAAAAAAATTCTAAACTCTATTTTGAAGTTAATAATTGAGTGGAGTTGGAAATGTTTTAACATGTAAAATGATAATATCATTGTTTACCATCAGTCAATTGTATAGTATCATGTGTGTGATTGAGCAAATTAGTTTATTAAGAAAGTTGTACAATACTACTCTCTCCATTCTTTAAAAATATATGTTTTGGTGTTTTCAATATATTAAGAAAACACATTAATCATACATCGGTTTTTGAAATTATCAAATTCTAATGCATTTTAACCAATAGTCTTTCAATTAATTCAATTAATTTTATTAAAATTTGCAATTTTTATATAGAAAACATAAAAAATATATCTTTGTGAAATAATTTATTTTTCTAAAATATCTATCTTAATGGAACAGAGAGATTATTTCATAAAGGTGTAGAAAGTGGGAGTGAAATGAGTAATGAGACAGTGTATCCGATTTGTGGGGTTGGTGAACTATATAAGTGGTATGGTATGGTGCATACGGTTGGTTAAAAGTTTGGCTAATCATAAGTGGTATGGTATGGTGCATACGGTTGGTTAAAAGTTTGGCTAATCATGGTTCTCTCTTTTAGGACCGCACTCCTTACTAGTGTTGACAATTACGACATAGAAATCATTGTCACTATTAATTTGAAGACCATTAAATGTGTTTAATTAACCCTTCTCCGACCAAACGGAGTCAAACTCAGAAAGAAGTTCTAGAATCAAGTATCACGAGTCTTCAAAGCCATGTATGGAAGATAAAGGCCCCCAGTAAGATGAAGCATTTCTTGTGGCAAGCTATTTCAGGTTGTGTGGCGACGGCCGAAAGGCTAACGTTTAGACACCTGGGCACCGATAGGAGTTGTCCTAGATGTGCTGGCCCAGTGGAGTCGATTAACCATCTTCTTTTTGAATGCCCCCCAGCCCTGCAGGTTTGGGCCTTATCGGACTATCCGTCCCTTCCGGGTTACTTTCCGAGTACATATATTTACCAAAACATGAATTTTTTGTTTTGGAAAAGAAAAGAGGTGGCTCCTTTGAGACCACAATTCGATATCTTTCCATGGATCTGTTGGTACATTTGGAAGGCGAGGAACGACAAACTCTTCAATAGGAAAGTTGTATCCCCAATTGACACTCTTCAACATGCGTCTCTTGAGGCGGAATGCTGGAGAAAGGCGAATGAGAAAGAGAGAGAAAATGAGGATCATGACGATGTTCCTATCACAGAATCTGAGACAATGCCCCCTTGGATACCCCGACTCCCTACCTGTCAAATAGATGCCTCTTGGATCGATAAAGACAGTGTTAGTGGCTTAGGGTGGAGTCTTATGGATCAAATGGGTTATGAAAAATTTGGACTACGGGCATACAGCAGGAGCCTCTCAGCTTTGCATGCTGAGATGGAAGGTCTCCTTTGGGCAGCCTCCTGCATGCGAGATATGAGGATAACCTCGATACGTTTTGAGACAGACTGCTCGGACCTAGTAGTTATGATCTCAAACCCAATGGACTGGCCAACTTTCGCGACAGAGATCGAGATGCTCCAGAGGATACATGAGGATTTCGAGGATGTAAGTTTGTCTCATATCTCCCGAGATAGGAATGATCGAGCTGATGCATTAGCAAAAGAAGCAAGGACTAGAGGGTATATTTTTTTCTATATAGATCAAACTCGGCCAGACGGAGATGCTCCCCGGAGAATCGGCTCGTCTGACCACTACTTGATCTAGCCTTTGAATGGGTAGTCGACAAAAAAAAAAAAAAGTTTAACAATATCTATGCGTTATAAAGATCACATCTATTGATGTTTCACCAACCTATCCTTAACAGGCCACGAGCTTATATATGGTTTATATGCAACCTCCATTACACAATCGAGTTATTAGAGCATTTCCTCTAAAACAAAATAAAAGAGAATATAGAGTAAAAATGCTTTAATTTTACTCTATTTTTTATTTTATGATAGAGTAATGAACAAACATAAACTAGATTATTCTATTTATGGAGTAAACTCCATTATAAAATGAGATATGAAGTTGGATTGAAATATTTTCTATACTCTATTTTAGAATAAAAAGTGGAGTGGGGTTAGACATGCCACTGCCAAAATCTCTCAAAATCCAATTACACACTTTAAAATCCATAGGGATTGTTCGGTCTAATGGGCCAACATTTATAATTGAATAGTCAGTTTACAACTACAATTAAAAAAAAGTTAAGTATTGGGCTATTAACATTTATCATGGCCTTTTAAATAACATAAAAGCCCATAATATTAAGGCGGTGTTGAATCTCTAGGGCTTCCCGTTGCCCTAATATCACAATCGTATATAATAAACATCACGAACGTATTTTCTTCTCATCACCGCTTCTTCCACCTCCTTCAACAGTAGTTTACAATTAGCTTTCTCTATAGTAATTTCATACTTTGTTATTGACGTGATTTCCTCTCCAAAGAAATCATTTACTTAACGGAGCAATCTTAAAAACCGTGATTGTATAATCCACGAGTAAACGTCATAAACGAAATCCGTAACTCGAAGACGTTGTAGGAGCCTTAACGGCTTCTCCGTCCAAAAGGTTATGGCAATAGGCTCTCATATTCCATTGCTCTGCGTAGCGGCGTCGCTGCTTTTACCGTTTGAGCCGGCCATGAGATCTATATTTCAATTTTCAATTTCTAGTGTTTAGAGCCGATGAGGACATCAGATTATAAAAGAACACCATCTTTCGGGACTGATTATTTATTGATGTTACTTCTGAAACTCTGAGGCTTAGTGTTTTGTTATTACATATAGTGTTCTTGTTTTGTTAGAAAGGCAGTGATGATTGAGAATGTCATGCACCACTCTGATTCGTGCTGATAACCATGTCTACCCATATTCTTTCTGAGCCTTTTTAATTATTTAATATTCGTTAGAGATATATAACCAAATGATGGTCATTATTAATGATATAACCTTGATGCGATCTGTATTGCTTGTGATGTTATCTTTTGGTTCCTGATGATTATAACTGTTTTAGCTATAATGTTTGATTGAATTTGCCTGATGAAGAAGAATTCCCAAAAGATAGGAAGTGCCGTATGACAATTTAAACGTAGATTCGGACTGAACCGGGGAATGCATCCGGTTTTGATTTCTCTGTTCCCGATCAGCTTCTTGAACGAATCCATTTACGGAACGGTTTAGAAGTTGTTTGGTGCGGGTTAGCTTAACCGTACTTTCTTTTGTTTCTGTGTCCGCTTCTGTGTGGTTGATTTTAAACGGGTTTCTGAGGGTTTTAGTTAATGTTTATTTGGTTTTTATTTAAATTGTTCGATGCCACGTCTGCGATAGCTTATTAGCAATGATCGTCGATGCNACCCATATTCTTTCTGAGCCTTTTTAATTATTTAATATTCGTTAGAGATATATAACCAAATGATGGTCATTATTAATGATATAACCTTGATGCGATCTGTATTGCTTGTGATGTTATCTTTTGGTTCCTGATGATTATAACTGTTTTAGCTATAATGTTTGATTGAATTTGCCTGATGAAGAAGAATTCCCAAAAGATAGGAAGTGCCGTATGACAATTTAAACGTAGATTCGGACTGAACCGGGGAATGCATCCGGTTTTGATTTCTCTGTTCCCGATCAGCTTCTTGAACGAATCCATTTACGGAACGGTTTAGAAGTTGTTTGGTGCGGGTTAGCTTAACCGTACTTTCTTTTGTTTCTGTGTCCGCTTCTGTGTGGTTGATTTTAAACGGGTTTCTGAGGGTTTTAGTTAATGTTTATTTGGTTTTTATTTAAATTGTTCGATGCCACGTCTGCGATAGCTTATTAGCAATGATCGTCGATGCTACATTGGACATAAACAGATGTTTGTGTTTCGCTTTTCTGATAGGAACCTGTGGATCTTGTGATCTTTGTGGCCAATATGGCGATTACATTTATAAATTATGGTAAGTGGGTGTAATTAATGATGATTATTGCTAAAATATGGAATTACCGTCTGAGTTTAATTACTTTGATGTGAAAACGCTGGCTTTACTGAAATTACTTCCCCAAATTTGTGAAGATATATATATTTTTTTATTTAATTAATTTCTTTATTCTGTTATATCACCACCCATATTCTGAGTCCTACTTTATTTTGTATTCATTCTGTTGTTAATTGGCCGATGATTAAATTTGATAAAGACAAGCATATGTCTAAATAATCTGTGTTGATAAATTTATCTTCATGAGGCTAATCTTTTACATTTTACGTTTTTATTTGTATATTCCGATTCCGAATCTATGTGCATGATGATTTTTGGTTGCAGCTTTTTCTCAGTTCGTTGTTCTCTTCTGTTAATGTCAGTGGCGAGTATTTGTTCTCTTCGTTTTTATTTGTTCTCTTCGTTTTTATTTGTTCTCTTCATGAATTTTGCCATGTGACACTGTTGCTGATCAAGTTTTCTTTGTTCCTTTCAAAAAAATTACCATTCGTGTGGAAGGACATTTTTAACTTCCAAGAAAACCGAAGTGGCCTCTTATGTTCTTTGTCCAGAGATTTTTAATAACACTATTGATCATGCTTCTGAATATCAAAAATTTCATACTCATACAAATAATTGTTAAAGCACCGAATGTCCCAGACTATGCAAGACGTTGCTTTACACTGTCCTGTGTCAGTGCTCCCCGCTTGTCCTACCCGATGAACTAGAAATGTTTCTAGCCAGTTATTGCTAGGAGCAGCAGGCAGCAGCAAGAAGAAAGTTGGAANATTCTGTTGTTAATTGGCCGATGATTAAATTTGATAAAGACAAGCATATGTCTAAATAATCTGTGTTGATAAATTTATCTTCATGAGGCTAATCTTTTACATTTTACGTTTTTATTTGTATATTCCGATTCCGAATCTATGTGCATGATGATTTTTGGTTGCAGCTTTTTCTCAGTTCGTTGTTCTCTTCTGTTAATGTCAGTGGCGAGTATTTGTTCTCTTCGTTTTTATTTGTTCTCTTCGTTTTTATTTGTTCTCTTCATGAATTTTGCCATGTGACACTGTTGCTGATCAAGTTTTCTTTGTTCCTTTCAAAAAAATTACCATTCGTGTGGAAGGACATTTTTAACTTCCAAGAAAACCGAAGTGGCCTCTTATGTTCTTTGTCCAGAGATTTTTAATAACACTATTGATCATGCTTCTGAATATCAAAAATTTCATACTCATACAAATAATTGTTAAAGCACCGAATGTCCCAGACTATGCAAGACGTTGCTTTACACTGTCCTGTGTCAGTGCTCCCCGCTTGTCCTACCCGATGAACTAGAAATGTTTCTAGCCAGTTATTGCTAGGAGCAGCAGGCAGCAGCAAGAAGAAAGTTGGAAGAAAATAATGACGATTTTTAATTTGAGTGACGTTACATGGCAAAATTCATCATAGGTAGAATCTTGGTGGGTTTTGGAGTTGGTATGGCTTCTATGACTTAACCGCTTTACATCTCGGAGTTGTCTCCAGCGAGAATCAGAGGCGCGTTGGTTAGTACCAATGGACTTCTCTTTACTGGAGGACAGTTTCTTTCTTATCTTATCAACCTTGCCTTCATCCATGTAAGCAAACCAACCAACTTACTAAGGCATAACGAACCGTACCGAGAAGTTCGTTTTTTTTTTTTGGTTCAGTTCGGTTTGACTCGGCAATTAGGAAAAAAATGTTTCTTGGTTCGGTTCCGGTTAACTTGGTTTTCTAAAATTTTAACTAAAATATACCGGTTTTAACCAAAATTCAAAACCGAACTAACCAAAATAACTAAAAAAAATTTGTTTTTAACAAACTAAAAATCAGATTCAACCGAATTCAAAAATTACAGTATAAATACTTCAAACCGAACTAACCCAACCGAAGTGAAATTTTTGGTTTAATTCGGCAAAATTTTGGCCGAACCGAATTCACCAATCCAAAAACCAATCCAAAAACCCGAACCAACCAAACATGCAAGCCTAACTAACTAATGAATATGCGTGTTTCAAGATTTGAAAGAATCTCACAACTTAGTGACTGTAGACACCAGGGACATGGAGGTGGATGTTGGTAGTCTCTGCGGTTCCAGCAATCATTCAGTTCTGCTTGATGCTGACACTACCAGAGTCACCACGTTGGCTTTACAGAAACGACAAGAGGGCTGAGTCCAGAGACATCCTCGAGAGAATCTACCCTGCAGAGGAAGTTGAAGCTGAGATAGCTGCACTCAAGGAGTCTGTCATGGCAGAGAAGGATGACGAGGATATCATCGGCCACACCTTCTACGCTAAACTCAAAGGAGCTCTTTCTAACTGTGTCGTCCGTCACGGTCTTGCAGCTGGTATCACCGTCCAGGTCGCACAACAGTTTGTGAGAATCAACACAGTCATGTACTATAGTCCCACTATCCTTCAGTTTGCAGGTTACGCCTCAAACAAGACAGCAATGGCTTTGTCCCTTATAACATCTGGTCTCAATGCGTTGGGGTCGATAGTGAGCATGATGTTGGTAGACCGTTAATACGGCCGGCGCAGGCTTATGATCATTTCCATGTTTGGTATCATATCTTGTCTTGTCATTTTGGCGACTGTCTTCTCTGAAACTTCAAACCAAGCTCCCAAGATTGATACGAGAGACTCCATAAGGTTTGCTCCGAATGGTACTTGTCACGCCTTTGCTCCCTACACAGCCTCAAAGGCTTCTCCATCTAACTGGAACTGTATGAACTGTCTTAGATCACATTGTGGATTCTGCTCCAACAAAGCACAAGAGGTAAAAAAAAAACTCTATTTAATCAAAACAAACATAAAACAGTAGTAGCTAAATGAAACAAGATACTCTTGTTCGAGTGACTGTTGAGACAAAACTAATATTATATGTTGTGGTTTAGGATTTGAAAGATACTCATACTGATGTCCTATGTGTATGTGACAGTATGCACCTGGAGCATGTGTTGTTCTGTCTGCTGATATGAAGTCATTGTGCCACTCCAAAGGAAGAACATACTTCAAAGACGGATGCCCCAGCAAGTTCGGTTACTTAGCCATAATCTTCCTCGGCCTCTACATCATTGCCTACGCGCCTGGTATGGGGACAGTGCCATGGATTGTCAACTCTGAGATATACCCTCTACGCTACAGAGGACTCGCGGGAGGAATAGCAGCAGTCTCAAACCGGTCTTTGAATCTCGTCGTGAGTGAGACATTCCTGACACTGACTCACGAGGTTGGTTCATCAGGAACATTCCTTCTCTTTGCAGTTTCGTCAGCAACCGGGTTGGTCTTCATCTGGATGCTTGTGCCTGAGACTAAAGGGCTTCAGTTTGAGGAAGTGGAGAAGTTGCTAGAAGCTGGGCTTAGGCCTAGCTTGTTCCGACGAATGAGTAAAGCTAAGGAAGTAGATACGTCTTAGCTGTTACTTCTTGTGGCTGCAAAAGCCAAACAACAACACTTACAGTTACCTAGTTTGTAAATTCATTTTTTTACTCTGCTCATTACAGCAGAGGAACTGAACTTACCTAAAGATAGACCAGCATACACAGTTGGAAGATACACTCATATACAAAAATATCATACTGTCACAAGCTTGATCATATTGGCACTAGAATAGGTGTTACTTCATGATGCCATAAACAGAGATCAATAGATGCTTACCTAGAGTAATCAGCAATTAACAAAAAAAACAAGTGAGGTTGAATAGATGCTTAGGAGTGATAAAACTATTAAAAGGTGTAAAAGTATGTAACATTTGATCAACTGTCTAAGGTAACTAGTTGTAATGGTATTGACAATGAATAAGAAGAGAGAAAATGTAATGATCTTTGAGGTCTTTGAAGGATGAGAGTTGGGACATTTGATGTAACTTGTAAGCATGAGGAAAGTGAGTCACACACATCCTCGAACCATTCATACTAGATTGAAAAGGCTCAATTTTATGTTTGGGGGTGTTTCTGACCATACTGAGAAGAAAGAGATTAAAAAATAAATTCAAGATAATATTAAGGGCTCTTTTAGTTATTAATAATTTACTTATAACCCCGGCGAATTCGTTTCTTTCTTTCTGTTGACCTGAAAACTTGCGGAGAAGGAGAAAGTTACAGAGAGAGAGAGAGAGAGAGAGAGATCAGATGGGAATAATCAAGAGCTGCTTCTCCCTCTTGGTGGGTACTGCTTTCGGCGTTTACTTGGCTCAGAATTACAACGTCCCTAACATCAGGAAGCTCACCAACACCAGTCTCGTCGTCGCCAAGCACATCGAGGAGAACTATCGGAAGCCCAAGAAGGACGACGCTGAATGATTCGGTACCCACCACTTTCTCTTTAATACCCTTTATTAAAGTTTGGATCTTTTAGGGTTTTCTCGTATCTGTTGGTAAGGATCGTGATCGTTCTCTCATTATGCTCTGTTTAGGAATCTAAAGGTTGAAACTTTAAAGAAGTTTTTTGTTTAACAATGTTTTGTCTCTCTAACCGAATCAGTTTCAGTTGTTGTTGGATGTATCTATGTTTCGTTGCTGATGGGTGGAGTGTCTTGACAGGGAGAGGAGAATGGAGGTGGTGACTCAAAGCATGGTTTGGCGGAGAGTATTGATTTTGATTTCTCATTAGGAAGTTGATTTAACTTCAAATGTAATTTGATATATTCTGGATCCATTGAAGTTATCAGTGGGACTTGTGGTATTGCTTCAATTCTTGTTTGATCACTGTCATTATACTGGCTAAACACCCAGCAATGTACATGTCATTATCATATACTCTTTTTTGTTTCTTTTGAAAGATGTAATAACCACAAAAGCCCTGCTAATATCTTGTTTAATTAAAGGATTATAGTTTTTTTCCTCTTTTGCTGAGAGGTTTACAGAGTTTGATCAGGAATAAGAATTTGCATACTGTTGCCACATTCTCTAATTTCTGTATAAGCATGTCCCTCCAGGCTTGCTTTGTTTCAGTACAATCTCTCATTCTTAGAGAAAACTATTTGTTCCTTTAGAGGAGTTCGTGTTCATACATTAATGATGATATAGTTGAAGTATTGGTTTATCAAAACTTGTCACTAAAAATCAAAGGATACTACTAGTCTTCTTCTTTTGCTGAGAGGTTTACAGATTTGATTTCGTATCCATGTTGCATCAAAAGACAAGCTTGCATATTATGCCACGTTCTCAAATTTGTATAAAACACGTCCCTCCATGCTTTGCTTTGTTCAATACAATCTCTCATCATACGTTGCCATGTATTTCTTTTAGAGAAAACCACTTCATTTAGAAGATTTGTTGTTCATACATGTATGGATGATATTGAAGCAGTGGTTTTAACCCATTATGCTTTCCAATTTTTGTGGTGTTAAAAATACAATACCAAATTGGTACTTTGTGTAATTGTCTACAAAATTTGTCTTACTATGTTTAACCTATCAAAACTTTTTTTTTTGAGAGACAAATGATCTATCAAAACTTGTCACTAATATTTGTCCATCAAGAAGACAAGAACCACACACCTGAAACTATACATGCACTTACCAGTTTTAGGTGATAAGTTTTGAATCTTTGATAGACAAAAATAGCAAGTTTTAATGGACAAAAGTACCATTTTGTGAAGTCGTAGATCCTTGAATGAGAAGATTTCTCTCGAAATGATTGATGTGCACCAAATAAGTTAGGCATAAAATGCAATGGTAACTAGAACATGTTCTCTCTTTTCTTACCAATTAACATCATCCTTAAACTCGATTATATGCTTTGTTCTTTGTTTTTTGATCTCATGTTTCCGTAAATTATTTGAAAAAAATAAAGAGAATACAGTAATTTTATCTCATTATGTAGGCAACTTGCTAGTATTTAGAACTACCCTTTAGTTGGTTTTTATCCATGATTATTGTAAAAATTAAATCTTATTTTATATCATATCATCATATATAGATTGTGGATGAAACGTGTAAGGATGGGAGTTCTCAATAGAATAATGTACGACAAATTGAATTTCTTCCTCACATACATTCCTTTCTTAAATGGTCAAAGCCTCCATC
This sequence comes from Sinapis alba, assembly GCA_012274485.2. NCBI lineage: Eukaryota > Viridiplantae > Streptophyta > Magnoliopsida > Brassicales > Brassicaceae > Sinapis > Sinapis alba. Next base: position 1,263,091 of record MU105654.1, on the reverse strand, counting down.
TCTAATGATCAACCATATAAAAGAACTCTTTACATACAGGAATAAGCAGACTACATATACATTTACAGCAAGCCAGCCCCTCGTGGCTCTTCCGTTCGATTGAAATGAAGGAGCCGACGATGCAGACCATGCGGCTGCGCAGCCTCATGTGCTGCGAGGAACTCTCACTTCCATTGGTACGTCATATATTACATTAGTCTCTCAATCAATCATTCCATGCATCTTTATACCAAAACAGAAAATCATTGCAAGTCATCTTCAATCATTCTTCTCTTCTTTAAAGATTGAACAGTCAACTTGTGTTCTTTTTAGTTCGAGTGTAAAGTGCTTAAACAACACGTATATTGAAACATGTTGGACAAAATATATATATTAACATAGAGAATGAAATTCAGTTTCAAGTTATAGTGATAAACGCAGATGTGGGATGTGTCCATTGCCAAGACCGAGTCTCTAAGATTGTCTCCAGGATGACCGGTGAGCTCTCTACGTACATATTACCACCAAATATGTGTGTGTTCATGTATAAATGTGTTTATAAATAAAACTAATTATTTTATAAAACCTACAAGCAACTTGGTATTAAAGTATTTATAGGTATGCTAATTCCTTGGCTGCTACCTACCGTTTACCATCGTCTTTAATCGCTCTTAAGAAGTAATTAGAACCTTATTGTTTATTTCTAGTTGTCATAATCGATGTTATCTAATCAGATTTCATTAATTTAAAAGAGAGAATAATTACCTATTTATTTTTGACCAAATAAATGGGATTTGACAGGCATTGAAGAATACACAGTTGATGTGAAGAACAAGCAGGTCATGGCACGAGGCGACTTTAAACCACGTTTGGTTTCTCATCAACAAGTCAAGAACGTCGCCTCTCAAACTCTCTACCAAAACGCCAAACGCTTTCTCCGACCTCTAAACCTCTTCCTTTGCTCAATTTTCTCCAATTGTTTATGTCCAAATACATTTTAAACTCTATCACTTGCTGCCAAAACTCATTACACTAATTAATAGTGGTACAAAGTAATCAGTATCATTGCAGGGTGATGGTATGTATCACACATAATTCACATGGTCAATATTTAACTATATTTTTTTGTATTCAACCTTCCCCAAAAGCAAGTAGCTAAAAAAACTGATTATCATTCATATTTGCTATAATGGCAATAAATCTTAAACATCTTGCTTCACAGTTTTACAGTAATTTCAAATTTTATTTTCAATTTATCAGTTTTAAAACAAAATTTATTTGCAATAAACTACATATTTAAATGAAAACCAACTTCAAGTTTATAGCAAACAAGAATGCTTAATTTATTGAGAAATGAACGTGAAAAAAGGAGCCTCAAAGGCAAGTTATGATCAATAAACGTGAAACTGGCAGTTACAAAACTCCAAATAAACTTTTGCGTATTTAATTTAATTAAAACAACAAAGTGGAGAGTATCTTTCATACTCACTGGCCAGCTTGTGGTAATACCAGCTCTTCATAGTCACCAACAATTGCCTCAAACGTACGAGAATTGTAAGTGTAGGCAACGTATAACTGCTTAGGCTGGTCGGGACATGGATCGCAAAAGCCCATGATCCCTGATTTCTTCACTCCTTCATGGAGCTTGAGCTCCCCGGAATCACTCACAAGGAAGTTCATGGGCACAGTCACGTCAATGACTCCTGAATCCACCTCTTCTTCCAAGTGTTCGTGTCTTTTCTCTATGGCTTTTGCGTCACCATACAATGCTTTTGTTATTATGAGCCCGCCTGTTTCAGCTTGCCTGTTTTTCTTCCTAGTGGCTACAGTTTGTAGCAATTGCTGGGCTTTCTCAGCTGATGCTCTTGCTTCCCGAACCTAACACACACAATTTAAAAAGAAAACTTCATAATAAGATCTTTTACCATGAACTCACAAGCTACCAAACTCATAAGTAATCATCACCTGGCCATAAGTTTTCTCCATATTCTCCAAAGCCTTTCGTTTTTCTCTTTTCTGCATATACGGTTTCACCACAAATTTCTGCGTAGAACAGTAGAAATTCTAGTCAGGGAAAAAACCCATATAACCAGATAGTAAAAGTAGATACTCGGAAGGTCCAATCACTCTCACCTTTAACAAAAAGTAAAGAGATGTTGGAACAACGAATGCTCCAGTGGCAAATACTGGACTTATATATGCGGAGAGCAGAACCTGCACGTTTTTAAAGATACTCAATCATGGATTTGTTAAGGTCTAGAATCCATCCCTAGGTTCTTTTGGATTGTGGTTTACTCATACATTCTACTCCAGAGATTTAACCAAAGTTTTTTCTGTTCTTATAACTAAGAATAAGAAGAGAGTAAGACTCACAGGAACAATCAGCTTTTGACCACCACGGTGTAGCTCTAGTTTCCAAAAAATACCCTACAGCAAAAGTATTAAAGCACAGGAAATAAGCAGAGTTCATAATCAGCAAGATGGCGCTGAAAGTTTTAAAGATAAGTATTACCTTGAGTCCTATTGTATACATCATTCTTACGGTACTGAACTCAGAAATCTTCCTCCCACCACCGACCTCAATCTCAAGAGCATTGCTGAAATAAGTTTTAAAAACTTATCCCAATTCAAATGAGAAATCTATCATACATTAGATTGCTCAGATTATCTGCCAATAACGCATACCTTCCAATTCTACCAACAATGCGACCGTGAGATTTGGATGAAAGTTTACGAGTATAACGAGCTGAAGCTCCGAGACCACCAGTCTCAATCTGGTAATAGCAAGATCATAACTAGAGAAAGTAAGAGACTTAAACGAGGTTGAACAGTCAGAATATAGGTTGGAAGTCAGCGTACCTTCAAATCACCACCAGCAGATACATTCTCGTCTCTCTTTTTCCATCCTACTGTAATTCCTGATCGCATACCCAGTGCCAGTTCAATCTGGAGGGAATAAACTGTTTAAAACTCAAGAAAACTGCTTTCTTCAACCTCTTAGAAGTTCAATTCAAAACCATAACAGAGAAGAACATACATTTCCGCTTGAAGTTTCTGAGAGCTGCCGAGTCCACGTGTTGGTAAGGTTAATGGAACCGTCACTCAAAGACTTGGAAATATTGATAGTGGCAGTTGAATGTATGGACAACTGACTGCCCCAAACAAAACAAAAAACCCATAAAGTGTCAGCTAAACCGTTAAATCTTCCTAGAAACATATTGACTGGAAAAACTCATGAGCCTTACCGTGTGGTCTGCATTCCAATAAGAGACTGCAGACCCGTTGAAGCGACGAACTCTATGGATGACACTGGAGAAAGCTGACGTCTCAGAATTGCAGTACCAATTCCACCACCAGATCTTTGATTGGCTGCCAAATTTCCCGCAATGGCTATAGCATCATCTTTTGATAACTGAGACTGCACTTGACTAGCCATAACCATTCTGAACAACCCACAAAAAAAGGAAAAGAAAGCGCATCAAAGACCAATAAACTACTTGAAAGAAAACGTTAATAAGAATCCTCAAGGGTCAATCTTAATGTTGAGCACCAAAAATCTCAACATTAAGCTTGAGAAACATTCCGAGCTAGTAAGTATCTCCTAGGTCAAGTTCAGCAGACAAATCTAGAACCATGCTACCAAAAAGACATCCAAACTTGTAAAGAACACATAGCTAACACACAAAGATCATATCTTTTCTCAATAACCACATGCTATAGTAACATACCCACCTAGTAACTATCTCCAAGGTCAAGTTGAGCACTAAAATCAAGAACCTTTCTACCAAAAAACACATCAAAGCTCAAAAAGAAGTAGAGATAAGTACCCTCTCATGATCCCATCACCGTCTAAAAAACTTGGCATAGAAAGATTGAAGACAATAGAACCAGTCGGCATAAAATGAGCCATCTTCTTAGCTTCTTCCTCTCTCCTCTTAATCCTCTGAAGCTCCTCCTTGATCTCCTCAGCCTTACTCAGCCTAGGACCAAGCTCCAACCCTGAAGTCAATCCTTCCATACCATACAAATCATATATCAACCTCTTAGTCTCATCAGAGAGTATCTCGTACGCTTCACATATGCGTTTGAAGTTCTCTTCAGCTACCTCCTTCATCTGAAAACACACAATACGATGAATCGATAAAAGGGAGATACAAAGATGAGATTTTGAGTAAAAGGGTGGCACGAACCAGAGGAGATGGTGACTTGTCGGGGTGATAGACTTGTGCCCATTGACGATAAGCTCTTCTGATTTCTTCGTCAGAGGCCTCCGGTGATAGATTCAGTAGCGCGTAGAGTTCTCTGTTACGGGGACCGGTTGGTGCTGCTGCTTCGTCGCCCATCATTCAATTGAAATCTCGAAGACGATGATAAGCAAATCGGAATCGCCGGAGGGGTTTAGGGGTTTCGCGGCGGAGATTTGTCTCTGTCTCTCGGCTTAACTCACTTTGACGGTTTGACCCCTTGCTTGAATCCCAAGTCCATTTAACTTTTTGTTTTCGTCCCTAATATCTTTGTGAAATTTTATTTTTAGCATCTTATTTTCTGAATTGTTTAATTGAGTCCCATTTTATTTGTAGGCCGACTGGGCTCATATGTTATGGGCCTTTAATGGACATTATAAGATTCGACGTCTTTAATGGGGCCGACTGGCTCATATAACTACTTTCTGTTTTCTTCCCTAATATCTTTGTGAAATTATATTTTTTGCATCTTATTTTCTAAATTGTTTAACCGAGTCCCATTTGTTTGTAGCCCGACTGGATCATGTCTTATGTGCCTTTTGTAAAATTCGACGTATTTAATGGGCCTTATACATTGAGCTTTGATACAGTTTAGAGATAAACATAGTGATTAACTTTGTAAGCTAATGTAAAACAAGCTATAGTTGTGCTCAAGTGAGCTTAGTAGAAAAAGAAAACAAACATAAAAACTGAAGTAGTTCGTTGAGGAGATTTATTCAAAATGCAAGAGTGAAGGAGTTGAAAGAGTTTTTCTTCAAGAGATTAATTAATTGACTGATTCATATAAAAGATTTAAGTGAAAGTTGCTTTAGAGGCAAGGCAACTCTAGGTTACACAGTCGGACATTGGAATTAGTCGATAACTTGTTGTGTGTTTATATTGCTTGGCCTTCACGACAAATGATACTAAATCATAATTATTCCATCGCCATGTTTGTATTTTTATCAACTTTAAAAAAAAAGAATTATTGTTTTCAACATTAATCTGTAATCAGCTGAGAGAGGGACATTTATATGTCAAATCGAAATTTGAATAGAAATTTGTATTTCTATTTATATATATAATATATATAATATATATATTGACAAAAAATATATAGAATTTTTTTTATTCAAACTCTCATAGGATCTACGATAACATGTTTATTAAGAAATTTGGAAATTACATATGTAAATCAGAATGTAATTAAACCTTAACTTGAGTTTCCATTAACAATTTTGAAGACCATTTTGGCTCAAATCTAATATAATAGTTATATATATGTATCTTCGTTACTTTTATCATATAACCTTAATCTAGACGCAAATACACAACCAAATATTTCGGTAACTACTTTTGGAATGTTGAATAAATTTTAAAAGTGCAAGTTTGTGCTAAATTTCTTCATAAATTTAAGATATGGTATAATCTGTATTGATAAACTATAAAATGTAACTATGTTAGAAGTCAAAGAGGCACTTTGGTGGATGTAAGCATCTTAAGGACCATTTTACAGACATTATGGACTGACACGGTTTCAACCATGAGAAGAGTCGTATGATTGTTAATCAGTCAACGTTCCTTCATTTCCTTCCTCTTTCCTTTTCTTAATCTATTCTCCTCCAATATTTTGTTTTTTATTAAAGAATACATTATAACACAAAAGATCTAATACAGCCTACACAACATGAAATCTTAGCTAATAATATATTTTCAGTACGAGCAATATTTTGTAATAATATATGAAAATGCTAAACAAAATTATGAAATGGTTATTATGTTTCAAAATGCATAATTCATATATGCGACAATGATAGATACCCACAACTGGAAGTTTAATACAATCTTTTTATAGAACAATTCTATAGGCTCAGTGTGGTAGACTACCATTCGCATTCATATTTGTATGTTTGTTTTGTATCATTTATTTCGAGGTTACCATTCAAATCCGTTGCAGCTTATAACATAATAGATGTTATCAAGTGATGTAAAAAAAAATGTTATCAAGTATATTAAAAAAAAAAATAGATGTTATCAAAAGAAAAGAAAAACTTGTAACACAATAGACTCTTTTATTTGCAAGTCTGCAATACACTATACTTCACATCTTTCACAAAGAGAGAACTCATATCATTACTAATTTTCTCTGTTTTGTCACGTCAAACCACTTGTTTTTGGTTGTGATTCTCAACAAAATTTGACTTTGAAATATAGTTTTTTTTAATAAGTACAATAACTATGTAGGAGAAATAAATAAATAAAATGAACTTAGGATGAGATTGCACACCACTTGCCATTTGACTAGAGAACAAAGGCGCAGTCCACATGGTCCAAATTGACTACTTCCATAATATTAGCTGCCAAACAAAAATATTATAGAATAAAAATGATACGGTTACTTACATAACTCACCTTTTAGTTTATTAAAACATATTAAGCAAACCGTAATTCACCATCTTCTTGTGCGTTACAGACTAAACAGCGTTACTCATCTCTCCAAGTCCAAAAAATGTGACTCAAGATTTGTAAAAGATGTTCTCGTTTTAAACCATTGAAATATGAACTCAAAATCAATATTTTTCAACTAATAGTCACTTCTAATTTATTTTGGAAAGCCAATACAAATGGAAAGTATAAGAAAATCCTTTATGTAAATGGAAGTTTATAATTTTCAGTAATCCTCAACTAGTAATATTTACTCCGTCAAAATAATACTTCATACATATTAATAAAATATAATAAATTTTAATTATTAATACATATTAAACATAGTTTTTATAGTTATTTATTTTTTATAATTTTAAATTAATTAAAATTCAATAAATGCAATTATTTTTTAAAAAATTTACAATATTCATTTTTAATTGATAAAATTTACATAGAAAATATAAAAATTGGATCTTTTAAAAATAAAATTTTTTTAAAACATATATTTTTTTGGAAACGGAAGGAGTAGTAATTAACTTATTTTAGGTAAGAATAAGGCAATCCAGGTAATATAAACGTAGAGAATATTGTAGATCCCTTTATTTGGCAGAACTTTATTTTTTCCTTCTTACAGTTTAAACAAATAAAAATATAATTTATAATAATTTTCTCATTGGCCACTCATCATTAATACCTTTTTAACCCTTTCACAGTCTCCCAGAAACCTTCTTCTCTCTTTGATGCATTGTCGTCTATATAAATACGCGTATGCATTTACATGTTCCCTTAAAAAAAAAATTCAGAGTCTCAACAAATGGATATGCAGAGAGGTTTAGTGTTATTGTGTTGTGTTCTGTCCCTTCTGGTAATCGAAACGACGGCATATCGAGAGAGACAGCTACTGCAACCGCATGAAACGAACATAGACACAGCAAACGCGGCGTTGGTCGTAAGGGAACGTGGTCTGAAGACGCGGCGGCCGGAGCACAAGAACGCATATGCAACGATGATGTACATGGGAACGCCAAGGGACTACGAGTTCTACGTGGCGACTCGTGTCTTGATCAGATCGCTGAGAGATCTTAACGTTGAAGCTGATCTTGTTGTCATCGCTTCTCTCGACGTCCCTCTCCGATGGGTTGAAACCTTGTAAGTCTTCTTCTTCTTCCTCTGTTTCTAACGTCCACAAAATTTTATGCTGGCCATTACCAAAACGTCATCGTTTCGAATGTAGACCAAACCTAATTATACTAACCTGGAATGTACAACTTTTTAATAGTTTTTTTTTACAATTTTTTAATTTTCCATTATGAATGTCAAAATGACATCGTGCGTGCGTGAAACAGCAGGTTGGATAATAGAGAATAGTTTTTTAAATGAGATATTTTTTTTATTCAAGATTAGCTAAGAATATATTTCTTGTTTCTTTTGTTCAAAAAAAAAATATATTTCTTGTTTCTTATAAACTGAATGAAGCTTAGAAAATGTTCGAGTGAGACAACGACTGACTTGAAATGACTGAGACCTATAGGTTTTGATTCTTCCCTTTAGTCTTTTGTTGGACATATCGTTTATTTCTTTTGTTGTTGATCCGTTTTATGAATTTAAAGAACATTTAAACGTTGAGGAACCGATCTTTATTTTTTGGTCTTTTTTTTGTTTTTTGAAACGATTAACTCTAAAAAATATGAAGTTAAGTAAAAGTTGGGGAGAATCAAACATTGAGTAGATACATGTTGTTGACACTTATCGTTCCACGCATTTAACTCTATATATCTCGTCCATATATTGACTCGATACTACGCGTTTCCACGTATCAGAAAATATCTATTGTTTACATTTCCACTTTAAGCTAATGAAATATTTTAAAGATTTCAGTGTTCAAAAACTTGTTAGGTGTCGTATAGCTTTTCAAATTCTTTTGAAAATAGTATATATTTCTCAGTTCTTGAAATAAATCATAGTATAATAGTAAGAACCTTTAGTCAACAATTTATTCACCCATAAAGGTTGAAGCAGTCGGATAGAAAGCTATCGGAAGACAATAAAAACTTAGTTCATTGATTCACTGAATGAAAGGATATTAGTACCTTGATTGAAAAAAGCTTTTGGAGAAAAGAAAGAGCTATCTACATGTTTTTGGTCAAATTTTATACAATATTACTTAATTTATTGCCGGCCAGCCAATCTGCTCTATAGATCATGCAATAACTTATACATGTCAATCACGTAACCTATAATAAAATTTAACTATATACAGCGCCGACTCTTGAATTAAAAAGATTATAAACATTTGACATAAATATTGTTTTTCTTTTGCGATTAGAAAGTATAAATTGTATGTATATTGCTTCTTTAAAATTTAGGAACTAAAACGAATTTTGTCATTACTTAAAAGAAATCGCTAGAGCTTAGACTTAGACTGGCGCTTAGGCCATCATTATTGGTGTCCCTTAAAGGAGCCCTTAAAGGGGGGGGACGCACGGAAACCGAGGAAGAAAACTAAGGAAAAACCTTTATCTAAGGGCTGTCTCTTAGTCTTTCCTAAACAAAAAAAAAAAAACTTAAAGGGATTTTTTCCCGGGACCACCAATAATGATGCCCTTAGACACTGGCTAAATCGACTTTTTAAAAGCAATTGTTCTAGAAAAATCGTTTAGCATAAGCGCCTAAACCGAATTTTAGATCTACTTTCAAAATCATGCATGCATAGACTAGTACTTATTAGCACCGAACATGTTTGTGTGTGTATACTAACGAGTGTGTGTGTGTTAACAGGGAAGAGGAAGATGGAGCTAAAGTAGTGAGAGTTGAAAATGTGGATAATCCATACAGAAGGCAAACTAACTTCAACAATAGATTCAAGCTTACTCTGAACAAGCTTTACGCATGGGCTTTGTCTGATTACGACCGTGTGGTCATGCTAGATGCCGACAACCTCTTCCTTAAGAAAACAGACGAGCTGTTCCAGTGCGGACGCTTCTGTGCGGTCTTCATAAACCCTTGTATCTTCCACACAGGCCTCTTCGTCTTGCAACCGTCGGTGGAAGTGTTCAAGGACATGCTCCATGAGCTAGAAGTTGGTAGAGAGAATCGTGATGGAGCTGATCAAGGCTTCCTTGTCAGTTACTTCTCTGATCTTCTTGACCAGCCTCTCTTTCGTCCTCCGAGTAATGGCTCTGTTCTCAGTGGCCATTTGCGACTTCCCTTAGGCTACCAAATGGACGCTTCTTATTTCTGTAAGTCTCTCTTAAGTAATCGTTATTTTCTATAATAATACTTATTTGAGAAATGCCTTCGACAGCACTAAATCAAAATTTTGTTCAAAAAATAGCACAAGAAAAAAAGTTCACCAAAATAGCATTAATTAAAAGTTCAAGACAATTTTTTTTTTTAATTTAAGTTTAGTGATTAGAGTTTAGAGTTTAGTATTTAGGAGGTGAAATTAGGATTGGAGTTTAAGTTTTATGGTAATTTAGTATTTTTGTAGATTAATAAATACTACTTTGAGAATTTTTTTCTTTAAGTGATATTTTGCGACAAAAATTTTAAAATGCTATTTATGAGATTTGTCCTAGATTTATTTTTGTTAGTGTAATAACATGATGATCTATCTACTCTCAGATCTTAAACTAAGATGGAACATACCCTGTGGACCAAACAGTGTGATTACATTCCCAGGAGCCGTTTGGTTAAAGCCATGGTACTGGTGGTCATGGCCTGTTCTTCCACTAGGTCTCTCATGGCACGAGCAGCGTCGCACCACTGTAGGGTACTCAGCAGAGATGCCTTTGGTCATTATCCAAACAATGTTCTACCTTGGAATCATAGTGGTCACACGACTAGCTCGTCCTAACATAACTAAGCTATGTTATCGCCGTTCTGACCGCAACTTAACAACGATCCAAGCCTGTTTCAAGTTCATCGCGCTTCTCTCGGTAGTAGCAGCCTACGTCTTCCCATTCTTCACCATCCCTCACACCATACACCCACTTATTGGCTGGTCACTCTACTTGATGGCTTCTTTTGCTCTCTCATCCATACCGATCAACACTCTCCTCCTCCCAACGCTACCTGTTCTCACTCCATGGATAGGCATCCTTGGGACGCTCCTCGTTATGGCCTTCCCTTGGTATCCCGATGGAGTGGTGAGAGCATTGTCGGTTTTCGGATACGCATTTTGTTGCGCACCTTTTGTGTGGGTAGCATTCCTCAAGATCACGTCGCATCTCCAGGTTTTGATTGAGAAAGAGGTGTTGTTTCCAGGACTGGGAGACTCAGGGATCACTTCTGGCTTCAGCAAGTTGTATTAGGAGTGTTTTATTTAACGTATATTGGTCTGTATATAAAGCATTGTTATTGTTTCTTTCACATTTCATTTACATAAACTCACACTAACCTTATTGATTTTACCTGGTTAAATTATCATATTTTCCTAGCTAATCCTAGTGTATGTTCTTGTTTAACGAACACAAACTTGTTCTAAAATGTAGGGTGGTTTGGCCTAGAACTTGAGTTTACAACGATTGAGCAGGGTCACTCTGTTTCGCTCTGTTCATCCTGGCTAGTCTCCTTGCTCTGAAACCCTCTCAATGTTCTAGAATGTTTCCCTTGAGCCATGTAAACTCACAGTCTTTGTAGTATAAGACCATGATTAACCCTTAGAACCCCAATTGGGGTTCTTATTTTTTTTTATTTTATTTTTTTTAAAAAAGAACCGATCGCGGTCGTCACGTGCAAGTGGGGCCCGCGAACAGTACAAGAAATCCATAAAAACACGTTCTTAATTAACAACTTTTGAAACCGATTCTTACACTATTCATGTGACTCATCCCCTAAAAACCTCCCTAAGAACCTCTTTAATCATCCTCTAATATCTTTATCTAACCACTTGACTAATAGTCTAGTCAAGCTGTGATAAATGACTATAGAGTGCTTATATTAATTTGGACAGCACAAATAGAGACCATAATGGATTTAGTTAGTTTAATAACTTTGCGTACGAGACTTGTGAGTGTGGTTCATATTTGGTCTCTACCTTTGTTTATCGCATTCCTTTTTAAGTAGGGTAATTCTTAGTTGGAACTGATCAAAGAAGAGTATTTTGTGATCATGGGTGTTTAAGTAAGCTTATTTGAGTTGTCATTGAACGAGTTTCCTACAATGAATGTGCTTATAATCTAATTAAGTAATTTTGCTAACTTCAGGTCGTCGACCCATCTCTTTGAGGATAGAAAAATCTGCTCATAGTCTATTTAACTTAGCAAGTAGCCAAGTACTGACAGAAAAACATGAATTGGTATGTTTTACTCCATAAATAATCAACATTTATTCAAGAATACAACTTATACCTTTATATAAGAAAACTTATTAAAAAACAAAGTTTAGAAAACAAGTAAAATGTAAAGTATTATATAATTAGACTTATGGGTTTGTAAATGGACTTCTCATAACAATTATAAAATTTCGTTATTACCAACACAAGAAGCGGACCGGAACAAAACCAAAACACGTATAGGTGGCTACTTTTGAATAAACACTTTCAATTGACAATATGTATAAATACAAATCTTTGATATTTCTACCTGAATACATATGATATAGGAATATTAGATGTGTGTGTTCTCCTGCAGAAATTAAGATATTATTTTTATGCTTACGTAGACATAATTTATATCACAAGTTTATACACATCTGGGTAGCATGTAGCCCAGTGATTGTGACTCTGCCTTTTTCTGGTGATGCGAGTAGGTTCGAAATCTACTAAAAGCTGAGCTGCATTAGGTGCCAAAAAAATAGTGTGGACAATATAGGTTAAGTTATATACCCACGCCATTTGTGTCCAATGAACATAATAGGTTAAATACTACATTTGTCATTTTGTAAGATTCATAATTTTTTTCTAGAATATTATTTTCTGTATAAATGATTTCATCAAAGATATGTCTTCTATAATACCACTTTCTCTTAGGTTAACTAATTCTAAACTTAAGGTTTTTGAGAGGTAGAGTTTAGGGTTTAGGATTTAAAGTATAGAGTTGATGATTTAGGGTTTAGGATTTAGGGCAAATTTAAGGTTTAGGGTTTAGGGTAAATTTAGAGTTAGGGTAAAATTAGGGCTTAGGGTTTAGGATAAATTTAGGGTTTAGGGTTTAGGATAAATTTAAGGTTTAGAATTTAGGATAAATTTAAAGTTTAGGGTTTAGGATTGAGATAAATTTAGGTTTAGGATAAATTTAGGGTTTCGGCTAAATTTAAGGTTTAGGGTTTATGGCAAATTTAGGGTTTAGGGTTAATGATAAATTTAGGGTTAGGGTAAATTTAGGGTTTAGGTAATTTAGGGTTTAGGGTTTAGGATAAATTTAGGGTTAAGGGTTTAGGGGTTTATGGTTAGGGTTAGGGTTTAGGGTAAATTTAGGGTTTAGGGTTTAGGATAAATTTAGGATTTAGGGTAAATTTAGGGTTTATGGTTTAAGGTTTAGGGTTAGGGTTTAGGGTAATTTTAGGGTTTAGGATAAATTTAGGGTTTAGGGTGAAGGTTTAGGGTTTAGGGTTTAGGGTAAATTTAGGGTTTATGGTTAGTGTTTAGACTAAATTTAGGGTTTTGGGTTAGGGTTAGGGTTTAGGGTTTAGGATTTAAGGTAAACTTAGGGTTTAGGGTAAACTTAGGGTTTAGGGTTAGGGTTAGGACTTAGGGTTTAGGGTTAGGGTTAAGGGTAAATTTAGGGTTTAGGGTTAGGGTTAGGGTTAGGATTAGGACTTAGGGTAAATTTAGGGTTTAGGGTTAGGGTTAGGGTTTAGAGTTATGTTTAGGGTTTAGGATTTAAGGTAAACTTAGAGTTTAGGGTTAGGGTTTAGGGTTTAGGGTTAGGGTTAGGGTAAATTTAGGGTTTAGGGTTAGGGTTTAGGGTTTAGGGTAAATTTAGGGTTTAGGGTTTAGGATAAATTTAGGGTTAGGGTTAGGGTTTAGGGTAAATTTAGGGTTTAGGGTTAGGGTTAGAGTTTAGGTTTTATGTTTAGGGTTTAGGATTTAAGGTAAACTTAAGGTTTAGGGTTAGGGTTTAGGGTTTAGGGTTAGGGTTTAGGGTAAATTTAGGGTTAGGGTTAGGGTTTAGGGTAAATTTAGGGTTTAGGATTTAGGATAAATTAAGGTTTTAGGGTTAGGGTTTAGGGTTAGGGTTTAGGGTTTAGGGTAAATTTAGGGTTTAGGGTTAGGGTTAGAGTTTAGGGTTAGGGTTTATGGTATATTTAGGGTTTAGGGTTAGGGTTAGGGTTTAGAAAAAAATAGGGTTTACGGTAAATTTAGGGTTTAGGGTTTAAGGTAATTTTAGGATTTAGGGTTTAGGGTGTAAAATTTATATTTTTTGTTTTTGGATTTGGGTTCAGGGTAAATTTAAGATTTAGGGTTTAAAATATATATTTTAGGATTTAGGGTTTAGAGTTGATGTTTTAGGGTTTAAAGTTTAGATTTGAAAGTTTAGAGTTTAAATTTGAAAATCTAAAGTTAGGTTTGTAAAGTTTATGTTTTAAGGTTTTAGAGAAAGAAATAAGTTTTGAAGATGAAGTAATGTTAGTTTTGTATTTTATATTTTAAAGAATTTGATATTTTTGAAAATTTCATTTGTTTGTTTGGTGGTTAAGTTGATTGATATAAGTGTAATATCAAATTGATTATATAATTACAAATTCTCATGTATTATTTGAGTAACTATATGATTGATATAAGGATGCATTCAGTAGGTTTAAATCGCTCTTGTATCGGTTTTTTTACAAATCGCTTTTGTATTGGTTTTTTTACTTTTTAAGCTGCTTTTGTATGGACTTTTAGTTGTTCTTTCTATGAACTTTTGGTTCTGAAGTTATATTATCTGACGTCAGCGTTTGTATGATTACTTGTATTTTGTAATCAATAAATAATTATTTGGTAAAAAAAAAAGGGTGCATTCAGTAAAACAACTAACTAAACTTTATCTAAATTTTATCGTACACTTTTGTTAAAAATTCCAAAGCCATGTTTTCAACATAACATTTTTATAAATAATTTTTTTCATTGCTTATTTATCAAATTAAATAGTACTCCTTCCGTTTCATATTAGTTGTCGTTCTAGGTTTATGCACACAGATTAAGAAAACATTTAATTTTACATATTTTCAAAATAAAATCACTATTACCAATACATCTAACCATATATATCAACCAATAGAAAAATAGAATAGATAATATTATCAATAAATTTTGAATTTGAAAAACAAAAACGATACTTATTTTGAAACAAAAATTTTACTCCAAAACGACATCTAATTTGAAACGGAGAGAGTATAAAACTAAATCCAGACATATACACGTGTTGTTTCCATCGATATATAAAACCTAGACAATGAAACATCAATGCGCCGAAGTTAGAATTGGACGCATTTTAAAAAAAAAAAAAATCCAAAATGTTTTGCTCCCAAATTTGTCACGGCCTCTGTCTCACTGGTATTTTATTCGGCCCCCTACTTTTTTTATATCAACTAACTTCATATCATTAAATTAAATTTGGTCACTAAAACGATTATCTAAAAGAGTAAATTCTACCAACCTATAGTAGTGTGGTTTATATAGAAAACATATACTTGGTGCTCATGTGTTTTTAACAAGCGAATACATATATTAACCAAACAAATAGATCAAATGCAAATTATAACTTTGAAAAAATTCTCGATCATCTCTTAAGGACCATCCGTGTCCACTGACCGGGCCCTTACCTTTTTATAGACCACATACTGAAACTTGTTTAGATCTGTAATTTGTAAAGCGATCTTGACATTTGATATGATATGGCACCAATATTACAGAAACTGATTTATAATAAATTCCACTTTCGTCTTGTTCGTACGTTCTGTCGTTCGTACGTTCATAACATAGCACGTGCTCTTCAGTCCACCATCTCTAACTTCATCTGTATATTCTCTGAACTTTTGGACGTTCCTTCTTCTTTTTACTTATTTTGTTTATACAATGTTTGTAATTGTTTTTATGTAAAGAGAAACATTCCTTAGGACAATAATATATTCACTTTCATTAGTTCTTTCGTACCCCTTTTAGTTCCAAACTACTGATTTATGTTGAGTGTCTACTATCTAGAGATAGCTTCGTAGTCAATAGTTTTTTTCTTTCAAGTTCTGGTAACAAAAAAAAATGGCACTAATCAGAATCCTGATGATTTGATTTAATTCATGATTCGTGTGTATAAAAGAATGGGAGATGCAACAATGGCATGTTCAATTTCGGATATATGTAAAAGAGTTGTTAAATATCATGTACGCTAGCTTAGGTATTATTTATTATACACTATCAGAAGTATAATTATAAAACAAATGCCGAGTAAAATTTGGGAACTGAGGAATAAGGGAGATGTATCATGTCCTCTAAATTCATGAAATTACATATGTTTGATTCAGTAATCACTGTGAATAGTGTGTGGTGGAGTCAGTCGGGTTAATAGTCGAACTATAGACGAGTTTGAATCATCAGCCAGTATGTCAAAATGAAGAAAAAAAATAATATGTACTATGGTTTTAGAAAATGGAATATAGGAATCTAGACATCTAGTCGCCTAGGATTCTCCAGCTTGGGTACGTTATCGCTGGATATATATATCACATCATTATGTTTAATCATGAATGTTTTTTTCAAACAAATATAACAAATTGACTTGTCTTCTTATAAAATCACTCGTCCTACTAAGGCACTTTCGTGCATCATGTTTCAACTTGATTGGTAATATATACATACCTTTAGGGCTTTTCTTACCATATATATATATCAAAAGAATTTTTTGAAAGATAATCTTGTCTAAATATGATATGTTAATGTCTTTTTCTAACATACATTTTCTTGTCCTAAACTATTTTAATAATTATTTTAAACCAAACAAATTTAACATTTTCTAATAAATATATTAAAATAATACTCAACTTGATATTTAATCTACCGTTTAACTGCAATATTTAACATCTTGAAACATATTTCTGTGTTTTAAAAAAAACTTATTTTCTGTGTTTTCTTGAACAAGAGTTTTAGTTTCACTAATAATAATAGCTTGAACTTGAGCTTACAGTCTTAAATTTCACTAATCTGTTCAGTAATTTATTGTGTCCGTCTAGAGTTCAAGTATCCAAAAAAAAGAAAAAAGTATCCAAAAAAGTATCCAAACAACAACTGTTTATAATAAAAATAGTAATGGAACATACACATAGGCTTTGCACCAGAAAAAACATACACATAGGCGTTAAGAGATAGAAGTTAAACAATTTATATTTTGAATGAATTGGTATTAATATATATCTAAATAACAATCTAAAAATTTCTGAAAATATCTTATTATTTCATCCGCTAAACAAACAGCAAGATATAAATACACGACTAGTTATTATAAAAACATTTGATGGTCTAGCCAAATTATCTTAAAAACGGTAAATGAAACAACCCGTGGTGGCCTGCGTAGAATACACATATGGAAAGAAGAATCAAACCTCAGTAATCTACCAAACACTGTTGCCATTATTTGACGATGATGTTGATTTGACGTGTGCCATGATGCCGATGCAACATGCGGCTCACATCCAGACACAAAGGCACGTACTCTTGTTACATATAGGACAAATTAAGAAAATAACCTTTAATAATCGTTTATTAACCAATCACAAAACGATATTAACTAGTGTTATTTAAAATGGTATATTAAGGATTTCATTATTTATTTCGTATTTTAACTTCGTGTTAGTAAAAAATATTTAATTTTAAATCATCAATCAAGTCCTTCACTCTAAACCATGTAAGTAATATCAAGAAAACTCCAAAATACTGTTGACCGAAATGATTTCCCCCAACTCCGAACTATATTGTAAAATTCTGAACTAATATTATAGAGATGACCTTGAGTCTATTACAACCTTTTAATTCATACAACCTATTTTTTGTCATAAACCTTACTTTGAGTTTTTTGTTTGTTTGTTGACAAATCAAAAGAAATTGTTCTTCGAGAGAATAGATGTATCAAAATACATCCCTTCACGAAGAATCGTGGAAGTACTTGAAATCATCTTTCTAGTTTCTGTACAATTGAAATATGAAAATGTATTGAAAACAAATTAAAAGATATTGTGAAAATAAAAAGAAATGATATTGTGAAATATATAGAGCTTTAATTTATCTAAATACGATCTATAAGTTTACAACAAAAACACTTAGATCTTAGCAAGAAATTATAAAGTTAAAGAGAACATTTTATGTTTTCACAAAGTTTCAAAATTACTTGAACTAAAGAAAGTTCTTCTTTTCAGAATTTAACTTAGGAAAAAGTATTTTTTTAAATACATGAAATAGTTGAAGAATTCATCAAGTGGATTCATAACATAGTTTTGATATTTTCAGTATAGTTTCAGTCACGATTGTCTATGATAAATGTTCTGAATGACTGAAAATTATATTCTTTCTCAATTCTCGAATATTAATGATTTTAATTTGAGTATGAAATACTCCTGTTACCCCAAAAAAATAGAGACCTAACAGAAACAAAAAAAATATAGCCTTTCACTGAAAATCAGTCCCAACTAAAAGGACATTAAATACATAGCATTAAATAAAATGGGCCAATGGGTCCATTCATTTTCCGACTTTATAAGGACCAATAAGCTCACGGCAAAAAAGAAGAAAATCAAATTAATTAGGAAACTGGAAATTAACAGAAAATAAATCAATAGAAAAAGAAAAATATTTGAGAGCTCTAGCTCAAACTTACCCTTTTCTGCTGATTAAAAGATTTTGAATTTATAGACCTTTATATTATTTTAGGATAAAGTACAAACTATACAATTTACATTTTCCATAAAAAAATAGATTTAAATATGCAACTTCCAAATTTTTTATTAGGTAATCTATAGTTTTATTTGTCCACTAAGCTAACTCGTCAATGATAATTTTATCCAATTCAAATTTTGTTGTATCTTTGGCAGCTATATTATTTTGAACTCAAAAGTATGATGCCATTTCAATTTTTTTTTTTAAATGCAGAATATTATTTGTAATAGAGATTATTTGAAATACCATAAGTTAGGTATTATTTTTTGAAAATACATTTAATCAAAAATACTCTAATATTTAGATTTATAATTTAGCGATTATTGTTTAGGGTTTAGTATTTAAAGTATAAAATTCTGTTAATAAATATTTATAAATTATTCTTAAGTATTTATAAATGAATTATGAAAATTGGTTTAATTTTTTCGTCACAAAATTAAAATATTTATAAAAATGGTTATCCTTTAAAGGTAAATATGAAAATTGGTGTAAATTTATGATAAAACTGAAAATTTTCCTTTGTAATATGGTGTAGCCTATTTGTTATCACTTGAAATACAAACTTATTTCTATTTTTATTAGATAGATGCATTAATGTTACAGAGAAAGGAAATCTACATATCTATTCATATTACCAGCATATATTGGAGAAAAGAACTATATGTCAGAACCTAAAAGTAAATGTAGGGGTCAGAAACATAAATCTAGAAAACTTTAGGGAAAAAAAAAAACAGGGCTACAACACAAACATATGGGAGTATGGGACTTTGTCAATTGTCACTGACTCAATGACGTCCACATTTCCACAAAAACACATAACCTTTTTACATTGTCACACACTTTCCCACTTCAAAGTTTTATATAAAAAAAAAAAACAAGTCGATCATGAACCGTTCATTAATTATACAATTTAATTGGATCAACCGGTGATTTTTTTTTTCTAACGTCAAAAAGTTTTTCACATGAGAAAAATACAATACGTACAAGACGACAGCATCTTTGTTTTCTAGTAACTTCCCGAGAAGAAAGGTTCTTCGTAAGGTAAGCAGTCCCAAAAGCCATCGAGCTTGTGGTCCACGTCGAGCAAGAGATCAGGTAGGTCAGAGAACGCATCATCAGTTATTACAGTCATAGCCGGAGACGGCAACGACGTCTCTACCTCTATATCAATAGCGACTGCAGCTGCGGCGGCGGCCGCTGCTTGGATGTCTTTAGGGTTGGCGCTAGCCGGTCTAGGGAAGTGGTAAGCTAGCTCCGGGAAGTTGAGGTGAGCAGAGCCGCCTTTTATAGCTAAAGCCGCCACGTCGTGAGCACGCGCCGCCTTCTCCGCCGTGGAGAATGTACCGAGCCAGATTCTTGATTTCTTTCTTGGCTCTCTTATCTCGGAGACCCACTTTCCCCATTGTCGCATTCTCACTCCTCTAAAACTTGGATGCTTAGAAACAACGACCTTTTCATCATTGTCTTTCTTGACTCTTCTCTTCTTAGGGTTATTACTATTCACTTTTCTCGCCGTCGCCTGCGCCGGCGGGTCATGAAAAATCCTCCGGCAGTCGTCAGGATGTGATTCTGAAGAAGATGAGTGATCCATCAGTATGATTCTTTTGTAATAGAAGAGATTAAATGTAATGAAAGAGAAGGAAAGAGATTTGGGTTTCTTGGTTTAGTGTGAGGGTAGAAAAGAGGTTTTGTTTGAGAAGAATAGGTCGGTGTGAGTTGTTATTATATACATCCAAATTAGGAGGTTGATTTTCCTTTGTAGGCTATACCTAAAATATATGTATACGTATTGCAGATATATAATACGTAGACATTTTGATTTTCAGTCTAAATATGCATACGTATTCAATTCACATTATACGTAGACATTTGGATTCAGTCTATAAATATATGTTTACGTATTCAATAATGTGACATTTGGATTTTCAGTCTATAGTTATATAATATATATCCTCTCTAGTTGTGAAAAAGAAGAAAAACAAAACACACACTCTCTCTCTTTATATTAGGGATCGGATGAACAAAATATCTACAAATTTTTATTCGGTTCCTTATCCGTTTTGATTTAAACGAAAAATCTAGATATTCATAGCTCTACGAAGTAAAATAAATACTAATAAACAATATATGTAAAAACGAATTGAAGCAAATCATAATTTTTTTAATAGAATATATGATCCATTATATGCATGTATATAAAAATAATTTGTATTTTATGTAAGTTTAACAATATTTTTATTTATTAGTTTGATTATTTTAGTTGTTAAATTTTTTAAAAGTAAATAACTATTTTATTTTATAATAAATTATTGATTATTTCGTGCTCACTCCTACCATATATATATCAGTATAACTATTACAAAAAGCAAACTAGCTTTCGTATGTTTCGAACCATGATATTTGATATAAATATATTTTAAGTAGAGAAAATTTACTTATAAATAATAGATATGCTAGGAAGTAACTAGTTATAATATTAATATATTCGTTTGGTAAACATTCTAACAGTTAAAAACAATGATATTAATGCATTTTGAATTAACAATTAAAATATATCGGTATAATAAATAACAATATGATAAGATATTGTATCTAGAAGTCTTTTAAATCTCTTTGCACCAATAAAAATCTAATACGGTATATTTTTCAGTTTAGAAAAATATATTTTCTAGATAAATATGTATTTTTATAAGAAAAAATTGAGTTTTGAGACTGTTATAAATATGGGAGATTGTAAAATTATTTATTGACATAATAATATACAAACTTTAAGCAAGTATTTGCCTCTATACGTTTTTACATGTTTGGTTTTCTTCTAGTTTAATTCACGTTTGTTCCCAACACCAGAGATAATAATTTATTTATGTTTTGGATATCCAATTGATGAAAATGATAATGTGTTAAAGTAGTATTTGATTCAAACTAGGATAAATCATACTTAGTATCAGAAGCTATAATGATAATTTAAGATGAATTTAGCCCACACTTTTTGATGATTCCATTTTACCAAGAACTGATTAGTCCATACAGCTCGGCGTTTGGAAAATTTTGAGCACCAAAATAGTGGATTTTCTAAAACTGATGCATATAGCCTCGTCTTCTGAGTCAGACAAAATTAATCAACTCAAATGCTAAGTGCAAAGCATTGTGTTTAAAAACATTTGGTTTTCATAAAAATAAAGAAATAGACACCCATATTTGGCGTCTAACTACGATGTTATCCGACTCTGTCGAGTTTCTACAGTCGAGTCATATTTTATACATTTTTTTTTATGTCGAGTCATTGATTGTGAATATAATATTGTTCACATGGCTTAACTATACGCATTTACGTACGATTGCAGGAATTGAAAAGTAGACGATTACAATTGGTCCACAACGAGAAACAAAATAGTAAAACATTAAAAACAACCAGAGGTCCAATCTTTACTTTGATTTGTTGGAAAGGTTAGAAGACAAATCAAAATCAAGCCACCAAAAATGTTGGTTTTGAGTCTTTTGACACATGATAAATGGTTTTCACTAGGATATACCGTCTGAAGCCGTTGTATATGTCTATTATATATAGAAAGATGTGTAATGAGTTGGGTTTGCAAATTTGTGAATTAAAAATGGAAGAAAATGTGTTTAAGTGAACAATTTGACTACAACATTGATATAGACGCACGTACATAACAACCGCATAAGAACACGTTTCTACAAGGTACATCAGATGTTATAAACAATGAAACCAAATTGATGTTAAAATATATATACTACAAAGTACACAATATGTTGCAAAAGCCAACTTTAGAATCTCATCCGCTTCATGCATATTTTACATACATTATACATACATGATACTCGTACTTACATGCGTATGTGATGTCATTTCATTTTCGTCATTGGACTCTTATGTTAAACAAGACTAAAGACATATATGAGCTGTCATAGGTAATTTTAAGTAGGATGTCGTAACTACTTCCACTACTAACCATTTGACATTTTTTTGAAGAAAATTAATACGAATCCATTTTAATTAGTTATTTTTATCAATATTGGAGGATCTAAAAAGAAGACAACTCTTGGTTAATTACATTATCTCACAATTAGAAATTGTATATGCAATATAATTATAACATATAAATGTAAGTAGCTAGTTCGGTTATCAGTTGCACCACTAATAATTAGAATCGTTTGGGGCTTTTATGGTTGAAAAGCTAATCAATAGGTAGGTAGTGGGTTAATTAATGGTTTTCACTAGAGAAAAAGTTGTCAGTAAGTTTTGGTTAGGGATCAATTCATCTCCAGCATGAAATATAATAATTTAATCATTTGGTTAGTCTAAATAATCTTACATCTTAAACCTTTTAGAAAATCGAATGACTAGACTAATCTTAATGGCTACATTCATTCTAAAAAGAATTAATGGGGTGTTAAAATCCCTAATCGCCTCCTGATTATAGAAACAAAACTCAACAGAAGGCAAAAACAAAGGGTACCAAATAAAATTTCAATGAGTTAACGATTATGTCTGGAGATTTAACATTATAAAACAGTACGTTATGAAACCGTATGTGGTGTTGAAAGTATTCATGGTACCCATCAGGGACCACCGAGAGTCATTAAGTGGATCCTTTAATGCTTCCTCGAACAGTTTAGTTAAACGTTTCCGTCAAAAGCGGCTCATCACAGAGCCAAGATTGTGGTCTGTGTAGTCAAATGCATCCACGAGAGTGCGTTTGGTCGAAGCTGAGAGTAGAGTGACCGAAGCTGGTGGTTGGCGAGTGATTTGTGCTAAGGAAATTGCCTAAGTGTTTGTGAAGGAGTCAAGGAGATGGAGTGGATAGATTCTTTACTCCTTTTCTTTTATATCTCCCTGTGTTTTGGGCTATAACCTATGTTTTGGCTATAAACTTATAAATTTCAACTAATTATGTTTTATTTTTATTTTTTCAATACCAGAAGAACCTGGGGTTTCTTGCTATTTAAGGCATATAGATTAATTGAAATCATAATGAGAGGACTTGAACCATGGTCCCTAAACTTTCTAGGTGAACTTTTCAACCACTTGACTGGTTTAAATTCGAATTCCATCGTGATTAGTCAAAAAGAATTTGGTGAAGAAGCTTATTACTTGGAATCAATAATCAACTGGCAGTGGCGGCCTCAACAAGATCAGCCAAGATCCCAGAGAATCCTTGTTTCTGCAGATTCTAAAACTTGCTTAGATTGTTATCTGAAGAGATATCCATTCTCAAAGCCCTTCACTTCTATCGTTCTGCCATAGACCCATAAGGGTAGAAGTGTTAAGTTCAAGTCTCAACAGTTGTGGGGAGGAAATTCAACAACTGGCTCTTATCCGATTCAAAAAGATTATGAATTTCTTGAATTAAAAAAAGCTTTAACCAATCCGTTTAAGCAAAAAAGATGTTTAACCAATCCTCAGCTACATACTTTACAAAAACAAATCAACAAGAAGATTATCAATCTATGGGAACGTACATTTGCTCTAGTGTTTGACGATTTCAGAATTTCATGTTAGTTTTAACATTGATCAGCAGCCTTTTTTTTTTTTTTTTTTTTTTTTTTTTTTTTTTTTTTTTTTTTTTTTTTTTTTTTTTTTTTTTTTTTTTTTTTTTTTTTTTTTTTTTTTTTGAACACCGATCAGCATTCAGCAGCTTTCATTTGCAATCTTTATATAAACGTGAAGTCTTTTCCTCATGCAAAATTGGGCCTCTTTCATCGTTTCTCGGCCCTTTCTATGAACCCTTTGTTGTTGTTTTTTAATGTAAGTTTGAACTCTGCTTGATTGGTCACTTTGGTGTATGGGGTTAATTTTTTTTTTGTGATTGGGTCTATGATTGACCTTTAAAACTAAGATGGATTGATGTCTTATTTATTGTACATGTTGGTGTTTGAGGTGGTCATTGTTGGAATTCAGATGTTTTTTTCTCGTGTTTTCTAAAGGTATAATTTCAACTTTAATCTAAAATATCAATGCTGTGTTTCAAAAAAATCTAAAATATCAATGTCACAAGAAAAAGTTTAAACTCTGAATAGAAAGCGAGAATATAACTTATGCCTATCTTTTAAATAAAAAATATCGAATTTATATTTGAATTTTCAGAGTAAGCCAATCAAACCCGTGATCTTTTTGGAATGATGCAAGAATGCCAGACTACTCGAGAAAATAAAAGAAATGTTCAACCTTGATTTCACATGATTTTTGAAATAAAGTACTTTATATCTCTTTTGTTACTGGTCTGGTTGTTAACTGAATATGTATTCTAATTCCTTTTATAGATATATTCATATATACAATATTTAAATTATATATTTGGTTTAAAACACTAGTTAGACTCGAATCATCTACACATCATAATGCCATCATTACACTCGTGGACAGTGGACAATTGGCCAGCTACTTTTTTCAGCTTGACTTTAAATCACTATAATATAAGCCTATTTGAAGTAAAACAACCACTCTGAAGATCAAAAGTAAGCCTATTTCAGTTTCTTTTGCAAAGTATATATAATTTTTAACGGCATATATATATATATATTAATTTTTTGCAAAGTATTAACATTGTATATGAATTCAAATTAACTATTCAAAAAGCATTTCAAAATAACTAGATGAAATAGTTGTTTTTAAAAAACAGTTAATATGTCGACGTTATATGCCATATGTGAACACTGGATTCCTTATAAATGGCGTTTAAATTAAAAAATTATAATTGAAAGATTTAAAAATTTAGTATTTGGGCATATTCTTTATTTCATTTTCCATTAATATTTGTTTGACAATTAAAGTAAGAGATAATCTTATCTTAAGTGTTATCCGGCCCTTGTGCGAAGCATGACCTTTTCTCCACAGATCGCAATGACACGTGTCACCACATAATTGACTTTCATATAACGTATTAAGACAGGTGAAACTCTGTCAGCTTAGCAAATCCTTTTTGGTTCTCCTCTCTCTCTCTCTCTTAAGAGAAAGCAAAAAAAGAAGGTTGAGTAGAGATTAGGCAAATAATCTTCGATCCCCAAATTCGAAACTTTCATCTTAGGGTTTGATCATAATCCGTCGATTATCAATCGGTTACTCTCCGATCGGCTCATCTCCGTCTCGTCGTTGCCGGCGCCTGATCGGATCATGGTGGTGATTTTGAATTCATCAAGATTTCGAATTCATATTTGCTTTCTCTGTGAATCTTGTAATACGCTTTAGGGTTTTCGTTGTTGTGATCGTGAATAATAATCGTGTTCTGTGTATATAAACAAGACTGGTGATTGTTAGCGTTTGGGAGGTTTTTAGATTGTTTGTTGTGTGTTTGATCTTTGATTGAGTGAGGAATATGTATATCGAAGAAGTGACTGAGAAGGAAGAGAAAGGGGAGAGATCGGTGGAGGAGGTTAATGATGGAGATAAGGATGTGTTGGTGAGCAGTGGAGACGTGGTTTTGTTGACGACGAAGATGGCACTTGTTGGTGTTGGTGCTCGTGCCTTGTTCTATCCAACTTTGATTTACAACGTTGTTAGGAATAAGGTTGAAGCTGAGTTTCATTGGTGGGATAGGGTGGCTCAGGTAAAAAAGTTATCGTCTTTTTGAGCTGATTCGTTGAAAGTTTGCTACTTTGTTTGTTAGGTCTCTTGTAGATACTCCTCCAAGTATGTTACTTTTGCTGATTATTCTCTCTTTGATGATTTTGTTTCTGTAGTTTATATTACTGGGAGCTGTTCCGTTTCCATCTGATGTTCCACGGCTGAAGGAGCTTGGTGTTTGTGGAGTGATCACTCTGAATGAGCCATATGAAACTTTGGTTCCATCATCTCTCTACAAAGTATGTTATCGTGTCAAAGTAAACTAGTGCTCTGTCTTTTGGTTTCTTGTTATTTACTAACATTTGTTTAATTTTCTTACTCTTGTGGAAGTCTTACTGCATTGACCACCTGGTGATTGCCACGAGAGATTATTGTTATGCACCTTCTATGGAAGCGATATGCCAAGCTGTTGACTTTATCCATAGTAAGTGTACCCTTCTCATTTTTATTCTTTTACTTTTGTTTGTTGCAGTTGTTTGATCTTGTTTTGTTTCTTTGAAGGAAATGCTTCTCTTGGGAAGACGACTTATGTTCACTGCAAGGCGGGTCGGGGCCGCAGCACAACTATCGTCTTATGCTACTTGGTTTGTGTTGCAGTTAATCCCATAAACTGTTTGCTTCAAGATATCGTTTTCTCTCTCTCTGATAATATCTTTGCAATGCAGGTGCAACACAAGCACATGACACCTGAAGAAGCATATGCCTACGTGAGGTCAATCAGGCCTAGGGTGAAACTAGCTGCCACCCAATGGAAGGTAATCCACAGGGCACGTTATTTGTTTTGTTCTTTGTTGTTCTTTTTCAGCCTTTGATTCCTAATCGTTGTCTGCAGGCTGTTCTTGAGTACTACAATGTCAGGGTGCTGAATACCACTCAGAGTTCTTTAACTGATGCATCTTCAGCTCTGATCCCGAGAAGTACGAAGCAGGTTTGTTCTGGTAATGTGGTTGTGTTTGATGATGGGTCGGTGGTCGTAGTAACCCACTCGGATGTAGAGGGCTATGATGATGACTCAAGGAGGTCAATGAATGTTGCTGCTGGGAACGAGTTATGGGCAGCAGCTGCTGATCTGAGCATGGTGTACCGGGTGAAAGTGGTGGGACAGGCTGCCTTAGCGAGGATCTCGTGCATGTGGCTGGGCTTGCGCGAGGATCACAAGCTCTCTGGGAAAAATCTTTCCATGAGAGGTATAAGCGTCGACATTTCTGTCTACTGATGATGACGAAAAAATGGTGCAGGTGAGTCTTGGCGAGCGTAGTGAATGTGCCCTTTTCACTGTGCTCCTCAGTAAAAAAGAATATAAATAAAAAAAGGGGTCAAATTAGATTATAGAAGACAAGGGTTTGTAAACTCTGCAAACAAAAAAAGACTTGGTTTTGTGGTCTGGGTATTGTAATGAAATACATGAATTAATCTTCTTTTCAAGTACGAGTTTCTGACCTTCAGATTAATAAGCTTCAACTACAAGTTTACATCACAGTAAAATAATTATGATCACTACATTTTGAAAAGAGGATCTTGACAATCACATGTTTTTGTTGTTCTGCATCAAGTTTGCTGCTGCTGTTCTTGACTGTTAATTCAACGCGTGCGTGAACTATACAGACAGACCAATGCCAAACTTACTTACTCTGTTCTTGCTGAGACAACTTTCTCATAAAATGATCTGTTTTGTCATACTTTTTTTTTTATTACACACTGTTCAAGTACTCTACATATCCAATGGGAACTATACAGACAGACCAATGCCTGAGAAATTCAGGTTTTTGAAGAATCATACAGAGGCTCACACTCAAAGTTTGTGTGTTCCAGCATTGGTCCGAGCCTCACTAACTTTGGTATGACAACATTGTCCCTAACGGAACACACAAGAGGATTATCCCATTGCAAAAGTGCTCCAACTAGATTTGCACGTACCGTCAAAGGGAACGCCCGAGACCACCTCTCGCTCCCATACGATTCCATCGCCTCTTCAACTGATTCACTCCCTCCGTTTATTGCACCAGCAAGTTTATTCGCAAGAACAACCGAATCTTCCAAGGCACAGCAAGCACCTTGACCAAGATTTGGAGTCATTGGGTGCCAAGCATCTCCAACAAGAACCACTCTGCCTTTTGATGCTGGAGGAGCAACGCCAGGCCATAGCCACCTGTCTACAAGAGGAGTCCTGCTGATTGTTTCATCAGGTGTTAGATCTATGAGGTCTTGCAGATCTTTTGGCCAGGTACCAACCAGTTCTTTGGCTTGTCTTTTCAGGATAACTGGATCCGTAATCTTCGGCCCTGCATATTTCAAGATCTGTGGTATAGTACACCAAATAAGGAAACTATGTTAATCTTGAAATGTACCTAGAGATGGGCAGTTGAAACAGATGAACCAATAGACTTTTGTTGAAGAGACAGGTACATATCCAGCTCTAAGCCCTCTTCCGTATATGTAGTTCACCTTATTCTGAAATGGCTGTCCATCTGGATAGAAACCAAGGCCTCGGAAGGCGCAATGACCGACATATCTTGGCTCACTGAACCCCATCCAAGTGGCTACCTTAGACCGGATACCGTCACAACCAATAACAATCTAACAAAGACATACATCACCATATCAGCCAAAGCATATAGTTTCTGGTCATAGTACTCAGGAACAATACATTTGCAAGCAGTTGGCTTCCATCTTCAAGTTCAAGTTGAGTGTCACCATTAGCATTGCTTTGTATTGTTTTCAGTTTTGAAGAAAACTTGATTGTTTCTGGAGGCAGCTGGTTAGCAAGTGTTTCCAAAAGTACTCTCCTCTCCACCGCCCGGACTTCTTGGCTACATAGAAGACATGATTTGGTTACTAACATGAACCAAACCAAGTGCTCTTAACCACCTTGGTGAGCATGAGTGCCTAACCTTTGATCTTCGTCTTTGAATCTGAAAGAACGAAGCTCTCTTCCATCTCCATTCTTCACTACCATCCTGCTCAGCTGATCATACCAACACACTCAGATAAAACCAATAACAAAAATATCACTCTTTTGGAACATAAACTCCCAACTTAATATCAAATTGACAACATGATTAGTGTTATGTTTGGTTTCATCAAAAAGAAACTGTACCCTTCGATCTCGAGGAACTGTGTCCGGAGCTGAGGACCGACGGAGATAGCGTCAAGAACACGCCACCCGTTCTTGAACAGCGTCAACGATGTTCCTCCTGTTCGAAGCGACTCTGCCTGCTCCAGCACCACCGACCGGACACCAAGACTAAACCATCAACCAAAATCTCCGGTTCAGTTCGAAGTAAATCCAAAGAACCGAGCTGTTATTCCAAAACTTACCGGTGAAGAGAAACGGCGGTAGCGAGGCCGCCAATACCGGCGCCAACAATCACTACGCTCTCCTCTCCATCACCACCGCTTGTTTGGGCTCTGGACACTGTTAAACAAACCGGTTTTGATCCGGTTCGAACCTGAAACCATCTGTAGCGTCTGGTTAAAGATTGGCGAGGTGAGGGAGGAAAGATCGGAAGCAGAAGAGACGTTGCCATGGCCTCCTCCTCCTCGCTTGTGAATGTTTTTCATGTGAGGACAAGTGGATAAAATTAATTTTCAGACATAGTTAGTGTTATGTGTAGTTAATATGCAGCCACGTGTTCATAACTCATGTGACAAACAATCTTCCACATCCTTCAGTAATCAAGACCATGGTGATTACTGATGTAATCTTCCACAACAGTTATTTTCCATAAATAAATGTAACTTTTACGTAATTAGAGAATATCTGCAATTAAATTTTCTTAGAGCATCTCTAACCCTACTGCAAAATTTACTGCAAAATAGAGTAGAAAATGCAGTTATGAACAAACAAAAAAGGCATTACTCCAAATAGGATATCTCTTAGTAGGATATCTACAAGTAACTTTATTAGGAGGAAGGGAGTGAACTAGATACATGAGACAAACATTAAATCCATGTGTTCTTGAGTCATGGACTTCAAGAAGTCTAAGAGCATTTTCTTCCATTGGTAAGTTTCACAAAATGAGGTTCTAGACAATAAAATATGAGATTTTAATATAATGTAATTATTGAATTAATGTTTAACATTGAAAAAGAAATTGAACCACTTAAAATTGTGTTTGAGCTCTGATCACTTGGGTTATGAATCTCATGGCTGATGACTTTGTTGATGTTCTCTATATGAAGAACAAGAAGCATAACAGATCCAAGTCAAGAGGAGTTGTATTTGTCACTTTTGAGATTTATTGTGTTACAAACACTCTAGTAATACAACTGTTTTTTCTTTTTTTTTTGGTGAAAGTAGTAATACAACTGTAACTGTTGTATGTATATATAGCAGTTTTCTCAAACATCCCAAACAAAAAAAAAGGTGTTCTCAATATGGTATCAACTAAAAACCTTTTGAAACATATTGAGACATCTTTGATCTATCTATGACTTTAGGAGGAAGCAGGAACTTACTTTCCCACAAATCCAAAACCAACAACGAAGAAGGCTGTTGACTGCAATAGAAGGTACACATAGAGATAGAGTGTGTTCTTCCCATAGATGATGTCGTAGCATCCGCAAAACAACAGGTACACTCCATGCAATAGCTCCAGCAAATGCACTCTGCAACAAATAATAACATTCGGTTTAACCCCAAACTCGGTTAAGGCTCAAACCAAATCCAATATGTAAAGTCTACTTTACCTATCTCTGAATCTGACATGATGTTCATTATGTACTTGTGAACTCAGCTTTGTCTTGAGACCATCACCTAATTTCTCTGTCACAACCCATTCTTGTACTCTTCCTGTCTCAAACAAGCCCATGACCAGAGCCTTTGTTCTAAGCATGGACATTGCATTCTCGAAAAGAACCCAAAACACCAAAAGGTAGATTGATCTGTTAACAAAAGAAGACATTAAAAGACAGCAAGTTATATGAACTCTGTATTGAAAGAGCAAAAGATAGGAGAGACCTTGGTTTACCGATTGCGATAAAGAGAGTGATCAAAGCAGGGAGATAAAACGCAGCCCATTTTGGAACTGTGACTTCTGGAAACAGAACAGTTGCAGGCAAGATAACACAGTAGAAGCAGAAGGTGAGGATGTGAGCCACGACCTTGCGCATAAAGAAGAAGCTGTACAACATATACAACTTCTTCCCTAGAGAAACATTCTCGCTTCTTATTATTTGTCCAGCCATTTTCCTGAATAGATTGGCAGGGCCACAAGTCCATCTATGCTGCTGGCTACGTAGGGCGTTGAAGGAACAAGGTAACTCACTTTTCACCTACAGATAACACACTCAAAATAGATCAAACAAACCGCATATATAAACCAAGAAAAGAAAGGAATCTTCTATACCTTTAGATCATCTATATATAGTAATTTCCAGCCTCTAAGTGTGGCTCTTACAGCTACGTCCATGTCTTCAACTGTTGTCTGGTCATTCCATCCTCCAGACTCATTCAACGCTGAGATTCTCCAGACACCAGCCGTTCCTGCAACAGTTCAAAACTATTAGATAAAGCTAGTTGAGAAACAGAAGAATGCACTAAGTTTATACTATACCATTGAACCCAAAGAAGGCAAATGTTGAAGATCCAACTTGTTGCTCTACTGTGAAGTGGTAGCTTAAAGACATCTCCTGCAGTCTTGTCATCATGCATTGATCCGCATTCACTGTGATGATGCCATGAGATATGTTAACATAATCAAAATTTCAAAAACGAGGCAAGGTGTGTAAGGAATGTGTATTTACCAAACTCCCAACGGCCTTGAACAAGTGCTAACTTGGGATTGTGGATCAAGAAAGGAACGGTACGGTGGAGGAAGTCAGGATCAGGCTGGAAATCAGCATCAAAGATAGCAATGTAGTCACACTGCTTCACATAGCTATGCTTCATTCCTTCTCTCAGCGCGCCGGCTTTGTATCCGTTCCTGTTATCTCTTATCTCAAAGGTTATGTTGACGCCTTCTCTTGACCATCTCTCACACTCTTGTCTCACCAGTTCCTGTTTAAGGAACCCACTTTAACACAACAATTTAATAGGTATAAGTGGCTATAGACGAGTTTAACAAGGACCTTACTGGCTGGATCTGTGGAGTCATCAAGCACTTGAATGATTATACGATTCAATGGCCATGAGATTCTGCAAGCAGCTGAAATTGATTGCTCACAAACCTACAGAAACTCCACCAAATGAGTGTAACTACATACCAAATTAGTATATCTGCTTAGGTGGTTGTTACCTCTTTTTCATTGTACATAGGTATTTGCACAAGAACCATCGGGAAGCTTTCACTGCTACACTCAACATCATCATCCTCCATAGCTTCCCATTTGTAAACTTTCTCTGGTTTTCTCTTGAATAGATTTACATACGCTACCACAACCCCCATGTACAGCATCTCAATGAAGTACATCACAGACATGATCAAGCATAGAGCCACCAGGAACTTGAAGACAGGCACAACTACTACAGCTCTCGCTTGCTCCCACCAGAGGCTGATTCGGGTAAGGATATCTTCTGGTGCAGGCATGGACTTGAAGGCGTGGAAGAATGTTTTAGAGCTCCGAATTTGAGACTTCAATGAGAAGTAAGAAGATTAAAGAAACCATAAATTAGCCCTCTAGTTTAATACAATTAAAAGCTTCTGTAATGTTCTTGAATCAGCAAAACAAACCACTTCTTGACTATTAATACACTAAAGGAATAAACTGACAGACAAGATCTGAAGCAATGCAGCGATAAAGAATGAGCAATGACGAAATGGGTTTCAATAAATAAAGGAAAAAAAAAATCAAAAGCAGACGTAGATAACAAGCAAGATGCAACATTTTTCATTNAAAAAAAAAAAAAAAGAGAAAGAGAGAGAGAGAGAGAGAGAGAGAGAGAGAGAGAGAGAGAGAGAGAGAGAGAGAGAGTGAACCAGAGAGAGGAGGATAGAGGAGAACGTTTCGTGAGCAAGACGGTTGAAGCTTGCAAGAGGAGACATTGAACTTTCTCCTGTCATGCTCCCAACAAATGGCAGCTTGCCTCTGTTTCTCTGTCTCTGTCTTTCTCTCTTGTCTTGGGAGTCAACTGGGAATTTTCATCGGCCACGTAGACCAATTCTAATTTCATTTAAATTATTGTTGTTTTCTTCTTATTAAGAAATATTGTTGTTGGTATTAAATTATAGTTGCAAACTGACAACTACTTTGGCATGAGCACTCTGGAAACAGAATAAACAATGTTTTGCTTATATGAATATTGTCAGAAAATTAAAATAAACATTTACTGCTACTTTAAGATATTTTCTTTGTAATCTTGGAAAGAAAAAAATCATGCTAAAACCAATAAAGAAGAAAAAACGTTACTTGATTTCTAAGAAAAAAGAAGAAACCACTACTAAATACAATATATAAGTTTTGCTATCCATCTTCTTGTAATTTTTTTTCATCTGCATAAACAAATGTAACTTTTACGTAATTAGAGAATATATGCAAGTAAATTTTCTTAGTAGGATATATACAAGTAACTTGGAGTGAACTAGATACATGAGTCAAACATGGCATCCATGTATTTACTTGAGTTACCTACCATAAACCTTAAGCATGCGTTTGAAGAGCTACATAGAAGTAATTTAGTACTACATAGAAGTTAAACACAGCAGTTTATGAACAAACAGAATTTAAGATATCTGGGTGTATTTCATTTTATAAATATAAACAAATTATGTGTAATGGTTTAGTGAATAAGAAATTATTTTACTGGTTTATAGATTAAAAAAATTAAACATAATGATGTTCTACATAAATCAGTGATTTTATGTTAAGTAATTTTATTTAATCATAACTAAAATGTCGAAAATTCCTTATAAAATAACTACTACTATTTTTAATAAAAAAACGTCTTAAATAAATATATATGGTAATATTTTCAAATTGAAAAAAACGAAACCTTTTAAGTATGGGCTTCTTAAGCCCGTATTGGTACTCAGCGGACCCCCAATAAGTTCAAACCCCTTCAAGAATAACCTATTGGGTTTTAAGAAATCATCGGTCGACACGTGCGGGGAGTCGTGGTAGGGAGGGCACGTGTGAACTACCTGTTTTGAAAATAAACTGTCGAATGTAATGATGAGTGCTGCGAAACTTAAGCTAGGGTTTCACTACTTTTTATAAAGGGACGACATCTCAAACAACAATCTCAATGGAGCTATCCCTGTTTCACTTTGAGAAGCTTACTACTTTGTGAGTGGTGGTGAGCTAGGCTTAACTTGCGCCAAGTGTATGAGTATGAGAAAAAACCTTTTGAGGTACATTTTGTGTGGATTGCCTTGATTGTTAGAACTCTTGTTTTGTCTTGATGTTCTTCCATGTTCATCAGGGGGGACTCTGCCTTCTGTTCTTAGGATGCAGATGGGGTTATTATGGTGTATAGTGGTGAGAAATGATGATTTTTTGATATACTTGCTTGTTTACAGTTTATTTTAATATATAATTTGATCTTTTGCACATATATAGTAAGAGCAAGATTAATGGGGGTCCTTAGGTAGGTTTTTAGGGGGTGGGGTTTACAAAATTTTAAAAATCCACTTCTTCCACCTCTTTTTTAAGAGCCAATTCTTAGAGAATTCTTGTACTGTTCGCGGATCCCACGGACACGTGATGGCCCGCGATTGGTTATTTTTTTTTTATAAAAAAAACGAAAAGTAAAAAAAAAAACGCTAAGAACCCAATAAATGTTCTTAGGGTTAATCATGGTCTAACAGTTGCAACAACTTAATTGAAAACTGCACCAATAACATGGATTTTAGATAGAATCTAGCAAAACGATATGTCTTTAGTTTAATCATAATTAGGCACCAGAGAGAGACATAGATTATTAACACACAAAGACAGAACCACATTAAAATTATCTAAGCACATTGTCATAAGACTCAACCAAGCAGGGCTTGAATATCTGTGGTTAGTCCCATCAGTCGATCTTGCATATCATTCATCTCGGCTAGGGTCAATTTGTCAACATCGAGCAAAGCGAGGTCTTTGTGAACTGCAATTATAGGTCTCGGAGCAGGATCATAAAACCTATCCAAAACAGCAGCAACACTGGGAAAAACAAAACAAAACAAAAAATAACCGTTCTTAATAACCTAAAGTCAGAAATGAAAATCTAAAAAGTCAGACGTTGAAACCAAACCTGGGACTAGCATGTTCGAAACTCTCCCCATCTCTACGGTAGGTGATCACGGCTACCTCGGCACCCAATTTTTTGGACATCTCTTCCACTTTCTTCCCCAAAGCTTGGTTCCTATTTGCGAAAGACCTGTTACTCATGGTGGGAAGAGAAAAATAAGAGACAAAGTGCTAATGTTTGTGGAAGAAGAAACGAGTTTGCGTTTATATAACACTTGTGAGTTTGGAAAAGAGTTACAACGAGACTCTTCTCGTCTGCTAGTCAACGAGAAAGTTTATTACACAAACCTTATTTGCTAAGCATGAAACAAGCCCAACAGCACCCTTCACAAGTGTTATAAAAATGATGTGAACGTATGATAGTGTTTGTTGAACACGTGTATTTTCTAGTTAGGTTTGCATGCAAACGCGAAGAGCACGTTAATGCAGGTTGGTGATATAAAATCATAATCAAAGTTTTAACTTTTAAATAAATGTCACACTATTCTATTTCTAATTTGTCTTTGCTATTTTGTGACTCGAAATAGCTCCAAGTACATACATGAAAAAAAAAAATATATATATATATATACTTTATTTTTTTTAAAACAAGAAAGTATTATTCAGAATCTTATTATTATGAAAACATAATCAAAGTTTATATAACCAAGTGGCTGCTCACGTTAGTGGTATCAATTGTATATAGTTGGGCCAGTGTTACGGGCCCATATTACAAGTTGAAGAAGTCTATAAATAAGAATGTGAATGGTGGCAATCATTATTCGAAAGTGAATTTGGAAACGGGAGGCGGAAGGAAGCGTGAGGACAGTGAGAGCTAGCGAGAGAGAGAGATGCCCAGGTAATCTAATCTAATCTAATCTCTCAGATGTTTCTCTAGCTTAGGGTTGTTGTTCATAAGGTTCTCTGATCGAGCAGTTGAATCTGAATTAATTATTCTTTGGATCATAGAATCTGAGTAGCTTAGGGTTTTGGTTTCGTTGTTGTTTGATTTTGGTTCTCACCTGACTCATTTGTTCTTTTACAGAACTACACGCAGATCTGTAAAACAAAGGCTCCAATATATACAAGTTATCCAAGATTTGGTATGGACACTCTATGAGAAAAAGAAAAAACACACACACACACACACACAACATTTGTTTTTATTCTTACAAGAATCTTTCTTTCTTGTGTGTTCTTGCAGCAGGAGGAGATCAAGCTGTTACAGATTTCCAACGAGTACGACTCCTATCTTTCTTCCCTCATTGAACGTATTGAAACCATTATTATTATTATTCCAGGAAACTGAATGGTGAAGGTCTCAACGGTCTGAGCTACACCGAGCTGGCTTCACTTGAAAGTATGTTGAAGGAGGGCTTCCGCATTGTGGAAGAACAAACAGATAAGGTTTTGGGTCCCCCAATCATCTTGGTTACTCTTTTTTAGTATTCAATCATAACCCTTCCTTGTGTTTCAGGCAGAGCAGGAATTATTACTCAGGGAGGTAGAGATCTCATCTTAAGTTCAATGCTTTAACTCTTTTTGTAATATATCGATTTTGACCTCCCCCATCCCCATCCCCTCCATTTCAGATTGTTGATTACAATGTTATGGGAAATGAATGGCTTGAGAAAACAGAGAATGAGGATCATGCCTACCAATCGCTTCTGGCAAGGAGAAGAACAGCTTTAAGGAACAAGGCTCGAGAACTCCGCCTCTGGTAAAAACGCTATGATCATTTTTTTTTTCTCTCTCTCTCTCTCTCTTATTTAAGAAGATGAAATCATCATCTATCTTCTTGTGGATACAGCCCTCAAGACACCCCGCAGGTGTATAGCTATGACCCTGAAACACTGGTGAGTATCCATATCGAGCCCCATCTCACCTCTCACTCCTGTCGCTTCACATTGGATAAATTTGTCTGTTTCTTGCAGATGTTAACCATCGAATCTTTGAAGATCGAGAAGGAGAGATTACGGCTTTTGAACCAGTATGTGATTACATTCATTCCTCCCTTTAAATATTTTTCCTTCTTCAGGATGTTCATTTTTGGAGGGGGTGCCACATTACAGGAGAATGATTGGTAAAGAGCTTGACGGTATGGGTTACTTGGAACTGTTGGTGTTTAGCTGTGCGATAGTGGATGGTATGTTGAAAGCTGGTGAAGAGAAGAATAAGATAAAACGTGCAAGGCTGGTTCTTGGGAGCACTTGAAGAACGATTTAATAAGAGTCTTGTGACTTATCTACTTAGATAATTTGGTTCTGGCTTTGTGTGTTAATATCTCTCTTGTGATTATGATTAAACTTAAAAGTCTTATGGTTTGCTAGATTCTGTCTAAAATCCATGTTAAGGTATATGTGCAAAAGTTCAGATATATTAAAATCCGATTTGTAGTATCCTTTTTCGTCTCCCCCACACATCATCTCTCACAACAATACAAGTGGATTCGAGTTCGCTTTGTAATATTAAGGCTCGAGTGTCTGAATTTTATAGTAAAAATGAGAACATCATCGAACTTGATATTATAGTGACATGCGAATCAAAAACATTCAGCAAAAGATCAGAAGTCGGTTGCCATCTTCCATGCGTGGAACTCTTTCATCCAGAAGCCAAAGCAAGAGCTCTGTTATAAGACTCTCTAGAGTCCCCCTTTTTTGACTCCATGCGCAAGTTTTTTTTTTTTTTTTTTTGAATTGTCTACAGTAGCAATACATGCTTGTGACTTGTGAGTAGTGAGCTTCACAAACAAATCTCTGTGGCTAGAAAGCTATTGAAAATAGCAGAATCACTAAGACCTGTAAAAGCATTATATTCTTCCAGAGTTTATGAAAGTAAGAGAAAATGTAAAATGATACTCTTGAGTTCTACTTGTGATGTGACTGCGAAGATAGTAAGAGAAGGAGTTTTATTGGATTGGAATTGCAGTTTCGATTTCTAACTTGGGAAATTGGGAGATAGATTTTATCTGATTTGGGATAACCTCACTGTTGTTCTGAATGTTGTAGATGTAAATGATAGTTGTATTGATGTTGTGGGAAGCTTGATATGTAATTGAGGATTTAGTAGTCTGGTTTTCACTAATGTTAGAAATTTATAATGATTCCACATCTTGGGAATTGTCATCTTTTGAGTAAACGTTGTTGTGATGATGTTAATAGAAGAATATGTAAGGTTATATAGTTGAATGTACCTAGTTTCTTGCATTGTTTTAACATTTCAACCCACAAACAAACATCCACTCATCTTACATTATTTTTTTAACAACATCCACTCATTCTAGTCTATCAAATGAGATGCATTATTCAACAACAAACCTCACCACTCATCTTTAGTCTTGATTCTGAGAACCTTCTCCTTGATTCTGAGAACCTTCTGCTTGATTCTGAGCAAGTTTTGCTTTCGCCTGATCAAGTTCTGCATGTTTTTGAAGTAAACTGTCGCGTAGGCCCGGTAACTCATTTTCAGAGAGGTCGCCCAAATTGATGTTATCCAACGATTGATTCAGAGAATCAATGTTGCCACCAAGGTTATCAGCCATGTATTTCTCCACCACCTCCCTTAGACTGAGACATGAAGACAAACTAATGTTAGAACCTTAAAAAAAAATTCTACTAAAAACTAAAAGTTACACAAACTTAAAAGACCGAATCCGACTTATACCTGGGACGTCCGTGAAATAGAGGGGTAAGGTTGTCGGTAGAGTAGCAGATAACGCCTACCTGAGCATCGCATAGCTCTGCAATTTCATCTGCTTTTTTTTCAAGAGCCTTCATTGCCGCTAGATACTTAGTGGTACGGTGTTTCGTGTGTTCCACATAGTCGTTACTCATTACTCTTGTAGAGAGAAGAATTGGAGCTAAAAATGGAGAACCAGGAAACAATGACTTAGGGCATCAATATAGGTGTTCCTTAATGAAGGGCCCTTAAACATAGAATATTATAACTTTTGTGTTAAGGGACTTTGCTAAGGACAATTGTGAAAATGTTTATTATTGGTAAGACTTTTTTTGTCCCTTAATATTTTGGGTGTTTATTTTCATAAATAAAGATATATAAAACAGAAGTTAAATATTAAATATAAAGTAGACAAATTTAACATTTAAATTGGAAACATTTTAAAATTTAAATAATAAAAAACATTACAAACATCATAATAAATAAAAGGAAACAAACATTTTATTCAATTTANCCTGAACAATGTAACTAAAATGAGTAAAGAGTTATGACAAACAAACCATTATTCTCTTTCACAGTTAACCATACTATAGTTCCAACTACCACCACAAAGAAACCGAAACAAGCTACGAAATATAATCAAAATTAACATCATACAAGCATAGTGATCGATCAACAATACCTCCTACGAGATCGATATGCAAAAGATCGACGTCCTAAGCGAGATCGAGACCGCAGCACCGGAATCCAACCGCCGACTTCTCACACTTCTCTCACTTCTCTTTCACCGGAATCGAAGCTCAGATTCTCCACCGGAGAAGACGCCAAAGGTCCAGATGTACGGCTTCGTAGACGGAGACGAAACGGCTTTCTCTCGATTACGTTTTGGAGATGAGAAAAGAACACACCAACACACCGACAAAACACTTCGACTTCTTCTCCCAACTTCGTAATCTTCTCCCAATCGCCTCCTGCCACGTTGCCGTAAGGACGACCCAAAATGTCCCTTAAATTAGGCCCGTTTGCGAAGCCCTTATTCATTTACCATTTAATTTTTATCCGATTAATGTTTAGGGCCAGCCCTTAGGGCCGCCGATATTGATGGCCTTAAAGACTAATCCAAGAAGAATTGAGTTGTCAGCGCTATATATTAACAATTATTGGAGTTTGGGGACCCATATTCTTCTCGAAATGGGTCAACACGCAAACATAAAAAAGTAACATGCTTATACAAAAGTGTTAATTTTGATTGAATTATAAAAACAAAATAAAATTATACATACATTAAAAAGATTTGACAGTCTTTCGTTATGGGTTTTGCATTCATATATGCATAAAAGATTTAAGTAATTTTTTTTTACCATAAGGTTTAAGTATCTTGCATGTTTGTTATTTCAAAAGTTATCAAAATGCAAAGCTGCGAAAAAAACATGTTTTTGGTAATGTATACATTTGTATAAATCTTCTTCGGGGTAATCATAATACTAATTATAGTCAAGGACAATAAGAAATATGTGTTATTTGTATATTATATACAATAAGCAATGTAGTTTACTTTTTTAAAAATTAGATGTATTGATGCTTTATACATATTTTATGCATTACATCATTTTGAAATGTTTGTATTTTTGAATTTCAAAATCCTTCAAATATATTTTCAAAGTTTGTTATGTGAAACCAAATATGTAAAATAATGACAATTTTCTATATAGACTTTTCGACAGTTTAATTATTACTACTTATAAATTATTGAACAAATATCAACCCATACTTGTATTCAAAGAA
This sequence comes from Sinapis alba, assembly GCA_012274485.2. Classification (NCBI taxonomy): domain Eukaryota; kingdom Viridiplantae; phylum Streptophyta; class Magnoliopsida; order Brassicales; family Brassicaceae; genus Sinapis; species Sinapis alba. The sequence continues at coordinate 1,222,422 of MU105654.1, read as the reverse complement.
TTTAATCAGTGGGTGAGCTTTGTTTTCTGTAATACTTTCTGTAATATTTACTTGTTTTTTTTAAAGATATATATATATATATACTTTCATGTTTATACTTGGGGCTATTTCAAGTCACAAAATAGCAAAGAGAAACTAAAAAGAGAATAGTGTAACATTTATTTAAATTTTGATTGTGATTTTGTGTGGATTGACTTGATTGTTAGAACTCTTGTTTTGTCTTGATGTTCTTTATATTCTTCTTTTTATCAGTCAGGGGACTCTGGCTCCAAAAAGAGTTGTTAAAACGTCAGCTTCAACTGGAGGGGCTGCATAGTTTACCAGATTGGAAGGTGCGATACGAATGGGAAATGCTTTTCATACCTACCAACCTACCTAACAATTCTTTTGTGGACGATTGTTGGATAGCAAACAAAAATCTTGACTACCATTGGAGGTGGTTGCATCAGCTATGCATGAGACCATCTGTTGAGAATGCGAGCTAAGGTTGGTGATATGTCATGATATGACTACCATTGAGTGATCTATTTCAGGGAATTCTATTGAGAGAGTGAAGATATGGTTTGCATGTATACATTTTATTTCTTAGGATGCGGATGGGGTTACTATTGTGTATAGTGGTAAGAGGTGCATCATCTTTTGACATTGTTTACAGTTTATTTTAATATAATATGATCTTTTGCACACATATATTAGATAGAATCTAGCAAACCATAAGTCTTTAATTTAATCATAATCACCAGAGAAACATATATTCAATCATAACACACCCATAAAATTATCTAACAACATAGTCACAAGACGATTCAATCCTTTATTATGCTCTTGCTCTTCCTTCATGTGCCCCTGAGAACCTGCCAAGCGAACAAAAAAAAAATGATTTAAGGTGTCTGTCTGAAGCATGTAACGACTGAAGAGCCAGAAGTGATAGCTACAAACCTCAGCCTTTTTCTGAGCCAGTTTTTCTTGGAACTTAAGCAACTTGTTGCGAAGATCTCTCAACTCATCCTGAGTCAAATCAGCCAAGTTGATGGTAGCCAAAGACTGCTTGAGAGACTCAAGGTGGTCAGCAGCATTGGATCTACCCACCACCTCCTCCTTACTGAGACATGAGGAAAAACCTTGTGTTAGAGCCCTAAAAAAAAGATTCCAAGATTTAAAACCTACATAAACATAAAGACTTGCGTCTGATTATTTATACCTCGAGAGATTGTCGGTGGGAATTTCATCAGCTTTCATTGCCTGGAGAGATTTACCAGTTCGGGCATTATCATTTTGCACTGGTTTCATGATTCTTTTGTATTGGAGAGAAGGAGAAAGAATGATTTTAGACTGACCTAAGAAAACTCGAGACATCGCATATATTGACAATTTTCGGAATCTGGGCCAACGTACTCGGCCCATATATTTTTTTTTAAATGATGTGAAAGTATTTTCTCGTTAGGTAATTTGACTTGCAGACGAGAAGAGTCACGTTTCAACACATGCAATACCACATGAGACCATTGGTTAGTGGTTGGTGATATAAAATCATAATCAAAGTTTATATAACCAAGTGGCTGCTCACGTTAGTGGTATCAATTGTATATAGTTGGGCCAGTGTTACGGGCCCATATTACAAGTTGAAGAAGTCTATAAATAAGAATGTTAATGGTGGCAATCATTATTCGAAAGTGAATTTGGAAACGGGAGGCGGAAGGAAGCGTGAGGACAGTGAGAGCTAGAGAAAGAGAGATGCCCAGGTAATCTAATCTTATCTAATCTCTCGGATGTTTCTCTACCTTAGGGGTTTGATTTCCTTGTTGATAAGGTTCTCTGATCGAGCAGTTGAATCTGAATTAATTATTCTTTGGATCATAGAATCTGAGTAGCTTAGGGTTTTGGTTTCGTTGTTGTTTGATTTTGGTTCTCACCTGACTCATTTGTTCTTTTACAGAACTACACGCAGATCTGTAAAACAAAGGCTCCAATATATACAAGTTATCCAAGATTTGGTATGGACACTCTATGAGAAAATAATAAAAAAAACACACACACAACTTTTGTTTTTATTCTTACAAGAATCTTTCTTTCTTGTGTGTTCTTGAAGCAGGAGGAGATCAAGCTGTTACAGATTTCCAACGAGTACGACTCCTCAAGAATAATTGTCTCTGGTTATTTCTTGAACGTATTGAAACCTATTATTCCAGGAAATTGAATGGTGAGGGTCTCAACGGTCTGAGCTACACCGAGCTGGCTTTACTTGAAAGTATGTTGAAAGAGGGCTTCCGCATTGTGGAAGAACAAACAGATAAGGTTTTGGATCCCCCAATCATCTTGGTTTGATTGATTACTCTTGTTTAATCAATCATAAACCTTCCTTGTGTTTCAGGCACACCATGAATTAAAAGTCAAGCAGGTAAAGATCTCATATTGAGTTCAAAGTTTTAACACCCTTTTGTGTATATATCGATTGTGACCCCTCCATTTCAGATTGTTTATTGCGATGTTATGGGAAAGGAATGGCTTGAAGAAAAAGATAAAGAGGATTTGGCCTACCAATCGCTTATGGCAAGGAGAAGAACAGCTATGAGGAACAAGGCTCGAGAACTCCGTCTCAGGTATACCGCTATGATCATTTTTTTTCTCTCTCTCTCTCTCTCTTATTTAAGAAGATGAAATCATCATCGATCTTCTTGTGGATACAGCCCTCAAAACATCCCGCAAGAGTATACCTATAACCATGAAGAACTGGTGAGTATTGATATCGATGCCCATCTAAATGTCCTGTCTCTTCACATTGGATAATTTGTGTGTTTCTTGCAGATGGCAACCATCGAATGTTTGAAGATCGACAAGGAGAGATTACGGCTTTTGAACCAGTATGTGATTACATTCATTCCTCCCATGTTTTTTTCTTTCTTCCTCTGCTGTGTCTGTCTTTTTCATTTTTTGGGTGGTGGTGGTTTGGTGCTCACTACAGGAGAATGATTGGTAAAGAGCTTGACGGTATGAGTTATTCGGAACTGTTGGTGTTTAGCTGTGCGATACAGGGTGGTATGTTAAAAGCCGAAGAAGAGAAGAAGAAGAAGAAGAAGAAGAAGAAGAAAAAACGTGCAAGGCTGGTTCTTGGGGGCATTTAGTAAGAGAGTCTTGTGATTATGTACTTAGATAATTATTGCTTTGTGTGTTAATAAGCTATGTCTCTCTGTTGATTATGATTAAACTTAAAGACTTATGGTTTGCTAGATTGTTTATGTGCAGAAGATCAAATGAAAATAAACTGTAGACATCAAAATATTCCTTTTCGTACAACTACTACAGTTCTCGCTTGCTCCCACCAGAGGCTGATTCGGGTAAGGATATCTTCTGATGCAGGCATGGACTTGAAGGCGTGGAAGAATGTTTTAGAGCTCCAAATTTGAGACTTCAATGAGAAGTAAGAAGATTAAAGAAACCATAAATTAGCCTTCTAGTTTAATACAATTAAAAGCTTCTGTAATGTTCTTGAATCAGCAAAACAAACCACTTCTTGACTATTAATACACTAAAGGAATAAATTGAAAGACAAGATCTGAAGTCATTTTTCGTATTTGAGCTCTCACGTTAAAAAGTTTGAGTGGTTAATATCGTTTATACCCTTAAAAAAATAAAATATATAAATCAACTCCAAAATAAATAAAATAATTAAATGATTTTTATTAGATAAACAATTAAAATTAAAATTAATAATACTAAAAATTATCTAAAATCTAAAAAATATATTTTAAATAAAAGATAATTCTTATAAATATTGTGTTGTTATCCAAAAAATATCTTTTTGATAAAAAATAAAAATTTAAAAAACAGAAAATACATAACTAAATATTAATCAAGTAAAATTATTAATTATATAACTGAAAATATAATATCGAGTGATTTCTAAAATTTATTTATTAATAGTGAATATATATACAAATTTTTAAAATTCATAATGTATTAAAAAATTCAAATGAAAACATAAACAATAATTTATTATTATAGTATTTTAATTAATAATTAAATTATTAATAAATAATTATAAAATGTTTATGCCCGTATGTGCGGACGAAACACCTAGTTAATTAATATTAGGAGGATTATCTAACCAGGAGGATCTTGATATTTTGTCATTTTAACTGGTTTTATAATTATGGGTTTCTTAGGCCCATATTTGTTACCCGTCTACAATAACACTATTGGAGCGAAAGAAATCGTCGGTCGACACGTGCGGGAAGTCATGGATCAGCACGTGTGAACTCCACTTCGCCACTCTCATTGGGTCGTACGTAACCAGCCGATTCCTTCTCTCACTCTCTCTTCACTCTCTCTCATTAAATTAAAAAAAAAAAAAAGAAAGTCGGATTTTTTTTTTTGTGAAGTAAAGTGTTGCTTTACAGCTCAACTTCGTCTTCTTCCTCCGTCTTCTTCCTCCGTCTTCCTCCTCGCGGATCCATTCTCAGGTTCGTGTTGTTGATCTCCAAAACAGTGTGAATCGATTTCGATTTCGTTTCAAGATTGTTTTGACTCTTTGAGTTCTACTCTGCGATGATAGTCAGATTTTAGCTGCTCTCGTTAGCTGGGATTTATTAAATCGAATTGGAATTGCAGTTTGGATTTCTAATTTTGGAAATTGGGAAATTGATTTGATCTGATTTAGAACTACCTCTCTCTCTCACTGTTGTTCTGAGTGATGTAGATGTAGATGAGAGCCATGCAAAGGTTTTGTATTCCAGAAAGCTTGATGTGAAATTTATAAGGATTCCACATCTTTGAGTAGACCTTGTGAAGATGAGAATCTGGAAAGCTTTTATAGTTCATTGTAGTTTAGTACAGATTGTTTGATTGTCACTGAAAGGGGAGGGGTCTGTTTGTTCTTGTTATACAATTTAATGATAGAAGTTTCTTTATCTTCAGGAGGGCCTCTTTTTTTTTTGTTTCTTGAAGATAGGCAGAGCAGCTGAGTATATGCGCTACGAGGGGAAGATTCTGGAGGTTTTTCTTTCAAATGATTGGCAGTAACTATACTGTGCTTGAACGGTTCCATGATGGCCGCCTGTCTGATGAACCGCTGCCTTCTTTTCATCACTTTTCTTTGTGCACTGACCAATGTTAATGAAGCGCTTAGTCCTGATGGTACAGCTATTTGTGTTCTTTTCCTTCATAATTTACTACACGCAATCCACTTTCGGGTTTCAATCCTTTGTGTTCTTTTCCTTCACTAGGTGAGGCGCTTGTGAGATTTAGAAGTGGAGTTTCTATATCTGATGGTCTCATCAGTCAGTGGAGACCAGAGGATCCAGATCCGTGTAACTGGAAGGGAGTGACTTGTGATTCGAAAACTAAAAGAGTTATTGCCTTGTAAGTTTGGTTTTCGTTAGTATATCCTGCATCTTTTGTTGGACTACTTAATGTTTCTTGTGCGCAGGAGTCTTACTCATCACAAATTAAGGGGACCTTTACCTCCTGAGCTTGGAATGCTGGATCAGTTGAGGCTTTTGTATGTGCCAATCTTATTTGAATTTTATTGCTGATTAGAGTATTCCCTTATGCTTAACGTTTCTGTATTCCCTTGGTATCTCAGAATGCTTCATAACAACGCTTTATATGGCTCAATACCTGCAGCATTGGGAAATTGTACAGCATTGGAGGGAATGTAAGTGTTTTCCCTCAATACTTAAGCTAGTTACACTTCATTTCTGAGAGACTTTTTTGTTTTCTAAATTTAATAGAATTTTCGTGACAAAAAAAAAACAGATTATGTTTTTCTAAAATTGATTTTATTGTGTGTATAAGATTGTTGTCTTGTGAGTGATGATAAACCAATGTTTTTTTTGTCAGTTAAAAGTTTGGCTGGCTTACAGAAACCTGTTTGAAATTGTTTTCATGCAGATACTTGCAGAACAATTACTTGACTGGGACAATTCCGAGTGAAATGGGAAACTTGTCTGTGCTTAAAGATTTGTACGCAGTCTTTCTCCCTGTCCATCTAAATAAGTTTTTTTAGCCTATGGATGATCTGCTATTTGTTGTGCATTAGCTACTTTCACCATTTAGTATCATCTATAATCATATACCCAAAAGGTTCTTCTCACCTTCCATGCAGTAACAACATAACATTTTTGAAAGTACTTGTTCCTCTAGTTGTGCAAACCTGATAAAGTACAAGGAATTTGACAGCATTATGGTTGTTCTTAGCGGTTGAGAATCTGGTAGTAACATAATTAATACCCAACATACCAATTGTGAACTTTGTCATGGGTGAAAAACTCTAGAATATAATGATGAGTGCTCTGAAATTTATGCTAGGGCTTCGCTCAGATCAAATGGACATATGATTTGAATTCTTCTGAACTACTAAACTGATTTTCTCTTCTTATAAAGGGACATCTCAAACAACAATCTCAATGGAGCTATCCCTGTTTCACTTGGGCAGTTGGAGAAGCTTACTACTTTGTGAGTGAGCTAGGCTTAACTTGCGTATTTGCAGCCATGTGTATATCTTTGTAGTGTCATTGTCGCTAACTAGTTGATTCTTCTTTTGAAGCAATGTCTCAAACAATTTTCTGGAGGGGAAAATACCTTCTGATAGCTTACTCGCCCGATTTTCAAAGGACTCGTAAGTATACTTCATCTTTTCCTCTTTCTCCAATCAGAGTTTTGGCTATAAAGATGGAGAAATATCTCCACTGTTATTTGCGTGACTCTGCACAACAGCGCCATGTTGCCAGCTTTGTACCAGTGTAGCTGAAAATACGGAACTTTGAAATGAATGCATTACTCTTTGCAGCTTCATTGGAAATCTTAACTTGTGTGGAAAACAAATTGATGTGGTGTGCCCAGATGACAGAGGAAACTCTTCTACTGGATCTACGGCAGGTAAAGCAGCTGTGTTTTTATCAGTTTCCTTGTCAGGGTATTTGGATTAGAGCTTAGAGTTTTACTAATCTGTAGAATTCGTTGTGACATGAGTTCGCTTTTTGGTCTCCCATACATAGGCCAAGGAGGTAAAACCGTTAAGCTGCTTATAAGTGCGTCAGCTACTGTGGGTGGGTTGCTCCTAGTGGCGCTCATGGGGTTCTGGGGATGCTTTCTTTATAAAAAGCTTGGTAGAGTTGAAAGTAAAAGCCTTGCAATAGATGTCAGTGGAGGTGAGCCATGCAGCCTCATTTTGTGGATATCATCTCTCAAAAAATTTGGAACTCAGTTTTATGTACTACTCTTAAAACTTGACACCATGAGAGACTGTTTGATTTTATCCAGGTGCATCTATCGTGATGTTCCATGGAGATCTGCCATATGCTTCTAAAGACATTATCAAGAAACTTGAAGCTCTTAACGAAGAGCATATAATAGGCTGTGGAGGTTTCGGAACAGTTTACAAACTTGACATGGAGGATGGCAATGTTTTCGCGCTGAAGAAAATTGTAAAGTTAAACGAAGGGTTTGATAGGTTTTTCGAAAGGGAGCTTGAGATTCTAGGAAGCATCAAACATCGTTACCTCGTGAATCTACGTGGGTACTGCAATTCACCCACATCAAAACTTCTCCTCTATGATTACCTTCCTGGTGGTAGCCTTGATGAAGCTCTGCATGGTAAATCCTCAACTTCATTTTTACAGTTTTCCCATAACCAAGAAGTATGATGATTCTATTGAGTGAAATTTTCTAAATGTGCAGAGAGAGGCGAGCAACTGGATTGGGATTCACGAGTAAATATAATAATAGGAGCAGCAAAAGGGTTAGCGTACTTGCATCATGATTGTTCTCCTAGGATTATACACCGTGATATAAAGTCAAGCAACATATTACTCGATGGAAATCTTGAGGCTCGAGTATCGGACTTTGGACTTGCCAAGCTGTTAGAGGACGAAGAATCTCATATCACAACCATTGTTGCAGGCACATTCGGTTACTTGGCTCCAGGTACTTAACTGCACTAGTAAATGCTCTTCAGTCTTTTAATTGTTACTCTTTTATGTCATATGACTTAATGAATGGTGGTTGCAGAGTATATGCAAAGCGGTAGAGCTACTGAGAAAACCGATGTATACAGTTTCGGGGTTTTGGTTCTGGAAATCTTGAGTGGTAAACTCCCCACGGATACTTCCTTCATCGAGAAAGGCTATAACGTTGTTGGTTGGGTAAGCTTAATGAGGTTCTCAGCTTTTGTAATAAATAATATGTATTCCGAACACTGAAAGATTTTAATTTGTTTTCGTAAAACCTTTTGCAGCTTAACTTCTTAATCAGCGAAAACCGTGCACGGGAGATTGTTGATAGAAGCTGTCAAGGAGTAGAGACAGAGAGTCTTGATGCTCTTCTGTCCATAGCAACAAAGTGTGTCTCTTCAAGTCCAGACGAGCGTCCTACAATGCATAGAGTCGTTCAGTTACTTGAGTCTGAAGTTATGACTCCTTGCCCTAGTGAGTTCTACGATTCCAGCTCCGATTGATAACATTCATATGTGTCTTCTTCTCGATTCGATTTCCTGTTTCACATCAAAAGGTTCGAGCAATTCATTATCGGTTCATCTTTTTGTATTTTTTTCGAATGTTTTCTTGAATATGAAACTAAAATGTATATGACCATTGTAGAAACATTGTTATGTTTTCATAAGAAGGATTTGAATAATAATTTCTTGTTTTTATATCAAAGAGAAAGCATTGAGAATAGTGTCTCATTTATTTAAACTTTGATTATGATTTTTTTATATATATCCATAACATTGATCTCATATAGTATTGGAGCAGTCCATGCGTTGAAACGACACCGTTCTGGTTTCCAAGTCATACCCAACTAGAAAATCCATTTGAGCAAAGTTCCCATAGATGGCAACTTCCGTAGTCGGAATCATACTCATGCAAACCATATCTTCACTCACTTTCACAAACGCGTTGAGAGGACTCAGCTTCACGTCTGCGCCGGTGAAATGCATAGTTATCTTCGGCAAACCGATCTCTGCACTCCCTGACTTGAAACAGTGTGACAAAAGCCCTTGTGGATCACTCACACGCTTAGCTCCAGTCACAGCTTCTTCCACCGCCGCGCCAAAATTGTCGTAAAAACCTGACTCGAGAAGCGTAAGCGTCGTCCCCGAGTCTATTATGATGTTTCCCTTCATCGATCCTCCCTCGTCGTTGTTAGGGTAATACGAGGTTCCGGTGTACGGAATCTTCGTTTTGCCGACGGAGATAGCTTCAAGCGTCAAGTAATAGTATGTCTGAGGCTCTTTCTCGACCAATGGAGTTGATATCACGTGGGAAGCCTCGTTAAGACCGGAAGGTATCGAGTTAGTTCCTAGGTTTATGACGCTTGTCCCATTCATGGTAGATGACTTGTGCGACAAGCAATAAGAGAATTTATTAGAAATCGACGAACCGAGCTGGGAGATTAGAGATAACTGACCACCACCGAGACCTATGATACCAGAACCAGTCTCGTCGAAGGTTCCGCGGTTATCGTAGCCGCAACCGAACACAGTTCCGGGGAAAGAAACAGGGGAGCCTGAAGCAGAGTCAATGGAGATGGTTTCTGTCGCAACGTCTCCTTTAGTGAACGACTTGTCTCCGTACGAGTAACGGTACTTACATACGTTCTTAGACTCATCGCATCCACGTTCGTTGGTAGATAAAGCGTTGCAGTGATGTGACTCGCAAGGGACGCTCTTGTAAGTGGATGATTGAGTTTTGTCGAAGATTGCACCGTTCTCTTTGTAACATTGTTGACATGGTTTGCATTGGACCCACGTTAAGTCACTTCCTGTGTCAGCTATCGCGAGAACGTTCATTGGTGGTGTACCGATGGTGATACTCATGAAGAACTCGCCTCCTGCTCCTATTAGACCGGACTGGAGATCGGTTTGGGGTTGGTGGTTGTTGAAGCGGCGGGAACGAGAGATGGAGCGGAGGAAAGCTGCGTTGAGGCGGTCGGTGAGGGTGGTTTGTGGGTTGTAGAGAGGGGAATGAGGAGAGTCACGGTGGATCAGCTCGACGGTGAAGTTTCTTGGGTTAGTAGATGAAGAGAGAGTCATCAATAAGAAGAAGAAAGTGAAGAGGAGAGTTAGGGTTGTCATTTTGAGTTTGGAAAGATTGTTGTGGTTAGAGTGCAGTGGAGAAGGAGTATTTATATACAAAGAGATCGAGAACGCGAAGAGATGGAAACGGTGTTAGGAGTTAATAGCTACGTGAACAGGAGGTGAAAGTCTGAGAGGCGATGTGATTTAGCTTTTAATTTCTCATTAAGGATGATGATTTAATGTGATATTAGTGGAGATGTGGGTGTATTAATATCTTGATTATGAAAACGTCTTTAAACTGGGACTTGGGAGATTTAGATAAATATCATCTTTGAGTATGTTTTTGTGATTATATGTTATGCATACATTATAGCTATAATCATTTTGTTATATAGTTCTTCCAAGCTTAGTATGGTTTCGAGGTCCGCGACTTGGTCACAGTTTAAAGATTTTTAGTTCAGTTTTTTTAAAAATTCGGTACACTTTATTTATAAGTTAATCATTTGGTGTTGTAAACATGTAACAGAAAAAGGAAGTATTGTAAGTGTAGAATCTCATATTATCTAATCATCATACCTGGTTCTATGTATAGGCAAGTGAAACATTGGTCACCCTCAAAATTAAAAATATAATTTATATAAACATAAACCTCCATTTTTTTAAAAAAAATTATTAACTCTCAAAATTAAAATATTATTTATATAAACATAAACCTCCAAATTTTTTTTATAAACATTATTAACTCCTAATAAATTGCATGTAGTCTCTAAATTTTTTTTATTAACTCTCAAAATTAAAATATTATATATATAAACATAAACCTCCAAAATTTTTTTATAAAAATTATTAACTCCTAATAAATTGCATGTAGTCTCCACATTCTCAGAACGGGCAAGGTAATTGTGATGAAAAGATTAAACTACGAACAATATTGCATTTACACTATGAACAATATTGCATGCTACAAAATTATACATAATTTCAAAATGGTGTTATGTCAATTCATGAACAAGATAGCAGGATTGAGAACTTTAGGCGATGGAAGCCACCATCTTTTGCTCTTAACCTTGCAATCTTGCTCTTTCCCTCTGACCTAGGACCTACTTCTGAGTACCAAACCCTGTGCTTAACATAGAGTCCAGTGTTTCATGTGCATTCATCAGTTTAGGAGAAAGAACAAAGAAGTTGAACATTAATTTGATAAAAGAGAAGGAGACTATACAATTATCATGGAAGTCCAGTTTCCAGAGAGCTGGGAGATTAATATGAATGTCTGCTCGAGCTTTCAGAGTCAATATCTAATAGAAAAAGAAATCCAGTTTAGGTTCTTTTATTGGAGCTGGGAGATTAATACGAATGAGTTTACCATTCTTATTAGGTAACCATTTGGAAGAAAATGACTCAGACGCGTCTTTGCTTGATGAACAGCTTGAAAAATGCAGTGATCATTCAATGAATCAGTCGGGCAGTGATCATCTCCTCGGCTTGTTCAGCTTTTTTCTTCTTGATTGTTATTGTTGCAAGTTTCTAAGACATCATACGGCATCGTTCCTGAAAATAAAACCGGGAAAATATGGTCACTTGAACAGATTTACAAAGTTAACATTGTTCCAAAGATACACATGTTTTCTTTTAATTTGAAATAAAAAATTATCTAGTGAGCGGAACCTTTTCTTTTTTAATCTAGTGAGCGGAACATAAATGGAACTAAGGAATTTGATTTCCTGATATATAAAATATGCATGGTAACACTAAATTTATATTGAAACATGTGACTATGAATACTTACTAAAATATCTTTAAACAGGTTATACAACCCTGGCTTTCCAGAAACAAAATATACAAATATGAATTCTATCCTTATTTTCCACATCGTGGAAATGAAGTTATGGTTTGATTACAAAAGGGAAAATAATAACTACGGTCTGATTTCGTAAGATTGGAAATAAAGAAAAGTAGTCACATTAAAACGTAAGACCATGATTAACTTCATAATTTTTTAAAAAACCATTCATTTATTCTCTTCTGTAAGAATCTAACTTTTTTTAAAATCAAACAAAAAAAATATTTCAATTGAAATCTTAGGATTAATCGTGCTCTAAGTGAAATTGAATATAATATTAATATATGATCAATGCGTATTGGGACTTAAGTATTAGGTTTGATGTGAGGGTTCCTTTAAATAGGCCATTTGAGGTAAAGGTTTCCTTAACGGAAAAAGAATTAATCTTAGTGATGGTGACTGTTTCGTATTCCTTTTTATTCTGACTGGCTGGAATTCAAAGTTCGCATGATGTTGTTATTTTACTACTATATATAATGAATCTGCCTTTACTTTATCTCTTTTAGCATTTTTTATTTTATTCTATAAAAACCAATCATTTTCAAATCTCGAAGTGAACTCTACCCTCTGTACAACTCTATGCATCTTTGACAAAACCCTGTGATTCTCGGAAATTACCTGTTCGAATAATTATGGTAAAATAATAGTTCTTTTATAACTTGCATTTAATAAGTGTTTACAGTGAATACACAAATATCTGCACATACGTGTTGATTTGTTCTGGCAATATAATGAAAAATGAATAGGAGTGGAACTTCAGACATCATGCAAACAAACATGTCCAACCAACACAAATGTATTCATGGAGCTTGCAAATTTTTTTTTTTTTCATGTCTGAGAAGTTTATTCAGACTCAGCCTAACTAATTAAAAGACACCTCGATAATGATTGGATCAATGATTTCAAAGCAATTTTACATGCATGTCTGTATTTAATTTAAAATCAATATGGGATAACATTAATAAATTGTTTTTAAACTTGTAAAAAAATCCTTACATATAGCGAAAAAAAAACTGTCAACATCACTTGACCCAAAAATTTTTTTTTGTCAACATCATTAAATACGTAGGTAGAACACTCTAAACATATGCTTTTCTTAGCTAGCAAATCGTTTAATTATATAGACAGAAGGCAAAGGCTATTACAAAAACGCTTTAATCAGAGTAGGTTTAACGGATCGAGTAATAAATCATTTACATGATTAAACAAATATACATACCGCACGAACCTGATTAATATTAAATCTATATTGTCTAATCAAGAACATTGTTGCTAAAACTAAAAAAGAAAAAGGGAAAAGAACAATGCCTACGTTTCTGTTGATGAATGGCTCAAAAAAATGCGATCATGGAACATAGAACTTTCCATTTTTGGAAATATTCGAGGGCGAATACTCTTATAAATTAATGTTACAATATGTCTTTATACTCTTTTCAAAAAAAATATGTGTTTCTACTAACATTGATCAGTTTAATTCAGTTATATTATACGTACGGGCTATATATATTTGTCTAAATCTAAAATTACATACTTGTTCTTCACAGAACAAAATACATACACAGAAATTTTATGCGGTATGTACATATATTTGTTTTACTCGACTCGGGAAACTTGGAAACCGGTGCTAGATCCAATAAAAAGAAAAACATACTCCATCGATTTATATTAAGTATATTAAATTCTAAAATTTTATCTTATATATAATGTTTTACTTTTCTAATATATATATTAAACAAATTTACCATTTTTATCTTTTTATAATTATCAAAAAAAATTAAACTATTAAATAAAAATAAAACAATATTTTTTTTAATTTATATGAAATAACCTTAAATGATACTTATTATATGTACACGATACACTTCTTGTGCAATGAAGAACCTAGACAAGCTAAGAAGGTGGCAAGTGCCACATAAAAATTTCAATATTTACATAATATACCTCAAATTTTAGTTATTTTCTCCTACTAAATAACATATATCTTAGTCATATTTATAAGTTTATAGGTGGTTTGCCCCCATAAAAAAAAAATCTACATTAGCCACTGCTCTTGCGCACCTTCAAAAGATGCCTTTAAGAATACACTTACTTTAAGAACTAGTTATAAAAGTGTCCATGATCTTACACTAGTCTTGAGCGTCAAGTCATACGGTTTTGTAGGGTCCTCTACCCTTCGATCCTTCTTAAATTGAACACCCGTCTCTCTTGTTATTGTGAGAAGAAAGCAACCACGTAAGCATACGCTCTAAAAGGTTTTCTAAGATCTAATAACCAAAACTCAAAGTTCTCAGTGATGGTGAATCGTGGTTGTTCAACCACGGTTTTGTCTGGTTTTCTTATAATTATTCTGGTGACACAACTACACTTCGAGATTACAATGTCAGCTCGACATGCGCCGGTTGTTTCCTGGTCACCACCTGCGCCGCCTAAAGATGATTTTGTGTGGTACCACAAGATCAACCGGTTCAAGAACATAGAACAAGATGCGTTCAGACCAACTCACCAAGGTCCTAGTCAAGGTATCGGACACAAGAGCCCTCCTGGTGCTTCTTAAACTACTCATTTGGTTTTGGAGAACCCTTACCACCTTCTCGCTCAGAGTTCGCGTTTGTTTTTGATATTTTGTGTGCTGTTGTTACGTTGGGTAAAAGAATAGAAGAAGAAGAAAAGTTGTTGCATACCAGTTTCTTGTGGAGAGGACATGAACGTGAATCAAACAAGAAAATGATATCAGATTTTCTTTTTCAAAGTGATATATACTTCATCCTTCAGGAAAGGCTATGAAGACATCTATTTGGTTGCTAATAGTATTTTTTTATTTTGGTGTTTTTGTTCTACGTTGAGACTTGAGCTGTCCATTCTTTTTAGTAGATATGTAGTTTTCCACGGTTTAAAATAAAATTAATGATTGATGGCATATTTTTAGCTATCAAACAGCTAAATATTTGTTTTAACTCTATTTATAGGAATTTTAATTTGATAGCTACAAATTATGATAATGAAAATATGAATTTTGCAACCTATATATGTAGTCATAGAAGATTTGCTGGCTATATTTGATCATTTATACGCATCCTAATGATATTTGTTTGATTTTTAACTACTAATTTTTATTTGTCACTAGTTATTGAGGTTACCTTCAAATATGCTTCACGAAGAAATCCATCGTATTATCTTTAGATTATTAAAAACTTGCAACATACAACGGTTCGGAATTGTAAAAAAACATTCTCATATTTGATAACATTTGAACCAGGTTAATCGTAGTTTTTATATCAGCATACCTACTTAGTTTCTCTATTTAAATTCAGTGGGAATTGTTAGTGTTATTCGATCGAATTTTAGTTTAACAGAAGTTGTCTTAAAAAGTGCTTAGCAGAACTTGTTTTATCAGAAAAGGTAATATTCTCGACAAAATTGAGCTGTGCATATAGTACTTGTGTAGATGTTTGGTAGCTACTTGTATAAACATTAATATTATTGTTATACAACCAAGCATATATAAAATATATAAAATGATACAGAAATGCGAATGAACCACCAATATATACTAAAACGAAATAGAACACCAGTGGATCAAACATAAATAAATAGATTCACTCTTTCACATTTTCAAAAGGTAGTTTCGCCAAATACATAACAATTACAGAAAAACGTCTGTAATAATAAAATGCAAAAACCAACTGGTAATTTAATTCATTTCGGACGTTTTGTTTTTGTAGCTAGATTATAGAAACCTTTATTTGTTTAAATAGTGTTGTTCAGATGTTTTGCAATTCTACTTTTCAATTTAATTACAAGTTTTTCTGGCTGCAGTGATTCTGTCTTATAGTTAAGTTATTTTGCAATTCAATTATTTTGTTACTTAGTGTTTAAAATGTCAACTTGTTAGTATACCCATTCGGACCTGGTACCTTCTGTTCAATGCATGTAACTGAAAAATAATAAGGGTTGGAAAAAAAAGAAGAAGATATTTTAGATTAGCTATCGTGGATCGAGGTGGACGATGGATGTAAGTATTTTTTCTTTGAAGTTGGATTTAGCAAAAGGTTAGTAATGATGTGATACATAAATGGAACTTGTACTAGGTTATTAACAAGTTGGTGACAACTATATAATAGTTTAATAACAGTGACAATTATATATAAATATTTCAATGAGATTTTATCAAATTTTATAAGGTTATGACAAACTTTTTTTTTACTTTTGATATTCGAGCTGTTTGTAATACGTAAAAAGATTGTCGAGGCTTTTGGACTTGTGCGTTGGTTATTTATTATATGCAAGACATGTTGGGGGTGGGGGTTGGGGGGGTGGGGGGCTGCGTTTTCGGCTTTTCAGTGGAAGAGGAATAAAGAAATACTGACCGCTAATTGAAGATAGATTTAAACGAAATTTTATATTTATCAACTAGTTAAACAAACTAACTTTCAAAAGTCTTTTTGATAATCTACAGATTACCCTTTCCCAGTAACTAATATCTTCGCCCTTTGGTACTACATACAAGGCTAATCATATTGACATGCATTATTCCATCAATGCTTGTTAGGGGGAGGACTTCTGACATAATCATTTGCGACCATCTTTCAAAATTCGACGATAAGTCATGAGAAATGTCTCAAAATTGTAGATTACATCCTTAAAATAATCTTTCTTGGATGGCCATGATCCTGCCTGATACAGTATCACAGATATAGGAAAATTATAGTCACTCTGTTTCATATTACTTGTTGTTGTAGAGAAAAAAATTTGTTTCAAAATAAGTGTCATTTTAGAATTTCAATGCAAAATTTATTAATAAGATTTTCCACTTTATTTTTTTATTGGTTGAAATATGGTTATGTGTATATGTAGTTGTGTTTTTATTTTGGAAATATTCAAAATCATATGTTTTATTAATATATGTGTATAAACATAGAACGACAAATAATATGAAATGGAGGGAGTAAACAGGAATAGAGAGACTGTTGGACTTGGGCTATAATCTAATTTAACGCAAATGGGCCGTAAGTCAGATAGCCCATCGCCTAGACCTTCCTCTCAACTCTGAAGCTCGCTTCTTCTTGGTATGGACGATATTTATTTACTGTAGTCAAAGTAGGAAATATAATCTCAAGTAAAGTTGGGACTATTTCCTTACAAGTAAGATCATGCATGATTCATGAATGAAAGAAAATTGAGAAATTTACATTGAGAGTCACAATTCGTCTTTTCAATTACAAATAAAGTCACATTTTGCTTGTGGGTCACATTTTGAAGATGATTTGTCTAATCTACCCTTTTCTATTTTTAATTCAAATCGAAACCAGTACGACACTTTCCAAAATCTCTCATTCTTTCAATTAATTCTTTTGTACAAACTCTCGTTGCCATCAAACCAGAGCCGGTTTTCACCACTGTCAAGACTTACGCCGGCGAAATTAGCTAATCCGATTTTTACCACTGTCAAAAATTTTGCGCCGGCGAGATTTTAATATATGAGATCACCATATCCATGACTAAACTCAGTACAAATCTTTTCTGAAACTGTGCTAGAATCACCGCGATTGCGACAATGAAGATGCTAGAGATTAGATCGGTTGGTTTGTCGTTAGATTTACACAAGGCTCTTCCTTTAGAAAGCGGTTTAGGCTGATGCATCTGTGGCGATTAACGAGATATTCGGCTGGAATTTAGGGAAAGAGGCATTGGTAGCTTCTGTGTTGGAAGGAGACGAGGTGATGCTCCAGAAGTCTTTATCCTCTGATAAGATTGTTGAGCCGATGAGAACTTCATTGATTCTGGGGATAGAAGCTGTGAAAGTAGGCGGCTTTGGAAGCTGGAGCTTTTGTATGTAGGATTATTGGAGCTAAACCAACTGCAGTTGCGGTGGTTGATGCGGTAAACAAAGGACAAGAGATCGAAGAAAAAATGGTGGAAGCTTTTATGAAATATAAAAATTTGGAATGGGGTCCACGAAGTGGCGTACACAATTTTCATAAAGATGAAAAACATACATCGTCCACGAAATGGCATCCACAAAGTGGCGTCCACAATTTTTCCATTGAAACATGTATGTTTGTATGTCCACAAAACAACATTTTTTCTACATAAATATGTATATCCACGTATCACTGTCCACATAACAGCACAAGTCAAGAGAGTTGTTTTCATAAAGATGGACAACATAAACCGTCCACGAAATGGCATCCACAAAGTAGTGTCCACAATTTTCCCAATGAAACATGTATGTGCACGAAACATGTATATCCACAAAAAAAAAAGAATTTTTCTACATAAATATGTATATCCATGTATCACTGTCCACATAGTGGCATCCATAATTCTTTTGTCCATGATTTTCTACTGTGATTTTTTTAAAACAATTCATCAAACAAGAGACAACCAAAACCAAAGAAAAATCCTACATAATTGTTTTGTCCATGGTTGTCTGCTGTATTTTGTCCATGGCGAGGAACAAACCAGAGATGAGAAACTATGAGAAAGAAAGCGATCTGACAAAACGATGACCAAAATGACATCACTAATCAAGAGACAATAAAAACTAAAGAAAGAAATATATTTAATTTGTCGAATTTTTTCTGGAGATTTTCTCACGGACAAACGAGATGGAGAGATATGATGAAGAAATCCTAGAAACGGCGTTTTGGAAAACATGTCTGATATTTTTGTTCGCCGTTGTTCATTAGATTGCTTATTAGAAGTAAAATTAAACGGTCAAGGGTAAAATTGTCAACAAATTCTCTTGAAATCAACAAATGTGCTCTTCCAGCAACAAGTGACTCTGAATGAAAAAATAAAGACAAAAGTGACTTAAAAAGTAACTCACTCAAGAAAATTTTAAGTTTATTAAAACAAGTTTAAATATTAATTTGACATATACTTTTAGTTTGGCTTACTTATATCAACAAATTTAAAGAAATTAGAGTTGACATGCTCAGACATTGCATTAAGATATTTTTCTTTTCTCTTAATCATACAAAATAATGAACATATAAATACGTAACAAACCCATTTTTTTGTATTTATTACCTATTTTCTTTATAACTATCCATTTTTGAGTTGGTAAACAGCCTATTTACGCTTTTAATTAAATTTGGTTACATTTTCCATAAGATCAAAAGATTGGTTCAGCTTTCAAACTAAAAAAAGATACTGTTTTGAATTGATACACAACATCTCCACTATGTTGCCATTACTTTCAAAGAAGTTGACCAGACTACCTAACGATCACATCGATCGAAGAAGAAGAAGACAAAACCCAAAAAGAAACTCCGACAAGAACAAAGCTTTTCTGTAATGGAGATTTGAGGAAGAAGAAGAGATTGAATAATGGTGGAGGGTTGGCGAAATGGGTTTCGAGAAGCGACGAATTCAAAGCCTCTGTTCGTGACGATCTACGCGACGGTGATCATCGGCGTTCTCGTCTCTTCTTTCTATGTCTTCTCCGCCATTTACTCTCCCACCAATGGCTCTACCTCTTGGCTCTCTTCTCCTCCACTCTCCAGTAACCTTTCTCCTTCTCTCTCTCCGTTTATGCATTTTACTATGGTGGCAGATGGTTAATCTGCTTCCCAACGCTTCAAAGTTGGGATCTTTTTGTTGTTATGTGTTTGGTTATTGAATTGTTTCAGTAATCAAATTGATGTCTGAACATTAGGTGAGATTTTTCTGAAGGTTAGGTTCTCTAGTTCAAGCTCAACGTTGACCTTTAAATCTCAATGTTTGTTTGAAGCAAATGGGTTTTGCTATAATCTGAGATGGGTTTTGACTTTTTGATCACTTTTGTGTCAGATGAAGTGATTATAACTAATGTACTTGGATCTGCATTTAGTATGTCTACAAAGTTTTTGTCTTTTTCCCCCACACTATGTTTTAGTTCAATCAAGGGTTCATGGTATATTATGATCTTGCTTTGAGTATACATCAAACTCACTAAGCAGTAGAATCTAAAAGTTTGGTTCTTTTTCATTATTTGTAGCTGCTGAACGTCTTCACAAACTTCCACAAGAAAATGCAACGTCTCAGCTACAAGTTGCACCACCACCACCAGAGGCACTACCACCGCCATCTCCGGAGGAAGAAGCTAAAGGCAAATCCTTGGGTAAAATCTGGGTGTCTCCTCCTAAAGACAAGAAGATGCCACCGCTTGAAGCCTTTAAACTGACTAAAGAGTTGTTTGGGGAAAGAGTGAAGGATAATGTGATAATAGTCACCTTTGGGAACTATGCTTTCATGGATTTCATCTTGACTTGGGTTAAACACTTGACTGATTTAGATCTCTCCAACATTCTAGTCGGTGAGCTTTCACTTATTCTTGTCCATTTTTCATTGTCTTTCTGTAAGTTACTAACTCTATGTTATGTGGGGATTCATAGGTGCGATGGATACAAAGTTGCTAGAGGCTTTGTACTGGAAAGGCGTTCCGGTTTTCGACATGGGAAGCCATATGAGCACAGTGGATGTCGGGTGGGGCTCCCCAACGTTTCACAAAATGGGAAGAGAGAAAGTGATTCTCATTGATTCTGTCTTGCCTTTCGGTTACGAGCTTCTAATGTGTGACACTGACATGGTCTGGCTTAAGGTACTAATTCGATTAATACTCTTATATGTGTCATGTTATCTGCATTGATCTGATCATTATTGATGTGACAGAACCCTTTGCCTTATTTGGCACGGTACCCTGATGCTGATGTTCTGACATCAAGCGATCAAGTTGTGCCAACGGTGGTGGATGACAGCTTGGATATATGGCAACAAGGTAAGATACTAGCTAGAGACATGCATTGCTCTCTTTTCTAGTTAAACTACTAACTGTTCATTCTTCTTTCTTGGACTTTGAAAGTTGGCGCCGCATACAACATAGGGATCTTCCATTGGAGACCAACAGAATCTGCTAAAAAGCTGGCAAAAGAGTGGAAAGACATTCTCTTAGCTGACGACAAAGTCTGGGATCAAAACGGGTTCAATGAGATTGTTAGGAGACAGATAGGCCCATCAGTGGACGGTGATAGTGGACTCTTTTACGCTTATGATGGTAATCTCAAGGTTGGGATCTTGCCTGCTAGCATATTCTGCAGTGGTCACACTTATTTTGTTCAGGTAACCTCTCTGTTCTTTTGCGTTTGTTTTCATCTTCTTCCTTTTGTGGTTATACTCTTAATAGTTAACCTCTCTTTTTCTACCGTAGGCTATGTATCAGCAGCTCAGGCTAGAACCATATGCTTTGCATACAACGTTTCAATACGCAGGTACCGAAGGGAAACGCCACAGGCTTCGAGAGGGGATGGTTTTCTTTGACCCACCAGAGTATTACGATGCGCCAGGAGGGTTCATTTCGTTTAAACCGTCTATTCCAAAGAGCTTGTTACTAGATGGGAATCATACCGTTGAGTCACACTTTACACTCGTTAACCATCAAGTACGCATCTACTAATCGTCCCTGGGGAGCTATATGCTAACTTAGCCACCTTCTAATTATGCATATCTATCCACTTTGGCAGATGAAACAGATCAGATCAGCTCTAGCCATTGCGTCTTTACTGAATCGTACGCTGGTGAGTCTAGTCGACAGCTTATATGCCTATCAATTGATTCTTACGTATTATCTGGTTTTGTCTCTCTACGATGTTTTCAGGTGATGCCACCAATATGGTGCAGGTTAGATAGGCTTTGGTTTGGACATCCTGGTACTCTTGTGGGATCTATGACACGGCAACCTTTCATCTGCCCTCTTGATCATGTCTTTGAGGTAATGATTTCAATATATACATTCTAGTATTTTTCTCTGCAAGTGCCTCATAACACCCTGAAGAATCTCATTTACAGGTTAATATCATGCTAAAGGAGATGCCTGAGGAAGAGTTTGGCCCTGGGATTGGTATCAGAGAATATTCTTTTCTGGATAATCCATCATTACCAAAACATGTAATATAAACCTTCTTAGATTGTTGTTTTTTCTATTTAATGAATCATTTTGTAAGAAAATCTCAGGGATGAAAGTATGTTTCAGGTTAAAGAGTCATGGCTTGATGTTCAGCTTTGTCAAGGATGCGAGGCATCGAATATCACAAGCTCCTCTGGGGCTCTTAAGTTCCCAAAGCGGAGCAATGAAGATACGGTAACTAAGATCTCTTTGTTATTTATGTTTAAAGAGATGACTAGCTTAGGGTCATTGCTTTGTTATATTCTCTCTTCAGTTCAAAGCGATTTTCTCTTCCTTTAATGATGTCAAAGTGATCAAGTTCTCTTCAGTTGAAGATGCTTTCACCGGATTCTCGGACAAGGTAAGTAGATCTTTTGAACCGTGAAACATTCTGACATGGTGATAGAAACATGAAGATCTTATTACATATGGTTTGCGTGCAGGGGAGAGAAGAGAGATTTAGAAGACGGGTGAAGAGATATGTGGGGATATGGTGTTGTGAGGAGAACAAGACTCCGGGACATATTTATTACGACATGTACTGGGACGAGAAACCTGGTTGGAAACCAGTTCCTCCACAGACACCAGAAGAAGATCATCCTCCTCTCTGATGCTGTGACCACTCGCAAGAGAAATTCTAAGAAGCAGAAGCTATACTTGATTTCTTGGGTCACAAGGAAGCTTAAAAGCTTTTTTCTTCTTCTTTACTTACGGCCTTTTACTACTGTAAAACTGAAACTCAAATGTATAATCATGTTTTAACAATAGGTTTAGACTGCAGGAGGACAGGGAGAGGCAGGTGGTTCGTAGAATTAAATCCATGAAGTGTTTTAGGCAAGAAACAAGTAGATTAGTAGATTATAATCGTAGTTTGCAACTCAATTAAAAAACTGGAGTCTAGAGTGTCTAGCAAAGAAAACACAAGTCTTTAGTTATAATCATATCACCAGAGATTTTAAAACACAACCAACCATAAGTACACAGTCTTATAATCACGATTCCATCTTTTTCATGTGCCCACAAGAAGGATGGTCACTGAGAGCCATGGTGGTGTCCAAGGAGATTGATTCCTTGGTGATCATGAAAAAAAAATTGTCAGAAGAGTAAAAAATCTCAGAATTTCAAATGTAAAACATGATAATTCAAATTTTCAAAAGTAGCATTTCAAATAAAATTATGTAAATATATGAGTTATATTTGATTAAGAACTAAAGTACTTTTTTTTTTTTTTAATAATCTGAATCAAACCCGGTCTTTTTTTAATAATCAAAATCAAACCCGGTCTTTTATTGAGGTTTTACTTGATAAAGAACTTAAGTAATACTGTAATGAAGACTTAATAATTCATGGGCCAGGTCCGGATGTGATGCGACAGTTCCATGGGCCTGTCAAATACATTGGGATTCCTGACCGTAACCCAGCCCGTTTGAGCGAACACCAGGCGATTAGAGAAGGCCACGTAACCTACTTCATGCACACGTAAAGACTTGTGATCCTCTCTCATTCTCCGTCATCGTGCAAACACCATGGGCCCTCGCTGACCAAATCTCACCGTCGCTCAAAAGGTGCTCCGTCAACTCACGGAGGAAACATAACGTTCCAAACGCCGTCATATATCTATTTTATACTTTCCAGTCCACTAATTATATAAATAACTCAAAAAAAAAAAAAAAAAAAAAAAAAATTATATAAATAACTCACGGTCTTTCTCCTCTGTCTCTCTGAAACAGAACCAGGAGCTTCGTACCAGTTTTGAATATTTTTGGGTTATTCTCGTATTAAAAAGGTATGACTCAGAAAGTTTTTTTTTCCATTGAATTGTTTCTCTTAGATTTGTGTCAAACTTTTTTTTTGTTTGTGTTCTGAAAATCATTCAAATAAATTATTTTGTTGGCGCTTTATAACAGTTTTTTCTTCTTTTTTTGACTAAGCGCTTTTTAACAGTTGCATTCTCCATCGTTATCTCTTAAACAAACCCATTGATATTGATAGATTTTTGAACCGTCGTTTTCTTTACATTAATGGCGATTAAATTTACCATGAAAACCACTTTTCCTCCATTTATACACTGAACAGAACACTCCTAACGGATCGGAGAACCCTTTTTTTTTTTTTTTTCTGGAATAGTTTGTAAAGATTCAGAAGTTTTCTTGGTAGTGGCTACTTTACTTTTCCTTTAACTCGTCAAAAAAAGAAGGAACATAGCTATCTGGTCTTGGATGGTCTATTTATAGGAACATAGCTCAAGAGCATAATAAAGTAAAGTTTAGTTCCTTAAGTTTCAGATAAACACGCTTAACCTGCAGACATCGATACAAAAGGTAATCATAACCTCATACTTCTCCTTTTGATATAGTATCTAACCTGAGAAATATTTAACATTTCATTTGAGATTTTGATTGAAAACAACTGAAGACCAAGAGATAAATCCATGAAACTCATTTCTTCTTCGATTCTTACTTCGCCTTCATTTTTACTTTCTCTATTTCTTTTGACTCGGCTCATTTTTCTGGACATGCATCAGATTGTTTCACAATCACTTGAACCTTAGCTCTTTTTAGCTCTTTCTTTTGTCTTCAGACACCTGACTGGTAAAGATTACACTGTGAGTTTGCAAACATTTGAACTTTCTTTACTTCTGGTTGTAAGAAACTCTATTGTCTCTTTCTTCAGTTTTAGATGGACACGAGAGGATCAGGAGAAAACGCATTAATTTGTTTTTTTCTTACTTATAGCACTATCTATGTTTTTCTTGTTATGCTCCCTAAATATATATTTAAGTTTATATGTCAGAAACTTCGACTCGCAGGACCAAAAAATATTCTTTGAAACTTTTGATTTGTGTGTGAGGACCGGTCTTTACTTGGTATTGCTGCACAACAAAGCATCACCACACTCAGCTTAGCCTCTTCCTATAAAAAAGAAATCAAAAACTAAATATTTTATAAATTTTTAGACCATCGATTGTCTCTATCATGTTCATGTTTAAACTATTTTATCATTATTCTAAAGACAATAATTTGATCTACTCAGGTGCTTGGACAATCCTTTAACTTTTTTTCTTCTTCTTTGGGGTCCTTTCCTCTGATCCCCAAGTTAATCTTTGAACTCTTTTGTCTTTATCAAGATTATTGCCCCTAATAATGAACCTTGAAAGAGTTGACATAATGAATAAAAACTCTTAGATCACCTAGAAGAAACCGCATGTTCAATTTTTTTTGGGATCAGTCTTCTCTTTTTAAGAGAATTAATTTAATATGATTTGGATATCACCTTTGAGTTCCTTAATTTCTTGAAAATATTTTTAATAAAACTATTTCTTAATCTTAATGGGGGTTGAAGTTTAAACTACATAAATCATTGTGTCGAGTGATTGTGATCAGAACATAATTCTTTAAACAATTTATCATATTTGTATTCATGATTCGTACCATTTCGATCCAAATGTTTACTACATCTATATTGATCTTTTTTTATTATTGATTTTTCACCAACTTTCCATTAGTTGAGTTGCTTATCTAATGAATTAATTAATCCCTACTCTTATTGATATCAAATTGTAGGTAACTACTGTCTAGCACTTCTTAACATTTCATTTCTTTCTGTACCCATCTTTATCTATTAGTAGTGGTTTAGTTGTGATGTTTTGTAACACACTGTTTATATGGTATATATGGCTTAAAAGGCAGACGGCATAAAGAAGAGTGCAAAGATGTTTTCTTGCATAAACTGTATAAAAATGGCAGACAGAGATGAAGAAGACGAAGATGTAGCCCGTGGGAGCACCACTCCCAATACTAAAGAAGCAGTTAAAAGCCTAACTACTCAGGTCTCTGTCTATCTAAAGATCTCCTTATGCTCCTCTTCACTTTATTTTGCTGCTTTTGTTCTAATGCTTTGGGCCTTAAACTGTTTAACACTTGTGGTGATAAAAGGGGTTAAAAATATTTTCTTTTTACTGTTAAAGAGTTCATATTAGGCTATAAAGTACAAAAGTATAGAAGTTTGAGTTCACAAGATAGTTAGAGGTTACTGTTGTTAAGGCTGCATGTTACAGACAAAAGTAGGATCTTTAGACAAGATTTTATGTTGATGCTACATCACTTCCTGGATACTCTTGCAAATCTATCTTTAATAGGTGTGTCAGTGTTCTTTCTTCTCCTCTGTATGTGACTAGACATAAAATGGAGCAACAGTTAGTACAATAATCAAAACAAATCTAGCAATATTTTAGAATCATATTTCACACTAAATAATGTATTACGGCTCATGATTTGTGTGGATGCTATTGCTACTTCATTAAAACTGATTGAAAAAAAAAAAATCGAGTCATGCCTAATTTAACATGATTTTTGCTTGTTACGGAAGATTGATCTATACTTTCCTAGAATAGCTCTAGTGGCTTCTATCTAGACATGAGGAAAATAATTGTGGTTGGGCAACTATATAGTATACATCAAAAGAACCCCCCAAAAAAACAGAGTGGTATGATGATGTTCTACTTACGGAGAAAACAAGATGAACTATATTTTATGTTTCTAATTTTTATTGATGCTCTTTTATGAATGATCATAGTGGACTCATTAGTGTTTGTTATTTGTTTTGTGCAACAATATACTGTTAGCAGTTCAATGTTTCACCTGGTGGTCCTGGTACTATGTTGTGTGTTTAAGATTTAACTTTAATTACTTCTTGGGTACAAATGCTATGCAGATCAAAGACATGGCGTCGAAGTTCTCTGGTACTTCTAAACAATCCAAGCCACCCTCAGACTCCTCAAGCAGTAACTTGTGGAAAGAGCAGAGGAAGTATCCGGATTTTGACACTGCATCAGATAGTGTTCCATACCCTTACATGGGCGGTGGAAGCACGAGTTCTACTCCTGCTTGGGACTTCACAAGCTCCTCTCACCACCAAGGTGGAAGGGAAGACTCAAGATTCACATCAATGTATGGCGGTGAACGTGAATCCGTCTCTGCTCAGTCGTGTGATGTGGTACTAGAGGATGACGAGTCAAAAGAGTGGATGGCTCAAGTAGAACCTGGTGTTAACATTACATTCGTTTCACTTCCCAGTGGAGGAAATGATCTTAAACGGATACGTTTCAGGTATACGCAAAACGTCTCTTGAAAATATGTTTGCTGTATTCTTGTAAGCGGCTAGCCTCTTTGTTTAACCATCATATGAACTTGTTCCATGCATGTTTACTTAGTTTTCTGTGTAACTACTTTCAGCGATTGGTCACTATTAATACTTCATGACATAAAATGATTTGAATGAAGCTAACAGTTTACTTGTGTCTCCGTTGAAGCCGGGAGGTGTTTGACAAGTGGCAAGCTCAGAGGTGGTGGGGTGAGAACTACGACAGAATAGTTGAGCTTTACAATGTTCAGAGATTTAATCGGCAAGCCCTTCAAACCGCTGGTAGATCTGAAGACCAGGTAAAATCATCAATCTCATAACGATTTGCAATGATCCATTACTTGTTCTTCAGACAAGAATGTCCTTGTGTGGATGTTTCTTGGGCCCCACGAAAGAGAAGGTTTATGAGTAATCTCAACTTGTTTCTTCTTCAGTCTCAGAGAGATTCAACTTACACAAGGATAGAATCAGCAAGAGAAAGCAGAGACTGGACTTCAAGAAACAACTACAAGCCTCCAGGTGGAAGCAGCATCCCACATCACCTTTATGGACCTTCAATGGACGCAACACGAACCACCACCTCATCTAGGGACGAACAGGCTTCCGTCAGTAACGCTAATAAAATGCAAGCAGAGTGGGTAGAAGAGGACGAGCCAGGGGTTTACATTACCATCAGACAGTTATCAGACGGAACCAGAGAAGTACGCCGTGTCAGATTCAGGTAAACCTAACTCGTTTAGATGATAACTTGATCACCAAGTTAACTCCATCCAATCTAAAAGTGTTTAAAATACTAGACTAGAGAACCGGTTTCTTTTTAGCATTTCAATCCTAAACGTTAACCAAACCAAACCGGGTGTTTGCAGTCGGGAACGGTTTGGTGAAGTGCATGCTAAGACATGGTGGGGGCAGAACAGAGACAGAATACAAACACAATACCTCTAACTAAGTGGGGGAAAAAGAGAGAGACCAATACTTAATCTTCTTTACCACAGATTAGGTGACTTGGAACCGAAGGAACCTTGTGTGGCTTGTGATGCAAGGTACAGTGTTAACATTCAATATGATTTGGTTTTGTTCTTACACAAAATTAAAAAAAAAAAAAGAGCGTAGACCAGCATTGGTTCTTAGATAGTACCGGATGCTTTGCATTCTTCTAGTAGATTAAGCATGTGTCGTTCTGGTGCACTGAGCGAAGGCAAGAATCGACGCTTGGGATTGCATTGGCTAGTCGGCGATGGTTTTGTCACAGAGCCATCAGGTTCTGTACTACCACAGCTGGTTCCAACAGATTCTACTACATCTGTTACATCTTGAGCAATTGCCAAGTCACCTCGTCTCCTCATCGACGCTGACACTCTCTCTTTCCAGATTCTCCCATCCTGTGCAACAAAACGATCACAAAAAGAGGGTAAAGCTCTCTATAACACTCCTATCTTTGCATTAGTAAACCATAACTATTTTTTTTTCTTTTCTTGGAACTTAAAGAAACATATGAATGTAGATCATACATTGAGAATGGATGGCTCGGGGAGCGGACATTGGATCGGTTGATCATTGTCCAAGGGCTCGATAGGATGTTCCACTGGTTTAAACTCTGTTGCTACTTCGATCCCATGAGTTGAACCAACAAGTTCAGTACTACTTGGTGGCAATGCTTCCCTCATATCCTGATCATAAGACAATATTAATGTCATCTGTATTTATAAGAAGAGAAATAAAGAATCCTAGATTCACTTTGAAAAATAAAAACAAGCAACTGTAAGCATGTAATCATCAAACTCTAAGCCTAAGTTGACAGAATCTCAAGAAGACCAGAGCAGAAAAAAATGGCAGAAAAATCTTGAAGGCAGCTTAACAAAAAGAAAAACAAATCTAGTGGAGAAGCATCATACTAAAGAAGCAATCACTCTGAACATAAAGCTCAAGTACAAATTAACAGAAAAACAAACTCATGTTCCATATGACTTAACCTTCAAAGAGCCACATGAAACATGTACTGGAATAAGACAAGAGGAGAGAGCTTACGAGGGCACTCTGTGTTCTTCTATGGCCGCTTCTACCAACAGAAAATCTGGAGAAAATACCAACCATGGTACTGAGTTCGATTTTTTTTTTTCCTTTTTATGTTCCTAGAAGATGATTCTTTCTTGTTCTTGATCTTGAGTATTTGGACTTGTTTATTTTCCCCAAAAATACTAAAAAGGTAACAGTATAGTAAAGAAACTTGTGCTAAGAGTATAAGATTCTGTAAAGCACCAAAGCAGAATAAACAAAAGCAGCCACAAAGCTCAAGAATATTGAAAATGGCTGATGATAAATGCTTTCTTAGCTCTTTAAGCTTTAAGCTTTGCTTGGCTTCAACAGATTCTCAGTTATGGCTTCTTTGTAGTGTTCCTCCAATTTTCTTTGCTTTTAAAATTCATATTATTGATGATCTTATAAAAATGAAATAATCCCCTTATTGGCTTTATTTAAACTGCCATGTTTTCTTGTTCAGCTATATTAAACTTTATAGAATAAAGTATTCATTAGATTCACATCGAGAAAGCTACACATCAAACTAGTTGTTGGGTTACTTAACGTATCTTATATCATAATTTAGAAAGAGTTTTTAACTTACGTCTGACACTGTTCTGTCGATTCTTTTTCTTGATTACAATTAGAATAATTAATTCAGAAAATATATAAGGAATCTTTTCCCGGTTACGTGGTCAAATCTATTTTTCCTTATTTTAACAAAATCTTGATTAATACACACTACTTGGGTTAGCATATGTATACACAAAACTAATGCATAGAAGGATCAAGAACTTGACCAAGGAACAGAACCAGGCCGCTTCTGTATTCTTTGACAAGGAAAAGAAACGGATGATCAGCCACGAAGTCGTACTTCTGTTGCGGACGGATACAACAGCCAAAACTAGTTACAGCGGTAGCAGCTGCAGCTTTCGTTCCCACTTCATCGACCTCGATGCAAGCCTTGTGGACAATCTTCTCCAACGGCTTGTAAAAAAAAAATGATCCGATCCCCTTGGCTTATAAAAATAAAATAAAAAAGAATGATCCCCTTATTGGCTTATAGAAACTGTTATGTTTTCTGGTTCAGCTATATTAAACTTTTCATAATAAAGTAATCATTATATTCACATCGAGAAAGCTACAAATCAAACTACTAGTTCGGTTACGTAACGTATCTTAAATCATAATTTAGAAAGAGTTTTTAACTTACGTCTACACTGTTCAGTCGTATTTTTTTATTGATTACAATTTAGAATAATTAAATTCAGAGAATTATATTTACCGGAAACATGGTCAAATCCAATTTTCATTATTTTATTCACTACGATAATTAAAAACAAAATCTTGATCAAAAATAAACTAAATCTTTCAAATTAAATAAAATACACTACTTTGGGATTTATATTTCCAGTTTAGAATTCAATTTTCTGAAGTTAAGGTTTAGGATTTCAAGTTTAAAGTCTAGTTTTTAGTATATGTTAAAATTTAAGATATATGATTAATTAACTTTGGATTGTTTTGTTAATGATATTAACTTATTATCTACCCTTGTTAATGCATAAAAAAGGAAATGAACTTTTACTTAAGATTTTTTTCCTTTTTAAATTTTAAGTAAAATATTTCGAATTTGAAACTTTTTTATATTAGAAGAAGATTGTGGGAGATATTTCATATTCACCGTCTCACCACGCCGTAAAAAATGAACCTCCGAAAATCAGTAGGGAAGCAAAATGAGCTCGCTCTTAGTGTGGCTAAGCACGTGATCGCCACCACCGCGGCGAAAACCTCCAACCTCGTGTTTTCGCCGGCGTCAATCAATGTCGTCCTCAGCTTCCTCGCCGCCAAGTCAGGCGGGTCCACCGCAGATCATATTCTCTCTTTACTACAAGCTTCTTCGATCAATGAGCTTAATACCGTCTCCTCAAAGATAGTAACCAACGTCATCGCCGACAGCACCGCAAGTGGCGGTCCAACGATCTCGGCAGCTAACGGTCTCTGGATCGACAAGTCTCTCCCTGACCAGCCTTCCTTTAAAAATCTCATAGAGAATTCGTATAAGGCTGCTTTTAACTTAGTTGATTTTCGCACTAAGGTATGTTTTTTTCAGACAACCTTAACTCTTATGTCTGAAACCAAACCACATCGCTTTTCTGTTCTTTTTTTATAAGTTTTTTTTTTTTTTTTGTGTTTGAAAGGCTGATGAAGTGGTTGAAGAAGTGAATGAATGGGTTAAGAATAAAACAAGAGGACTCATCACTGACCTCATAAGCTCTGTTTCTCCAGAGACTGATCTCATATTTGCTAATGCTCTCTTCTTCCATGGAAGATGGGATGAAGAATTTAATCCATCGCTAACAGAAGATTCAGACTTTCACCGTCTTGATGGAACCAAACTACGTGTTCCCTTTATGTTTGCATACGCCTCTTACAAACGCCGTCTTGAACTCTACCAAGGTTTCAAAGTCCTTCAGTTACCATACAGAGGAGGAGGAGGAAGCCAAGATAATCGTTATTTCTCGATGCTAATCTGTCTCCCTGATGAAAAAAATGGGCTGCATGCAATGCTGGAAAGACTATCTTCTTGTCGTGGATTCTTGAATGGTGATGGAGACATTCGTGGGGAATATGTAGATGTTGGAGAAGTTAAGATTCCAAGGTTTAAATTTGGTTTTGATTTCGATGTCTCGAAGGCTCTCGAGGGTTTGGGTTTGAAGACGCCGTTGGAAAAGATTGTCCACAAGGCTTGCATTGAGGTCGATGAAGTGGGAACGAAAGCTGCAGCTGCTACAGCTGTATCTAGTTATGGCAGCGGTTTTGCGCAAAAGAAGTACGACTTCGTGGCTGATCATCCGTTTCTTTTCCTTGTCAAAGAATACAGAAGCGGTCTGGTTCTGTTCCTTGGTCAAGTTCTTGATCCTTCTATGCATTAAGTTTATTTCGAAAGTACTATTGAATATGAAACTATAATATGTCTCAAATCTTGAAAACCTCTTCCCAATAGTTTCGTTCAAGTTCAAGAACATGATTCATGATCCATATTATCTAGTTCTCAACTGCTTTCTTTTACTTGTTCCTTACGTCACTGATCTTGGAACAATTTATAAAAGAAACTAAAATGGTCTAAACACCAAACAGTAAAAGGAAAAGCCATTCATCCTCCTCTAATGTCTTTTACGTACAACATAAAACTAGGCATTGACATATAAACCAAAAATCAAATAGGAACTGAACCCAAAAAAAGAAATCCTAAACTGAAATGATGTTTACAAATATCCAAAAAGTTCATATACTTCTAAAATTAAAAAAAAAAACTAGAACCGTATTTTAAATATGCAAAATACAATTTATATATCTAAATTATATTTAATTCTAAAATTTTCACATATTCTTATTTATAAACCAAACTACTTGAAAAAATAAATTACTCGAGTATCTTTTATCTGAATATTTAAATTTATTTGAGTTACCTTTCATCCAAAAAATCTGTTATTATCCAAATTATCCAAAAAACTGAAATTGAATTGGACCTGAAATTTTATTGACTATTTGTTGATTCTTATATAAACCAAACTGAAATCAAACCAAATTTCGTAAATAATCAAACGTTCTTAAATACCAACGATACTGTAAATATTTAGATTTGGCATATATGAATTTACAACTAAATAATCTTGGTGATAAAAAAAATGTTTGACATGAGGTGCTTTGTTTTTCTTTATCATGATGAAGAGATCCAAAAGAAAAGAAGAAACACCTATCTTTATCAAGTGGCAGAAACCAAATCAGGAGGCACAGAAGCAAGATCAAGCACCCAAGACTCTCTCACACCAGCTCCAGATTGATCTTCCTGCAGTTTCTTAGCCGGAATCTGATGAGATAGCAAGGCCGCAACATCTTCTTTCTCAACCCACCTGACCGCATTATACCCATAATCCCGTCTCTTGAACAAGTTGTCATTAACCTTCTCCAAATACGCCACACTCAAGCCATAAGCATCACTATACATAGTCAAACACACAACAATCTCATAGCCTCTGGTCTTTCTTCTCTGGTGACTTGTATTTGTCTCTGAGTAGACAGCCCAAACCGAGCCTTTCCTTGGATATATTTGGTATACTTCTCGTGCAACCCTTTCGCAGTTGACAACATGAGAGAACAGTTTCAAATGGTCGATCAAAGTTTTATCTGAAACCCGGAACCTCCCACAAGAACTGTTCTTCATCCAAGAGATCAGTTTCTCGCTCTCACAATCCAACCAGCTGATCCATACCTTGAAAGGGTTCGAAGAGACGACTTCACTTACCACACAGTAACTTCTAGGCACGTTGTCATCAGCACCATCGTATATCGCCCAAACTTGCCCTTTCTTGAAGCTCCTTGGCATCCTCTCTTTATCAAAATCAAAATCCTCGTCTTCCATGTAGGTTTCTTGGTTCAACTTACCACGTTCCCTCTTCCTATCAATCCTTGGCACGTATTCCAAATCCACTACCTCACTTAACTCCTTGTGGTTAGTTACCTTCTTCTTCTTTGTACTCTTCTTTAAAGCTTCTCGCTTACCATTCTTCTTGTTAGTGCTATTTTTCGGTTTATTTCTCTTTAGCATTGACTGCATTTCTGCTAAAGTCATCATCCCTTCATCTTCTTCATCTAAACTCTCAGTTGCATCAAAAGCTTCTGCTTCCTCCACTCTCGTCTCACTCGCTCTTCTCAGACTTTCACCATCCTCACCAACGTGCTTCTTCCTCCTCCTACTATAAGTTAAGATCTTGGAAGAACAATCTCCATCTTCCTTAGCCTCAAAACTCTTCTTGCAACTAGGACACATCAAACTCTGCCCCAAATACTTCCTATCAAACTTATGCACCGACCCACAACCCGAGCAGACAGTCGAAAACGTCGACGTTTCATCACCACCATCACAAGCACTAATCTCACCCTGAATCCTAACCCTCAACTTCACATCATACTCACTTCTCCTAACATTATCAGACAAAACCTTAAAAGCCTCATTCACAAGCTTGAACCCTTCCTCACACCCAACATACGGATTCTTATCAGGATGCAACACCAAAGCTAGCTTCTTATACTGTTGCTTTATTGCATTGATATGAGAGAAAGGCTCTACCTTTAGAATCTTGTACCACTCCGGGGTATCTCCGTCGGTAGCGGAGGCGATGGTTTCGAAGGCGGTGACCATGGAGGATACACCTTCCGTGTTCGGTGACAAGCTGAGAGCTTTACGCGCGTGAAGAAGAGCTGACGTCAAGTCACCGGAAGTGAATGACGATTCCGCTAGGGTTTTGTGGTGTGTTGCTTCGTTTACGGTATCAGGGTCCGGTTCTGAAGCTGCCATTGCGGTGGAGACGGAGACACCTTCAAAGACTTCAACTTTGAGAGAGGGCTAAACAGAGCTGTGTGTGTATTCTTCTTCATTTCGTTTCTCACCCTTAAGTCTTTCATTATTTATATTTCTCACCCTCTTAGTTTTAAATTTGTCTCGTGTGCCTAATAGTTTTTGGATTGCTCCCATGGCCATAACCAACATCTTTGCGGTATGATTATTATGCTAGTGAATCTGATTTGCTTTTGTCCTTTCATTAGTATCATGTGACTAACACCGTGAAAGCTGCTTACTAAAGAGTGTTTTATTGTTCTGTAAGCAAGCATCAGAGAATGGTGGCTCTGCTAATAGTAATAGCCCCGAAATGGAAGTGTTGGTACACCGGTGAGCCAGACCGTGCCGATGAAAGCTGCAGGTGTTCCAGGCCCACCAACAAACTTAAACATTGGGATGGATTATTGGGTGTGCTGCTACACCAGTTCTTGGAGTTGTTGCTCCAGTCTCGCGAGATGGTGGTGGCCATTCACAACCCTGGTTACAGGTGTGTACTTGCGCTTCTCTTCTTCCCTATTCCTTGCCATAAACTCTCAAATCTAAAAATGATTGTCTTGCAATCATCAATCATCAGGAAGATAGAGAAGTTAAGCGACAGAGGCGGAAGAATGTGTACACTAAACATCGTCGTCTTTCTTTTTTTTTTTTTTTGGTCAAACAAGACATCGTCGTCTTTCAAAATGTGTGCAAATCATTGGACATGGAAGAAGTTTTTTTTTGTTTGTTTCAGGCGGAATGTGATGAACTGGGACAACGTGCTGAGGTGTTGAGTGAAGAAAACGCAAGTCTCAGAGCAGAAATCAACAAGCTGAGAAGCCAATTCGAAGAGCTCACCTCTGAGAATACCTCTCTCAAGGTATAAAAAGGAAAAGAAAAAAACTTGGTTTTAGAGGCGCAACCAACTAAACAGTACTCCCTTCTTTTACAAGTCTGAATTTCTGAAACGGTGTCGTTTTGAGTTATTGGTCAACTACAAAAAGTCTTTGTTTAAATTCGGGTTAACCGTGTAGGTCAAACCGGCAAAGCTGACAAAAAAAGAAAAGAAATTAATAATGTTTATTCGCTCCTAATAAAAGGATTAAAGGCTTTTCGTCCACGCAAATTCCAAGGAACCGCCGACTTATTATAGCTTCTTCGCCGGAGAGAGTATATAATATAAGTATATAAGTCTTGTCTTCTCCCAAACACTCTTTTTTTCTCTCTCTTCGTCGTCGCCGTTTTAGGGTTTTCGTTGCTCAACAGTTAGCAGAGAACCCTTTACCTTGCGATCTAATCTCAGTGAAGAAGAATATATAAATAATAAAGGTTCATTCTTTATTTTTATTTTTTTCTGTCTAAATTTGTCGTTATTTCTACCTTTGTTGTTCCTCAATTTTATCTTTGTATTATTGGTTTTTATTTTAGTCGATGTTTTTTTAAAAAAATAGATTGACAAAAATTTGATTTTGAGTGGCTTCTGGAAGAATGGTTTTTAATGGCTTACTGTGTTATAATTGAATAACCAAACTATGCTAAGGTGCTATGTGCATGTATGCTTTTGTTTTATCTTGACAGCTTTGGATAAAAGGGTCCTGTTGTACTTTTGAAATTGTGTTTTGAGTTATTAGGATCTGCTTCTGTTTTGTCTTCTGCTTTTGATATGCTTTATCTTTGACAGCTTTGGATAGAAAGTCCTGTTATATGTTGGTCTGTTTCAGCTATTGAAGGTTGAAATTTCTGGTTTGTCTTGTCGTGCAGGGGCACGTTTGTGGAAAAAAAAACTGGAGAAAAACAGTGACGTCTCTTCTCTGTTTACTTTTACTTTTCTAAGAGACAAGGCACAAAAGATGAAGATAAGTCAGCCTGGTTAGTCTCTCAACCTTCTCTGATGAGTTTACTGATCTATATACTCTGGATTAGTTATTGTATTTTGCTATTTTACACATCTTTGTTGATTTTCTTTGTTTCTGGAGGTATGCTGCTTGTATGTTTCCTACTTCAGTGTGTGTTGTTTAAACATCTTTGTGCCTGTTGAAAGTCACAGTCCCATTTTTTTTTTCTTGTTGTGTAACTTCTTTCCTTTCTTGTAATCTCTATGCTTGTTGCCTTGTTGGATACAATGTTTCTGATATTTTATGGGGATTTTGCTGGTAGAAGCAGGAATCATGCATTCAACTGAATCTGTTCTTCTCATGTTGTAATACCTTTTGTATCATTACTGTTGTTTCTACTGACTAGTACTGAGCATGATCTTTTTGCTGGAAAAACGCATTTCATATAGTTGCTGGCTTTCTGATGGTGTTTGTAGCAGTGTTCCCTTATCGATGTTGGTTATTATTGCATGATGATGATAGTCTTTTTTTTTTGTTTTATGCTTCTGTACTGTACTATGAGATTATTTCCCTTGTAGACCTTATATACTCAGATACGGTTACTCACTGTTGTTTTTCATATCTGACGAGCATGCCCCTTCTTCTTGCAGCTTTTTTCCATGATGTTGTTGAAGAGTTTCCATCTTTATTACTGCTAGAGATTTAGATTTGTTAGCTGAGTTCCTGTTCAAGGTTTTAGTTTCAGCTTTGTTAGCAGATAGAAATGGAATCCAACATCGTCAAGGTATTGGATAGTAGTTTCAAAAACAGACTTGGAAATAAGAGAAAGCATCCCACGTACTATACTTCATATGATTCTGAAAGGTCATCTGCAAAGCTGCAATGTATCCTCTCACCGAACGGTTCAACGGAAGAGCTTGAGAAAAAGAGAAAACTTGATGGTGGCAACAAAGTTAATGCCTCTGAGAAGTCTTTGGTCAGATACTACTCTTACTTCAAGAAGACAGGAGTGCCAAAGCGTGTAATGTTATATGAAAACGGTGAATGGAATGATTTGCCTGAGAATATCATTTGCACCATCAGGAATGATCTTGAAGCAAAGAGAGCTGCAGTTGAGGTGAATTGTTACGGTCGCCATTTTGTTCTTGATTTCTTACACATGCATCGACTGGACTTGGAAACAGGTGTGAAAACACACCTCGCATGGATTGACATTTCTGGAAAATGCTATTTTCCTGAAGTTTATGACAGCGTAGGAAGGAACTGTGGAGAAGATCATGGTCAATGTGAGATCAAGCTACACCTTGAAATCGATATCAACGGTGGGAAATCACCGAAGCTGAAGTTGAACAGTACGGATAGCTGCAGCCTTGAGCTTATTGACGATGCTGTCCAGAGGTTGGACGAGATAGAAGCTAGTATGTTCTCTGGTGTCAAGCCTGCTGAGGAAGAACTTGATGTAGAGGCTGTCAAAGAGAAGTTTGTTTTAGGTATGGCCTCTCTAGGACATGTAGAGTTGCTTGATGCCTATCGGTTTTCAGGTGACGTCGCCAAAGACCGTCACTCTGTTTTCAAGAAACAAGCTGACATCACTAAGCTAAGCCGAGGAGATGCTAACGTTAGATATGCTTGGCTTCCTGCGAAGAAAGAACTGTTATCTGCAGTAATGATGCATGGACTTGGAGTGTGTGGAGAGTTAATCAAAAAGTCTAGGTATGGTGTTGGTGTTCACTTAGCTGTTGCAAACTCCCCTTACTTCAGGTTTTTTCTTTCTCCCTCTTATCTTTGTACCTGCTATTGTTTAGTTTTTTTTCTCTTTAAGCACATGTGAAAGATGTTGTTTAACAGTGCTACACATTGTGATGTTGATGAAAACGGTGTGCGTCACATGGTTTTGTGCCGTGTAATAATGGGGAATATGGAGCCACTTGGTGGTGATAGAGCTCAGTTCTTTACTGGTGGGGGAGAGTATGATAATGGAGTTGATAATGTCTCGAGTCCCAAGCATTATGTTGTCTGGAACATGAATATGAACACTCATGTTTATCCAGAATTTGTAGTTAGCTTCAAGCTGTTGTCTATCCCCAATGCTGAAGGTGATTTCTCCCTAAGTTTAAACATAAAAAAAGTTTCATTTCCATTTAAAAAAAAACAATCTACTGATGACGCATTGAATGGGAGACAGCATATAGATTTTGCTGAAGATCAGCTACTTGGACTTGAGTCATTTTGTGACCTCTGGGGGTAGTAGTAAGTAACACACTGTATCATCCCGGAGGTCCAGTGAGATGTTCATGGCTAAATCCATATGAATAATTCGACCGTTACATTTTTGTTTTCTGCAGTAGTCAAAACTAGATAACATATGCTGTTTCTGCAGGGAATTTACTTTCTGCTACTCAGATTAAGCATGAGAATTCAGGGCTCACCTTGGAAGGAGCCAAAGAATCTCCCTCCAATGTGAGTTTCACTGTACATGAGTAACTCTCATTCCCAAGGGAAGTGTGTATTGGGACTTAAAACATCAATGCTGCTGCTTGTTTGTTTGAAACAGGGGCTAGGAAGCGGAAACAACAGTGCCGGTTCCAGCACTAGGAGGCCCAGCTCTAGTTTGATGCCTTACCCTCTGCTCTTCAATGCAATCTCAAGCAAAATTGCTCAGAAGGACATGGACTTTATAACTGTTAACTACCAACAACTTCGGGTATATAGTTGTAAAACTATTTGAGTCGTTGCTCTTATTTTACCCATGTTATTGTTTTTTAGCCAGTCTATGTGCTCTTGACAGGAGAAGAGGATATCTCGAGAGGAATTCAAGAAGAAGCTGCGGATGATTGTTGGAGATGATGATCTGCTGAGAACCACTATTACAGCTCTTCAACGCTTGCCACACACTTCTGTGAAAATGGAACCGGTCACAGGTGGCTGTTAAAGATGTGGCTAGATAAATGTGTCGACTTCTTTGTGCTGTGTCGTGAAAGGTGTTCTGTTTAGTTTTCTCTTTGTGGATCTAATCTTCATTGTCCTGATATTCACTCAATTTAAATTTGTCTTTATTGCTCAACAGCTGGATGTTCTTTGTTATTGATCAGACCTGGCTTTACTCAATATTCAAAAACTCAAATCATCAAATATACTTGTTCTGCACAAATTATCAACGACGTCTGAAAGTGATTACTCTTCAAGAGCAACAACGCTTGTTGGCTGGTTTTATAGAAGAGAGAGAAGAACAAAAGAGCATTGTTTAAAGAATCCTTTATGAGAAATGTGGATGAGCTCCGGTGTCAGACGACGGATCCCATCCCGGAGGTTTTATATTGGGCCAATCACCACGGCAACCCAACCTTATGTACAGACTCTTCTTACCTTCAAAAAAGAAAAGCAAAACAACCCGTTTAACGTTTGTTTCTCAGGTAAAACACCAAAATGGACTATTGGGTTTGTACCTGGAAGTCCCTTGTCTGAGATGATCAGTTGCTTGAGTGCACTTAACGACGCCTGAGCCACGCTCTTGGCATGCGTTGGGTCCCAACCTTGGAGCTTGACCACCACGTCTGCGTTTGAATACCCAATCTCCCTCTCTTGCTTGTTTCGCCTCGCTTCTTCTTTAGCTGATTCTTCATCTACATTCACAAGCAGTCTTTGATGTATAAGCAAATAATAACTGTAGGGTGGCATTTAAATTGATGCAGAGAGAGAGAGAGAGAGAGAGAGAGAGAGAGTTAACCTGTAGCTTCAGTTTGTGATACCCAGACGGTAAATCCAGAGTAAAGATGTCTCCACTTATCTGCTCTCCCAGCAGCTCCATGTTTACCTCCCAAAGTTGAGACAACAGTACGGACATGGCTGCAAAAGCCATGAAGATTGGTGGTAATGAAACTTGACTGGCCAATTGAAAAAAGATTCAACACTAGACAATGATTTTTTTTACCTGCTCAAGCTTTCCAACACCGAACTCTCTGCTTCAGATACAGAATCCGCCCCTTCTGCAAGAATCCCTAAAATGAAGAACACAAAACAAAAGGTCCTGAGAAGTGAGTTAAAGATTTTCCGGCAAGATGACCATGTCCTAAAGAAGAGACTCACAAGAATCGATTGTTTGCTTGGAAAAGCTCTCCAGCAATTCCATTGAGTCTAGAGGACTATACCTGCAGATCACATCATCTGTATAAGACTCTAAACAGCTGTCATAACACTATTCATATACTGAGCTCTTAAACTCATACCCAAGGCCAACCGCTAACTCCCGAGACACTTTCTGATTAATCTCAGTTGAATCTCCAACAACGTAGATCGAAGCCCCTTTAAGAAGCTGCATCATCCCAGCAGTCAAAGACTCCCACGACTCAACAACATCAGGCCACTTCAACTCCCCATCCACCTTCTTCATGTTCACAACCAACTGATCTTCATCTATGTACCTACTCTGATATTAAAAATCAAAACTTCAGCCCTTAGAAAGGTAACATCAACCGAATAAAACTCAATGACAAGATTTTACCATATGGTTTCGGAGGGCATGATTTTATCAAAGAGCTGGTTAGTCTCAAGAAGCGTAATGAGCAACCCGTTACGCTTCTCTTTAACAGCTAAAGATGTTCCATCTGCGTCCACAGAGATATCCTTTGGAGAAAGTGTCTCACCTGTCTTCAACCTCAATCTCAACTCCACCTCTCTGCCACCATCTGTGAACTGCATTATACTCTCAAAAACATAATTGATTCAGTTTGTTTTCTCTCATAAGCTCTATAGAAATGTATACAACACACATGACCATAATATCATGATGAAAATTATCAATCCTATAAGCACTATTAGTCTATTACTAAGGCCATATTCATGTTCATTTGCACAGCCATCAGCAGCGATTAGCTAACAGTAATCATATCGAAATTCAATAAACCCAAAGATCACCTCGTAATCGAGAGTGGTGGTGGATACGGCGGATAAGCAGTTACACGAGAAGCTAGTGAACCGGCCGGGTGTAACATTCTGAGAGAAAGGGTGGAATTCACGGCGTCGAAGGCTATGAACTCCCCTGAGAACGCGAGGCGAGGGATGAATCCGAGTCGGGGAAGGGAGGGACCGTTGACCGGTGAAAGGGGTCAGGGAAGGAGAGTAGAAGATTGCAGCTGAAGAAGATAAAGCAGCCATTGATGGTGTGATTTCAAAACTACTACGCGGATAAGAGAAAGAGAGGAAGACCGATCGTTATTATGGGCCTAGGGCCCAAACGTTTGTGTCCAATTGTAGGCCCAGGAACTTACATTTGAGGTTCTTTCCCACTATTTATATTTTACAAAGAAAGAATAATTAAGGAGAAATTGCTTGAACGGGAAATTTCATTTTTATCTAACTTTTGGTACCATTATTCATGTTTACCTTCAGTCAAAAGATAATTTCAAAAATATCTTCTTCACTAATGAGTATAGATGCAAAATACTTTTCTACCAATACTTTATATATATAAACAATTATTTAAATAAATAATAAATATATATAGTTTTGGAATTATAAACATTTTCAAATTTGAATATTTATAAAAAAATGATTTTAAAAAATCATTCTTTTTGAAAATATTTAAAAAATATATATATTTAAATTTAATGTATTTATTTATATATTTATTAAAATCATAAACTCTACCTTCCAAAATCTCACCATTCAAATATAAAATTTATATATGTCTAAATTAATTAATCTTAACGTTATACGTGTATATTTATCTTTTAAAATAAAAGTGCT
The DNA here is from genome assembly GCA_012274485.2 of Sinapis alba. NCBI lineage: Eukaryota > Viridiplantae > Streptophyta > Magnoliopsida > Brassicales > Brassicaceae > Sinapis > Sinapis alba. Next base: position 1,180,521 of record MU105654.1, on the reverse strand, counting down.
AACTAGATTACAATATTTTGGAATAGAATAATGTAGAATAATTGATTCTATGAATTCTATAAATTTTTATACCATTTGCTATGAATGGAATAGAATGGTCATTCCACCAGTTTCAAAAATATTAGATAAAATATAAAAAAACTATTCAACAATAAATTTGTTCATGAATGAATTTCATTCTATTTTTTACAGTATTTGTTTCTTATCATTCTTTTTTTGTTCCACTAATTTTATTTTAATTTATCAGTTACAGTCTAAGAGTAAATATGGTTAATATAAATATGAAAAATGATATTATGAATGTGGTAATTTAAGCAAAGAAATTACATAAACTAGGGAAAATCCACTTTACTTCATTTTTGATATCATTAATCATGTTTAGCTTAATTAAAATGATATTTTCACAAATATCTTCTTCACTAAAGAGGCAAAAAAAATCTTCTACCATTGGTTTATAGATACATAAAATAAATAATAAAAATAACAGAAAAATATAAAATATTTTTTTTATAGTTTTTGAATTATACGTCTTCAAATTCGAATTTTTATTATTTTTAGATTTTTTTTTCAAATTTTCAAATTTTCATTTTAAATTTTGAAATTGTGTTTATGAAACTATTTTTTAAAAAAATTAATTTTAAGTATTTATTATATATTTATTAAAATTTAAAACCCATCTTCCAAATCTCATCCTTCAAATCTAAAACCTACAGTAAAACTTGTTCAATATGGTAAAATTGAACTGTACTGAATCAAACCGAACTGAAATAGACAATATGGTTTGATTTTGGTATATACCATATAAACCGAATGGATATCATTTTATAAATACCATAGGATATGGATATTGTTTAGTTTGTAATCTATTAAACCAAATAAACCGAACAAAATTAATCAAAAGTAAAAACATGTAAGTATGTATATATATTATAACAACACATGAAAATCTATTTGTTATATAAGTTAACTTTTTTTTAATAAATATTACCATATTTTTATAGTAATAAAGGAACCTGATTTGAAAAACACTTGAACTATAATTAAATAATAATTTATCCCAATCAAGGTTTCATATTTTATTAATCTTTTTCTTTTAATTTTTTAACTTTCTTTTAGCATTGACTAAATTAAAGTGAATATTATAAATTTGATGGACAACAACTAGTGAAAATTTTCTACAATTCATGTTCAATCGAAAAAGCATGATTTTGATGAACACTAAAAATAGAAAATTGAAAAAAAAAATCTTTCATGATTTTGTTTTGTGTTTTATTTTTATTTTCAAATTTTAAGTTTTGATTTTTGTTCTAGATTTGATTATTTTATTTGATGGTAAGATCCGGATTCGGATTTAGCCCCTTTGGATATCCAGATTTTCGGAGCGGATCCGGATCGGATCTCGGATCGAATCCGGATCTCGGATAAAAGTTTCAGGCCTAGTTGTGTTAACTAAAAAAACTAAAAGTCATAAATTATTGAGTATATTCATATAACCTAAGAATATCGTGTATGACTAAAATAAATTTGTAAAAAATGTACATTGTTCGAATCATCCAAAATATTATGATCAGTATTCTATTTCGATAAATAAAAAGTATTGGTTGGATAATTATCCTTGTGTATATCTACTGTCTCCTATTCAGTGTTAATAAATGGTTCTGCCTATGATAATATTATTCCTTCCCGTGGTCTTCGTCAGAGTGATCCTTTGTCACCATATCTATTTCTCCTATGTTCTGAAGTTCTAAATCAACTACTTACTAAGGCAAAAGTGGATAAGAGATTTCAGAGTCTGAGAATTGCTAGAAAATATCCATCAGTTAGTCATCTATTATTTGTTGATGACTCATTGTTCTTTTGCAGAGCAACACCTGAGGATTGTACTCAAATTGCTTACATTTTTCAAGAGTATGAGACTTACTCAGGATAGAAAGTAAATTATGAAAACATTCTTTCATTTTTTTGAGTGCAGAAAAGAGAACCTAATAGAAAATCTTACAGTCGACTTGTAAAGGAACCCATCCCATGGATGAAAATCTATTCAAGCAGGAAAAAAAAAACTGATTCTCAAAGGTTTATGAAAACAAGTGTGCAATGGGCTCACAACTGAGATCTTGTGGATGGAAAATTGGATTCCCACGTTACCACAACGGCTGGTGAAAAGAAATGTTCATCTCAAAGATGCACCTCCTCTTGCTACGGTCAACCAACTAATGTTGGAGGGGAATAAGGGATGGAACCACGGTCTATTGGACTGTGTATTTGTTCACGAAGATGTAGCTATCATCAAAGGTATACGCCTTCCAACTTTTAATCATGTGGATACCTATATCTGTCCATACAATGCAGACTCAAGTTATACAGAGTCAAGTGAGGTTATTGGGTGGCCACTCATGTTCTTGATGATACAATAGAAAAGAAGTAGCATTGGGTACTATTTCATTAAAACAGCAACTCTGGACAATTAATATGTATTCAAAGATCTAACATTTCTTATGGCGTGTGGTATCACTTATCATGGTTGTTACCAACAGCAGAAAGACTCATAATCAGATGTATAGAAGTTAATCCATTGTGTCAACGCTGTTGTGCGGCCGATGAAACAATTAACCATTATTCTTTTTGAATGTACTCATGCTCAAGTTGTTTGGAGAGCAGGTAATTTCAGTTGATTTACATTTGGTATCTCTGATTTGGATTTTAATATTCGCAGATGCTTTCAAACTACTCTTAATGACAATATCTCCATGGAGATAAGACAAGACTATGATTATTGCAGGGTTCTTAGCATAATATAAGAACTGTCTCTTAATTTTAACTAAGAACTCCGCAATAATCATGCCCTAGAGACTTCACCAACTTTGGTCCAATGAGTATTGAACTTTGCATTATAATAAAATTGTTAGTTGTAAGAAGAAAAAAAATTACCTGTTTGGTTAGGAAATATTCGTTTGTTTCTCTATTTTTATCGAATATTTGTTTCTTCTGTTTTAATATTTAGATTCTTGTGGTTAGTCTTACTCACTCACCAATATCTATTTGATTCGAACCATATAACATTCACCAAGATTCTCTCTCTCCGTCGGCGATGCAGAGACTTTCCATAGACTCATCAGCTTCGAAGCTCCACAGCTATGGAGGACGAAAAGAAACACTCCCCTCTCCTCCTCCTCCTCCTTCCTCCTCCCCTGCAGATTACGACGATGATCACGACCTCAAGGACGTTAAGCTCAGACGGTTATCGTCGCTGCAATCGCCTTATCAGAAACGAGAGAAGCTCGTCCACGTCATCCCCGTTCTCACTCTTATCTGCTTCATCATCCTCTACCTCTCTTCTCACGTTCCGTCCCAATCAGGTTCCTTCTCCAATCCAAAATCCGAACGAATCTTCAAACGTGTTTATAATTTTCTGATCGGATTTTTGAAAACTTTCCTCAGATTTGGCTCAGTTTAACGGATTCATGCGTACATCGAAGCGTCTAGGTACGTACAATGCAGATTCGATTCAATCTCACGTACTTGAATTCAGTTTCTGATTGATTGTTTGTTTTCTCTGTTAGAATCCGACGAAGATAGCGAAATCTCTGGTTTGATGATCAGTGCCGACGCTCTGGCTATCCGTAGTAGCATAAGGAACTTGAAAGAGTCGGAATCACTTCCCCGTCGCCGGACTTCTCACCGGAAAACAGCTGATTTCTAGCTTTTTTCACTCACATCTTCATCGTCCTCTACAGTTTTATTGTCGTTTTGTTCGTTGAAACTCAAAAAAAACGCGATTCGCGTTTCTGTTATAACTAATAGATATTTAAAAGAAGTCGAAACAGCCTCGCCGGTTAACAATAGAACCAGCCGGCGATGGAGTAACCGTCATGCTAGATTGCGCTGTGAATGGGAGGCGTAGGTTAGAGTTGAGTGAAGTAGAGTAGGTTAGAGTGCGCCTATGAGTAGTAGTTATGTTATCCAGCTGGATTTTTGGACCGTTACACAGCCTCGTGCTGCGTTTTTTCTTTTTACTTATTTACTCGGAGTTAGAGCCACAAATCTCCTTTTCACTGAAAAATGTTTATAGCATATGATATAAAATTCCATAACGTATTTACACCTAATCCTACTGAACTAAGAAGTATGAAAGAGATATCGCTTACTCCATAATTTTAGTTATGTGGTTAAAACTTACAATCATCGATTCAATGTATTATCCAAAATCAATCAAATTATTGATGAACTAAAATCCAAATAAAGTGCAGGTGTCGAAGCTGTAACTTAATGCCAATTAAATGTGTCCGACTTACATTATCATAAGGGTCCACTTGATAAATTGATCAGATTAAAAGAAAAAGTCATTTAGTGAGAAAAAAAAAAAGTGATGCCACGGGGTCTGTCATAGTGACGACTGTCCCACTTTAGCCCCACCATCACCACCGTGGTCCGTGACGCTCTCCCTGCATATACGTGCCAATATGTCGTTGGCTTGTTTGGTTGATTACATTTACTTTTTTTTATATATCTTGATGACGCAGTTTCCTCTTCTTATTTGTTGTTTTTCTTAAGTGGGATTAATGTTAATGAGTATTATTAAACCCTAAGTTTTGCAAATAGTGTCTACTTTTGTCATAGGATTCGCTTTCTTAGAGTTATCTAAGCATAATTTGTGATTAATTTTATGTAGGATATCACATCACTTGATGCAAATGACACTGACATTTGTTTTGACTAACTTCTAAGAGATTCCTTGTTGAGTTGGTCTCAGGCTAGTACCACAATGGCATATGTTATTCACATGATGAGAGATGTATTCAACTTATAGTTTGAAAAGTATTTTTCAATAACAATGTGTTTCAAAAAAATAAATAACAATGTGTCTAGGTTACTGACAATGTTTTTACCTTCCAGTGGATATAAGAAGTACAACTCACAACTTAGGATGCTAAGGGACACAACAACAACAACAACAACAACATTCCTTGAAAGATACAGGGTAATATCACAAAGCTACTAACCAAACGATTGTTTGAAATATCTTGCCACACTTGAAGTAAGCGAAGAACAAAGCAAACATAGATATAAAATCAAACAAACAAAGCAAGTGGGAAAGTGAAAAATAAAAAGATGGAACTGGATGTTAACAAGAACAATCTAATGCAAACAAATAAAGCTAAGGAATCCACAAGATACATGACATGTATCAAAAGAAAAAACATAACATAAGCAACAACAACAAAATTGAAAATATTCTCGTGCTATTTTTAACATTTGAACATATTAATCAAGACACTAATTTTTGGTTTTAAACTGTCACATAAGACTCGCTCAAATTGCTAAGCAAAGCCACTGATATATATTTAACATAGCCACTTCCTTCTCCTCACTTCTCTCTACTCACTTATTAGTTATTACAACAGTTTCTTTTATCACAAGCAACTCTCAGAACAAAACCTTTCTTCTTTCCCAAGCAATTTACAAAACTTAGTTAAAGCCGGATTGTTTTCATATCCGGCCGTATCAATCTTCAAATGGCGTCAACAACAACAATACCAGATGCTGATGTCTTCCCTACCGTCACCATGCCCATCACCGTGGTCTTAACCGGCGGCCTTCTCTTTGTCATTATCGCCGGATTCTTCTCTCTCTTCTTCTGGAGATGTCTTCTGAATCGTTTGTCCTCAGCTTGGACCCTTCAGAGAACACCCTACGGTGACCTAATCCATGTCACCACTCCCCCTGAAAACACAGGCCTCGACCCATTTATCATCAAGTCCTTTCCTGTGTTCCTCTATTCATCCGCAACAATGAGAAACCAATGTACTGAATGTGCTATCTGCTTGTCAGAGTTTTCAGATGAAGACACCGTTAGGCTAATAACGGTGTGTCGTCATGGATTCCATTCAACTTGCATTGATCTTTGGTTTGAGTTACACAAGACTTGCCCTGTCTGCCGGTGTGAGCTAGACCCGGGAGTGGTTGGATCTGGAAGCCATGAGTCATTGCACAACACGGTTACAATCACTATTCAAGACTTAAACCATGAAGAAGTGAATCCTCCTTCCACTGGTTCAAGCAAAAGGTTTCTTGAAGCCTCGGCTTGGCCATTCTCTAGGTCACATTCTACAGGGCATTTCATGTTTAAGACAACAGATGTCAATGTGAAGACCAACGGAAAACATTACCAAACAGGAAGCAGTGTAGTGTTCAAGGAAAACTATCCTACCACTAGTTCAAGCAAAAGGCTTATGGAAGCCTCGGCTTGGCGGTTCTCAAGGTCACATTCTACAGGGCATTTCATGTTTAAGACGATGGATAAGACCAAAAGAAAACATTACCAAACAGAAAGCAGTGTCATGTTTGAGGAAAACACTCCTACTGCAACTAGTTCAAGCAAAAGGCTTATGGAAGCCTCGGCTTGGCGATTTTCGAGGTCGTATTCTACAGGGTATTTCATGGGTAAGACGAGGGATGTCAATGTGAAGATCAAAGGAAGACATTACCAAACAGGAAGCTGTGCCTCGTTTGATGAACTTACTAGATATGATGAAGCTACTGGATACGGAATGGCTTGGTGAATCATCATTACATTAGCAAGGATTTTGAAGTCTAGTTTGCGAATAAATTCTATTCTTTTTGTGTGTTATTGATAGCAAGTAGAGATTCAAAACTTGTAATAAAGATGTGTAGTGACGAATAAACTGAGAAAGAATAAGAGTCATCACTCCACAGGTTTTTCTTCAGAGGCTTCTATAGTGTCACCAGCCTCTTCAGGTTCTTCTTCAGAAGTACTGTTGTCTTCTGTTGTGTTACTATCTTCAGATTCACTGGCGGTTCTCAAGCTAAACTTAAGACTGATAGGTCTGCCCATAAGCTCCTACAGGGAAAACCAAATAGTAATGAGCTCTAAACATACTTAAAAGAGAAAGAAAGCAAACTTTAATACCTTCCCGTCCAGTTTAGAGATTGCATCCTCAGCTTCTTCTCTAGTAAGGAACGAAACAAAGCCATAGCCAGAAGCTCTACCTCCAGGGTCTGCGAAAACAACACGAGCCGAAACAAGCTTGAAATCTGCAGCAGTGAAGAACTCACGGAGATGAGTTGATCTTGCTTTCCAAGCGAGGTTAGACACGTAGAGTTTGTGACGTGTTTCTCCAGGGGAAGCAGAAGGAGGAAGAGCGTTAGGAGGTTTCTTGAACCTTCTTGCAAAGCTTACCCTTATGATCCTCCCAGAGACTTGCTGATAAACAAAAGTAACATATAGTCAATAACACACAAGACAGAAGAAAACATTTGATATAAAACTTACGAAAGAATCGAACTTATCAACAGCGGATTGAGCTTCTTCACCAGAAGACATTGTTACGAAAGCAAAGCCTCTGTTTTTCCCATCTTTTTGCTTTATGATCTGATAAAAGTTTCAAACTTTAATATTGTAAACAGAACTTTGAATGAATTCAAGAAATAGAAACAAGAACCTCGACACTGGAGACAGTCCCGCATTGTCCAAAGAGCTCGGAGATGTCGTTAACACTCATAGACCAAGGGAGATTGAATACAAAGAGCTTCCTTTTGAGATTCGTCTTCTGGGTTTCTTCTTCAGTCTCCGTAAGGGAAGTTTCTTCCTCCGCGACGGAAGAGAATACGGAGACGAGTCGCCGAGAGTTATTACCGCCGGCACGAAGAGGAATACTGAGAGCGAAGACGGGAGAGAGGTTACTCGGAATTTGAATGCTTAAGGAGGTGGGTTTAGTTTGCCTAGAGAAGAGATGAGGTTTTGAGGATGAGGAAGAGGAGAAAGAGAGGATGGAGAGAGCAGCTTCGAGAACCGCCATTGTTAACTTCTTCTGCACAGAAAGGAGTGGATTAGACCGAAACAAAAGGATAGTTTTTTTTTCTGTACCGGTTTGGTTTTTTTCTTTGTACCAAAAAAAAAATGGATTAATTCTCCCACATCTTCAACTGTTTGAAACAATTTGATTTTGTAAAATAATCACACTACTTACTTCAAAATTTACAAAGAAGCCCATTAAATTATATAATTCTAAGCATTTGAAAGGCCCAATAAAAGCCCAAACAGTTAGGGCGTCTTCTTTTAATCCCGTCTCAACTGATTTATATATATACCACTACCAACTTCAGAAGTCAATAAGCCCAAACAAGTAAACCCGATTGTGTTTGTTTCGTGTCATATTGTTTTTTTTTTTTTTAATTGTGTAATAGAGATGGTCTTTATTTGTGCCTACGCCAAGTTATGAGCTTTTTCCAAATTCTTTTTTCTTCTTCTTCAGTAGAAAAAAGTAATAGTAATTTTTTTTTTTTTGGTTTGGGTTTTAAAATCTAAAAACTAATGGGTTTATTCACAGGTCTGTCAATCCCCTGAAACATTCTGTGATGTTATTGTGATAATTTCGACAGGTTCTGATCGACTCAGCCTTTTATATTTTTTTGAATTAGACTTTGCTTTTTTTTTGTTTATCTTAAAAATGTTGAATCTGGGAAGATGATGAATCTCATAAAACAAATGGGTAATTTGCGACTGATATTATATTGATGTTTATTCACCTTGGAGAACTGATTCTCAGATTCAAACTTGTGTACTTTAAATTCTTGAGTAGATTCCTATTTATCATTTTGATTTTTAAGAATGTTTTATGTTAACAGTTCACTGGGCGTATGATGAAATCATATTTCATGGGTAATTTGTGTCTGAATCTAAGTGATGCTATTTTTATGAGAAACTGATGCCCAGAAGTTCACTTCTTATACTTACATGTCAGTGTTGTACTAGAATGTTGATTGATATTACATTTATAAATTCTAAATATATGTGTAATTACATTCTTGTCACATTATTATTATGTGTGTGAAATTAAGTTTTAGGTCAACTTGGGTCCCGTCAAACTTGATGACCCTTAGGTGTGAATAAATTCACTAACCAAATCTGTTTCTCTAGTGGTTCAGTGGGTAGCTGACGCGTTTCAAATTTGACAATGTCGCTGCTTTAAAAATCTACAAATAAACTCAAAAAAAGTAAACGAACTACGTAATTATGATTAAATTATTAAATATTACACAAAAAGTCATGCCCTTAAAATTATACGTCTAAAGTAAAACGCGTTTCTGATTTAAATTCAAATCATTTTGCTTTTCTAGATCTTGTGAAGAAAAATATAACCTAGAATTGCATTTTCTTTTTCTTTTTTTTTTTTTCTTTTTTTTTTTTTTCTANGTGACTTTGCCGATTCTTGACGGCACGTAACGTTTGTAGAAAAGTCAAACTTATCGGTTATCTACAAATGATGTTTTAGAACAATGGTTTTGTTTCAGTATACTTAATACTTACGTTTTAAAAAAAACAATGCAAACTAGGTGTTATCGGGTAGTATGACGTTCTATAAATTCTATATAACTTGAATATGAATATATTTACATTCAGATTATCGCAGCACATGTTTACTGAGGTATTCATATGGATCCTCCGACCCCAAAAAATTAAATTTTGAATTATCAAAAATAAAGAAAAAGAAATACAAAATAAAGTGATAAATAACTATATTTACCTTTATGTTTACTCTATTATGTATGTTTTACGAGACATAATATTCAATTAATAAACGATGTCAAAAGAATTATATTGAATACTTTAATTTGTGTAATAATTTCTAAAATGTCATATAAAGAAAAATAGAGAGAGTTTTTTTTTTTTTGAACAAATTAGCAAAAATACAATTAATTATTTCAAAATTAATAATATTCTGAATAATGGATAAATTTGAATATCTGTAACCTAAACTGAAACAAAGTCTAAAAATCTTTGTTTAACAAGTACTACTCCCTCTGTTCCGTTTTATTTGAAGTTATACAGTTTTGCACATAAATTAAAGAAGCTGATGCAATCTTTGTTTTGACCTTTCTAATCGGTGTTTAATGTCAAAATTGGCTTCATATCATTATCCTTTCAGATCATATCACGTTAATAATATAAGGGTAGAAAAAAGTTATTTTATCATAATTTGCATAGAATTTCGTAAACATCAAATATATTGACACAAAAAAAGCTTTAGAACGTCAAGTATTACGGAACGGAATGAGTATTAAAGTATGTAAAATTAATAATTTTAAATGAAAACTAATAATTTTAAATGAAAGGGGGACAAGACAAGAAGTCTTAGCGGGAAAGGGAATCCGACAAGTATGACATCGTTCCAGCGAAGGAGTCTACGAGGTGGGATCCACTTGTCAACACCTCGCTGACTATTGTTCTTTGATCCTGTCCTCCGTGGACCTTACGTTTCTTAATTAAGTCACCATTATTATTACTCCCTCTGTTTCATAATAAGTATCATTTTAGATTTTTGCACATGGATTAAGAAAACATTTAATTTTGCATATTTCCTATATAAAAACATCATTTCTCATGCACCTAACAATATTTCAACCAATAAAAAATTAAACTAAAAAATAAAATTCATAAATTTTGCATTGAAATGCGAATACGACACTTATTTTGTAACAAAAAATTTCCTCTAAAACGACACTTAATATGAAACGGAGGGAATACTAGTTTTCTTGATTAAGTCACCTTAATTAGTAGCAGGCATTTCATTAAGAAAATCATAGACTGACATGAATACACGGAACTATATTTTCGTGTGAAAACATGCATTTTTTCGTGCAATGTGATATCCATCATGGTTATTTTAAAGAGTATATATATATTTGTTCTGAGCTGCATTTTTCACGTAATCTATTTCATTTAAGGTATATATGATATAGCTATTATGTATTTATTTTAAAAGTCAAATCCCATAATATACACCAATAGCTTATCAAATGGTATTGGTGATGCAACACAATACACAATTCTTTTTGCATTTTGTTGCATCATATATCAAATGGTATTTGATTACTTTTTGTCATTTTTGGTGGATGAAAAGGTAAAAATAGAAAAGCTTAAGAGCATTTTCAAAACTAACTTCATTTTTTAAGTTGACAAAATTCAAAATTTAAAGTTTGATGGTGCTCCTCTAAAAAAAACAATTTCAAACTTAACTTTTTAAGTTTTATATTTTACACTATATTTCTTTTTTATTGACAAAAGTTAACAAAAACCATAAAATTTTGTTTAGTAATAAATATATAACAATATTATTAAACATATTATTAGTTAATAAGATAATACATTTTAATAAAATATAGCATGTATTTTGAAATAATAACTGATTTTGTTATTTTTATTTGCAGAGTACAAGTTAAAAGTTGTTAAAAAAAATTATTTTCGTTAGTTGATGTAATCATTTTGTTTTCATAGCATTTTTTATTTTTGCTTTATAATTTAAATTAAATATATATTTTAATATTATTTTGTATAATATTTCACTTTACTGTAATTAATATTTGTATTTTGTATAATATAAAAATTTATAAAAACTAAAATGATAATTATAAAGTTACTAAGATAATTTAAAAATATATAATTGTATAAAGAGTTAGATGTAAAGAATATAAATATAAAGTTTTAGTGTATAAAACTTCAAAATTTGAAATGTTAAAATATTTTTAAAATGCTAATTCCCACTGATGAACGCTTGACAAAGCAAATGACAAAAGGCTTGCTTATACAAGAATCCTCTAAACCCGAGCCTCGATCTCCCCATTTGACCCTTCGCCTTTTCTTTTTCCTTTCCTTTTATTTTCATTTTTCTCTATGACCCAATATAAAAGTAAGGAATAATATTTCCAAAGGAGATTCTTTTCTTTAGATTAATTTTTAGTTCTGTAGAACTATATCCTATATATCTATAGCTCCAAGAATTAACTAGTTCAGTACTTTATAACCTGACGTCTTCTGAACTAAAGAAAAGAATAACGTGAGCATATCCAAGTTATCTGATTATAGCAAGTTGATTACAAAGTCCAGAATAATTTATAAACTGACTGGTTATGATTTATATATAAAAGAAAGTCTAGTGACAATATATAAAAATAAAAAATGATAGAAAGTGTATTAGTACAAAATCACTAATTTCTAGTTATACAGATAATTAGGAAGTGTATTAGTACAAAATCACTAATTTTTTATAAAAAAAATGATAGAAAGTGTATTAGTACAAATATAAGTCACTTATATTTGAATAAAAGGATTTGTTTTTCTTATAGTACTCTAATTATTCTGGTCAAAATTTTAAATATTCTTGGTTAAGTTCAAAAGAGTTAAGAATATTACAAGGGTGATTTGCAATAAAGAGAGAATGTTGGTGGGTATTTACGTAATTTCCCCAAGAAAAAAAGCTAAAAGGAGTCAAATGTTTCCGCTAATTCAAAACCACTAAAGTCGTCTCATCTTAAAAAGGAAAACATATTTAAATCACAAAGAAAAAAACACAACTCCTCTCTTTCAAATTCAAAATCGCCGAAAAAATTTTTTGTTGCTTTTTTTTTTTCTTGGCAAATTGAAAAAAGTGTGTTGTAATCAAATGTGATGGGAAGTAGCTTCTCCTCCGTCTTACCTTGCTTCAATCAAGGCCACCGTAACCGTCGCCATCACTCATCACAGCGTCACACGCAGAATCCGACTCACTCCGATCAGATCAACTCTCTCTCTGAGCCGTTAGACGAGACTTTAGGCCACTCTTACTGTTACGTCCCGTCTTCTAACCGCTTCCTTTCTCCCTTTCCTTCCGATCGATTCGTCTCTCCAACCGGTTCCTTCCGGTTATCTCCGGGTCGGATCCGAGCTTCCGGATCATCCGATCAGCTCCACACCGGGTTCAGAGCTATTTCCGGCGCCTCGGTTAGCGCCAATACCTCGAATTCCAAAACTGTATTTCAGCTTGAAGATATTTACGATGATGCCACTGTTAACACTTTCGGCGGAGGTGTTAGGAGTAGTGTCGTCAATGCTAACGGCTTCGAAGGAACGTCGTCGTTTAGTGCTCTTCCTCTTCAGACTGTGCCGTTAGGTGGTCACGTGGAGCAACAAACCGGTCTCTTTATGTCTGGGCCCATCGAGAGAGGCGCGAGTTCCGGCCCATTGGACCTTCCCGGAGAGGCTTCGAGATCTGATTCCTCCTCCGCCGTGCATTTCTCTGCGCCGCTCGGCGGCGGCGTTTACTCTAAGAAGAGATGGAAAAGGAAGAAGAGTCTTTCATGGCACACGAAGCAACGGCCGTGGGTTCTTCCGGTGTCGAACTTCGTCGGTGGTGGTAAAAAGGAAAACACGGTGAGACCCGACGGCGGCGGCGTGGAAGCAGCGGCAGCTTCTGCCGGAGAGAACGATTTACAGTGGGCGTTGGGGAAAGCAGGTGAGGACAGAGTGCAACTAGCTGTCTTCGAGAAGCAAGGATGGCTCTTCGCTGGAATCTACGACGGTTTCAATGGACCCGACGCGCCGGAGTTTCTGATGGCTAATCTCTACCGTGCGGTTCATAGTGAGTTACAGGGTTTATTCTGGGAACTGGAGGAAGAAGGAGATGATAGTAGTGCTATAGAGTTAGAAGCAAGTTCGAGCTGTCCAGCGAAGGAGAAGGAAGAAGAAGTGGTAGAAGTTAAGGTGAGGAAAAGGCTACATGAGCTTCTTGCGGAGGCACAAGCAGAAGATGCGTTGGATCTTTCAGGTTCCGACAGGTTTGCATTCTCAGTGGAGGATGCTATTAGTGGAGGCAATGCAGTGTCCATGGGAAGTAAGAGATGGTTGCTTTTGTCGAAACTGAAGCAGGGTTTGTCTAAACAAGGAGTTTCAGGGAGGAAGTTGTTACCATGGAAGTTTGGTGTGGAGGGTAATGAAACGGAGGAGGTAGATAACGTTAGAGTAGAGGAACCGGTTGAGAAGAGGAGGGAGAGGCGAAAAGTGGGTAGAGTTGATCACGAGCTGGTTCTAAAGGCGATGGCAAATGGTCTTGAAGCCACAGAGCAAGCCTTCCTGGAAATGACTGAGAAAGTTCTGGAAACAAACCCTGAGCTTGCGTTGATGGGTTCTTGCTTGCTGGTTGCGCTGATGAGAGATGATGATGTGTATGTAATGAATATAGGGGATAGTAGGGCTCTTGTTGCTCAGTATCAGGTTCAAGAAACTGGTGTGAGTGTTGAGACAGGAAGAGTAGAAGATAGATGCAATGATTCAGACAGGGATGATGGAAACAAAGAGCCTTCAGTTGTGGATGAAACACCTTCGCAGCACACGAAGCTAGTTGCGTTGCAGCTGACAACAGATCACAGCACGAGCATCGAGGATGTAAGTCTGACCTTTTGCAATCTTCTTAAACTTTTTTTTTTTGTTCGGTCTCTTGTTATCTAAGTCACAGTCTTAACTTAAACTTCCATTGATGAACTCAGGAAGTAACAAGGATAAAAAACGAACACCCCGATGACAGCCAATGCATAGTGAACGACAGAGTGAAAGGACGGCTTAAGGTGACCAGAGCGTTTGGAGCAGGGTTCTTGAAGCAGGTTAGACAAAATATTCACTTAAATTCACAAGAATTATATACCATTCAGTAATTCTCACAAAGGACATTGGATAATGCAGCCTAAGTTGAACGATTCTCTACTGGAAATGTTTAGAAATGAATACATTGGGACGGATCCATACATATCATGCACACCGTCTCTTCGTCACTATAGGCTAACAGAGAGTGATCAGTTTATGGTTCTGTCATCTGATGGTTTGTACCAATACCTGAGCAATGAGGAAGTTGTTTCTCTTGCTATGGAGAAGTTTCCAGATGGAGATCCTGCTCAACATGTTATACAGGAACTTCTAGTCCGTGCAGCCAAGAAAGCTGGTAAAATATAAAACATCTTTCGACTTTTATGATTAATTGATAGTAATGTGTTTGTGAGTTTGTTGATTAATGATTATGATTTGTTAACATAAATCAGGAATGGGGTTTCATGAGCTGCTGGATATACCGCAAGGAGATAGAAGAAAGTATCATGATGATTGCACTGTATTAGTGATAGCACTTGGAGGAAGTAGGATCTGGAAGTCATCAGGGAAGTACCTTTGAGACCATATAAACTAGTAAACTACAAGTTGAGACAACAGAGAAACTCAAAATGCATCAGAATATCGAAAGGGTGGCAAAAACTTTGTTTATTTTTGGTCTGCTTTTTGTTTCCTTATGTTTTTCTGTAGGAATGTTTTTTGTCAGATTAGGAGGGTACTTTGTTTGAGAATAGGGTAGAGATTGGAATACAAAAGAAGGGTGGGGACCAAAAGGGGTAATACATAGAACATTTTCCTCCTGGGAAAAAGTGAAGGAAAAAATCTTATAAACAATTTTGGGCAATTCTCTTAAATAGCCCTTTTTAGTTTTTGTCACAAAAATAGCCCTCAAAAAATAAAATGACCAAAATAGACTTTTTTTTTTTTTTGAAATTTTGATTTTTTTTAATTTTTTTTTTGAAATTTGAAACCCTAACCCCAAACCCACCCCTTTACTCTAAACCCTAAAGTCCAAATTAGTTAACCCTAGGGGTATAAATGCATATAAATGAATTTTTTAGCTTCTAAAAAAAACATTTTGGTCATTTTCTTCCTTAAAAGCTATTTTTGTGACAAACAACCTAAAAAGGCTATTTAAGAGAATTTCTCAACAATTTTTTTCTTTTCTTTTCTTTTTCATTAGAAAATTTATACATTAAAATGTTTTAAATCTTAGTATTGTACATAACATTTTCCTTGTGGAACTGAAGGCCATATTGTTGCAACTCTATGCTCACCCATGGGCCCAAATATGTATAGTAGGCCTTCTAAAGATCTAAATCAATGGTAATGTGGGCAAATCCGGTAATGTGGGCAAATCAACAGTTTATCAAAACTCAATCGTTCGAAAAACAACTTTACTTTTTTTAAGTCGATAAAACTTCAAATTTGAAATTACAAGGTGCTTTTCCCTAATTTTTTTTTTTCAGATTTAAAATTAAAATTTCTACATTTTATACTATAGTTCTTATTATTAATAAAATTCATAAGGTTTTTCATATAACGATAAAACATCCAATAAAATATTATAAATAATATTATTTAAATAAAACATAAAATTATTCATTAAAAATTATTTCTATAATGTTTATATATGATCAATTAATACATTTCAAAGTGAAAATGAACTTCTCTATTCTTTAATTATATATTACGAGTCAAAAATATATTTAAATCTGTATTTCCATTAACTGTAATATTATTTTGTATAATATCCCTCTTGAATATTATTAATATATTTTGATACATGTAAAACTTAATATTTAAAATTTTGAAATTGCTTTCGAAGATGGTTAATGAACTTTCTTTAGAAAATTTCCATTCACTGGTTGTACAAAATTTTAGCGACATAAGATTTTTTTGTTAGAAGTGTCAAAATCGACGAAGTATCATTTTCGTTAATTTAAAGATTTTGGATCAAATGAAAAGTTTACGGCATTTTTAATAGTATCAATAAAAGTGGAGTGTTATGTTTAGTGCAACTTTTTTATAGATATAAAAAAAGTGATTGTGAATTCAGAAACTCATATTAATAAGTCGCAATAAAAAGAGTAACAGGAAATCATTAAAAAAAAAAGTATCAGGAAATCATTTGCGTTCAAGATTAATACTTTTAGTTAGGTTATAAATGCGAAGTTAACGTGGATGTGACGAATTTGTTAGAAAAGTTCTCTTTCTTGGTACATAGCTACAAAATTATCATATATACAAGTAACATCGTTTTCTTCCTAGAAACATATGGATGGAGAAAGAAAGTTTAGTCTGTGGGTGGGCCGTCGAACTCTTGACATATAACATCGCAGCAACACCAACCAAACACGGTTCGCCACGTACATAAGCTTGCCGTCCAAAACCTCTATGCAAGGTTTCTTTATATATGACTCCGCGTTTAACTCTAAACCATGCATTTGTGTTCATATTCTTTTATATCATCAAACTACCTCTTTGTAAACTCTGATTCTTCTCTTAGATGGGTTGCTTGATTTCTCCTGTAATGAAACTCCGTCGTCTATCCTCAGCTGATTCGCGGCGGTTTGCATACCGGAATCTGACCGACGAGGATATGGAGGATCCGGTCGTAAGGGTGGTGGTAGGGAAGGAGAAGAAGGAGTTCATGGTCGAACCGTACGTACTCGAAGAGGCACCGTTTAGAATCTTGATCGGTTCGGTTAAGGATCGCACCAAGAACCGGTTAAACCGGATTGGGAGAGTTGTATGGCTTGATCACGTCGACTCCATCTTGTTCGAGCACTTGTTGTGGCTTCTTCGTAACGATACATCTACATTTTCGGATATGGATGTCGTCGAGATCATTGATTTCTATGCTCAAGATTGCTAAGATAAAGAAATTGATCTATACGTGGAATAATAGAGTTTTGTTTCTTCGCATTAACAAGTGTATTTTGTGATGGGTAAGAATAAGATCTAGTACTAATACCAACTTAATTACCAAAGGTCCAAAAATGTTTAGCTGTCGACAAAAAAAAAAAAAACTCTTGTTTAATTTGGATTCGTTTTTTAGATATCGAGGAGATTTAAGTATTTGAATTATATTTTGCTGTTAAGTTTGGATCGGATTGCATGGTTTAATTTGGTTAAGTGGAAATATTTTTGCGAGCACTAGACGGATACTTTTAATTGTCTGCTGTAACGAGAAGGTCCACTGAATATTTGCTACATACGCTGATCTTTAAAGCTGGACCAGTATTAATTCGAAATTAGATAAAACGATGAACCAACAAAACTGTTTTTTTTTTTGTTTGTTTTTTTTTGTGAAAATACGTTTTATTTGAAGTTCTAATCATTGGAAGTCTTTCATATAGAGTTTCTTAAAACAAAATAAAATATTCAATGATATGTAGTTGTTTTAGAGCATGATTAAAGAGGGTTTTTAGAGGGGTTCTTAGGGGGATGGGTCCCATGAATAGTGTAAAAACCAGTTCTTAAAACTCTTAAATAAGAGCCGGTTCTTAAGAGTTTCTTGCACTGTTTGCGGGTCCCACTGACACGTGGCGACCCGCGATTGGTTTGTTTTTAAAAAAAAAAAAAATCAAATTGAAAAACAAAAACAAAAAAAAACTAGAACCCCATTTGAGATTCTAGGGTTAATCATGCTCTTAGAGTACTCCCAATGGGATTCTCTCATTAGTTTCCTATATATATATATATATATTTATATTATTATTTTATTATAAAGTTATTAATTTTACAGAAAATTCAATCTAAAATTTTTTAAAACATTTGATTTTAAAAAAATTCAGTTGGATTTCTCGTAAAATCAATGATCTTATAATAAAATATTAATATAAACATATACATATATATATATATGTATATATTTTAAGAAAATTCATGAGAGAACCATTAGCAATTCTTATATCACGTTAAAATTTCTAAAATAAAATATTTTGAGAGATTTTGATACGGGTTTTCAAAATTTAAATTAAACATTATTAATATATTTTAATGTTAGAGATTTCCATTAAAAATCTCTAAGTTTTGTTTCAACTAGTGTAAAAATAATGATTTTACAAATGCGAATTTTTTTATGCAGTTTGTTTTGTACACTGTCTTTGTTAACTGAGAATCGGAACTGTGTCAATGTAAAATCAAGGTTGATAAGATAATTTACAAATAGGCATTACATTATTCAAATGAACAGAAAATATTAGTGGTCAAACATCCGGATGTGATAGTTTGAACAGTGATATACAAATAATCATTATGCATATGGAACTATAATTAGCAAGTAAACTTTTGCAACTTTATGGACTTTATATAAAGAAACTTTGCTTAGCTTGTTTTAAAATGATTGTGTTCTTAGCAATTATCAGTATTTTGTAGAAGTTATTTATATACAACATCCAATGATAAAAGAGCAGGGGTCCGTGGTACTTGATAAAAGTATATGGCTGCCTCTTCTTTACCCACATTTTTATATTTTATACCAACACTTTCATATGTAAATAACCTAAGTATATATTGACAAAAGTATATAAATAACCTAACTACATCACATTGTTTTGAAATAATATACTACTATCTCATCCCCTACGAAAACTAGAAAATGTATATGTCTCAAATATTGTATATTTGTGGCTATATATTGATCATTACTATTATTACTTAGGTTTATGTCCGGACAAGATCATTTTTATTAATTTGAGAATATCATGCATATTTAGAAAGATTGAAACTAATTCTCAATAAAAAGTACATCATGAATAAATATCTAACAGTTGTATATTTTGCAATATAGAGAAAAAAAGAAGTTATCTGTTTTTTTAGTTCAAGCAATTATTAGAGTGTTTAACTTTTATAAGCACAACCATCAATAAAATTGTCAAAGGGAGTTTCAGATTTATAATGTTAAGGGTTGAAATCATATTTTTGGATACAAAAACGCCAAAGTGAAAAAAAAACATATATTTTATTGTTTTAGTTCACTGTTCGCAATAACAGAAATGAACACTTTATTAAGTTTAGAATCTATAAACGTGTTTTTAATCGATTAAACAGTATTTTATTTTGCTTACTTCAAGCTACCAGCAATATCAATCCAATTTCGTCGGCTTTGCTTTACATAATTGCGTGTTTGACAGCTTAGCATCAATTGGATTGAGCAATTAAGGGCACTATTGGAATTGAATTGGTCAGATTAATAATTCAATTTCTTAATTAGCACTCCACTTGCACTTTCCTTTGTATTTTACTATATTTCCTCACTTCAATTTAACTACCGTTGTATAGTAAAATTTTCGTTTCAAAATAAATATCATTTTATAATTTTAATATAAAATTTATTAATTTTTTATTTTAATTTATTTTCTATTAATTAAAAAGTGGTTAAGTATATTGATAGTAATGTTCTTATTTTGAAAATAAATAAAAATAAATATTTTAATAATATGTGTACACTATTACTTTCTTTAATCTTCTTTGTCGTTCAGTATTTCCTGTCATTTATAACTTATTTTTTATTTTCATGTACAGGTTGGTGACCTCAAACTTCGAAAAAGCCGAAATATTCAGTCATGCATTTGTAAAACCCTTGTCCCAGAAAAAAGCGTTTGGAAAAACCCTTGCGACCTAAATGATTGTTAATATTTTCCTTTTGATTTTTGCAATATGTAAATTCAAAACGCTGGAATATATTGATTCAGTTATATAGATTTTTTTTACTATATGTTTACCATTACCCAAGATAGCAACTTGGATTTGAGCCTGTGAGGGTTACATTAAAGTGTTTTCGATCATTTTCTGTTATCATTTCCCATTTTCTGTTATCTAACTTATCTTTTTATGTTTCTTCATGTGTTCGTGATTTTGGTTATAAAATTGTGTCTGTAATTAGTCAACATATGTAATAAAAATGTGCGTTAGTGTATGTCGTTATTGGATATGTATTCTATAAAGGCTTTACACGTTAATCCCGTTGAGTGTGTACTACTAAAGAAATTATGTGAAATTAACCAAAGTCAAACAACATCATATACTATAAAACGATTCTATCTTCGAGCTAGTCATTAATAAGTGGAATATATATTTCGAAACTTTATAAGATAATTTAATGACCTATGTAGAAAACTAATAACCATGGAACGAGAGCTCGATATTGAACAATTGTTTAAGAAAATAAAATTATAATTTCATAAATTCCATGAAAAAAAAAACTCAAAACAAACTGAAGTTTTTGTAAAAAGTAGCTAAAACGGAGCCCTACCGGCGCCGGTGGAATTCCCCTGCCAGTTTTCAACTCCCATATGAGGCAAACTCATCGGCAAATTAAAGAACGGCAAGCCTCCGCCACCGCCACCGCCGTTGGCTTCCGAGTACATATTCCCTCCTCCACCACCACCGCCGCTTTGGACCTCATGTAGCTGCTCCTCATGCTCGTCCAAAGGTAACCTTTCGTAAGCCACGTTCGTAAAAGACGCCGCCATGACCATCACCGGCCCCGCCGCCATCAATTCTCCGACAACGTTACCTCCGACGACCTGCCCCTGAGCTCCGGCGAGGAATATAGTCAAACTCGTCGCTCCTGGAGGAGCAGGCGGCGGAAGAAAAGATCCAGAGAGGGAAAGAATCTCGAAAGTGCCTCGCAAAGTCACAACAGATCCAGCCGCCGTAGGCTGACGGATGCTGACGTTAGTGACGGTTCCGGTTCCGGACAAAACACAAATCCCGCGCTGTCTCCGCCGCGCGTAAGTGGAGATGCACTCGAAGACGTCGTAGCCACTTGCGACTTCGAGAATGTGAGCCCTAAGAGTGTTTGCGCTCTCGCGCGTCACTATCACCGGAGGTTTTGGTTTGTTCTTCGATCCAGCTGGACGGCCACGTGGCCGCCGCATAACGAGCTCATGACCGCTTCCTCCACCACCTCCTCCTCCTCCTCCTCCTCCGCCCAGTCCTGAGTTGTCATTAGAAGCTATTAAATCTAAACCTTGATGATGGTTATGGTTAAGAAGGTTGTGATTATGGTTTCCTCCAGCGCCACCGTCATCTTCGTGGTGGTTGTCGGTGGAGAACTGGCCGGCACCACCGCCTTCCACGTTGTGGACGTAGCGAGAGGTTGTGACCATATTGAGACCAGCCATGCCAATATCGAAAAGAAAGAAAGAAAAAAATATTTAAACGGAGGATTAAGGATTATTAAAGCTTAGTTAGGGATTCTAATGATTTAGGTTTAGATTTAATGTAAAAGATAGCAGACAAGCGGAAAATTTATAAAAAAGGTAGAGAAGAAATATATAGAAAGCTTAGAAATGAAGTAGAGAAAGGGGAAGAAGACGTAGAAGACCAAGTCTTCACACCATGGCCCCAAGAGACAATTATTATTATAAGGTTATTTGTTTGTGTATGTATAGAGATGTATAAATTAATCGAATTCAAGTGTAGGTTACTCATTTATAGGTCTCTTATTATATTGTCGAGATGTACAAAAACGTTAATGCGGTTCTAGATTTGTTAAATGTATATGTTATTGAAGAATCTACAATTGTTAAATGTAAATCACTAGACAATTTGTTTGATCTTGTTTCATGTGTTTTTGTTTATAAATCGGTTAATTACACTGCCAAAGATGAAGACAGCCTTCCTGTGGACCAAGACATCAAGTCATTAACTAATGAAAGGTTAACATATACAATTAAGTGCTTAGCTGCGTTTACCATTCAAAGTGCATGTCCCTATTATAACGCGTAGCTAGGAGAACTTGAATTTTGTAATAATAGTATTGTTTGAGCATCAAAATACGAAGTGGATGAGATTAGTTCAATTGTAAACTATAGTTAGTTAACAAAGTTGACCAATTAACTATGTGTTATGTGTCTTTATCAACGATTAACTATAGTTAACATTTTGAAGTTCTTTATTAGTTTAAGATAATGGGAGAAACATTAAACAAACAAGAAGCAACGCGAATATTCATGCGGTCAAGTGATGGAGATTCATGCGCTCTTATGCTGTTAATTTGCTAGCTTGCCCTTTTGGTTAAAACATGAAAAGTTTGTACATGAAAAGTTTGTACAGCCTTCTCTGTTAAACAAATACATCAATCAAAACCGAGTTGAATCTAGTTTGGTCTGTTTCGGTATATTTCTTCCGTTTCAAAATATTACATATTTTAGTTTTTTTACACATATTAATAAAACATATTAAATCTTAACATTAAATGTATAATTTGTTTACGATTAACTATTTTCTATAACTTTTAACTAATCAAAATTTAGTAAATATAATTATTTTTAAAAAAATTTACAATTTATCATTATTATCTACTAAAAATTGCATTGAAAAGTAAATTGAAACAAATTTTCTTGCTAAAATATAAATTATTTTAGAACGAAGATAGTAGTTTTTATCTAGTTATTACAGTCTAAATTTCAAGTCAGCATTATTATAAATTTTAATAATTGATCTTTTTTCTTGATAGATCACTCTATTTTATATAATAAAGATAAAGAAGAAAACCGATTTAAACGGAAAGGGATGGACTGACCAACGGCGGACAACGTGTGACGGCTTCTTGTGCTAATCTGGCGATGGATCCCAGAATATAATAAGAAATAAAAGCCGTCCATTAATTATTAATTAGCATTGCTAATTAATAAGTCTGCTCTACCCAAATTTTACTAACAATGATCAACTAGTTTATAATCATATATGATTCCACCAACATTAATCCAATATGTGAATTAACTAATTACTACATTGGACTTTTCATTTGGTCTATCAGTTATATATATATATATATATATATATATGTATAAATGTATAAATGTATATGCGTTTAGTAATACTTAAAATTTTATTATTGAACAGTCTGTAAGTGCTTTGTGTTTGTCTTTGCGACAGACAATATAATTAATACATGCCGATCATATATTAGCAATATAACTCTGTAAAAATATTCCCGTTAACAGATGGCCACCGAACTTTAAGCAAAGTTGCAAGTGTGTCATCTGACCAAATTTTCTATTTTTGCTTGTTTATGTTTTGGACTGAAATTTAAAATATTGCGAAATTTGAGACTAATTATCAAACAAAACAACGTATCGTCTCGAGCGTCATGATACATACTTTCTCGTACACAATATGTTATATAGATTGGTTTGATGATAAGAGAAATTAAGAACAAGACAGTAAGTGTGAACAGTAATTAGTTTAACAAAAACTACGGACGCAAGCATCTTATCTACCGAAGATTTTTGGAATGGTCTCCTATGTTATGTTAAGCCCAAGATATGTCAAAATAATAAATAAATTGTATTCTTAAAGTTCCAGACAAATAGAAGTATATAACTAGATAGTCCCGTTATTGTTGGTATTTGATGTAACTATGCTGATTATGAATATGTAACTGTAGTCTGTACATGACACAAACAACCCTGAGCTATACACAAAGTATCAAAGGATATTAATTTACTGTTTTTCTTTAAGGTAGGGATGTTAATTTATCTGTTACAATCCGTGATAAATAAGACTATGATGGAGGAGGACCTAGTTCGCAGTATGCTTGAGTTTCTTCAGCAAAAATATAATGGAGTTTGTGAAAATGCAATTACACTCTGCACAAGGATGACCATCTTCAATGTATTTACTATACTATTCTCTAAAGTAAATAATATTTATAATAGAGATATAGTTTGCTCCAACGTATTTCTTTATAATAACAATTTTTACAATATAAAATAAAAATAGAGATTATTATATCTTTCCCTAAATATAGAGAAGAAAATAGCAATTTTTATTTTAGAGGAAGAAATAACAATAGATTAAAGTGAAACTAACTCTAAATATTATAGTAGAAGCAAAAATAGCAATGAATTGAAAATACTCTAAAGGGGGCTTATTGTATTAGGAATTTGAGAAAATTTTAGGGGTTTCATATTTGGTGGAATTTAAATGGTTTTTGAAGATTTTGGTGAGAATTTAAAGATCTTGGTGGGGATTCATTTGGGGGTTTCACTATTTAAAAAAGTTATTTACATTGTTATTATTCTAAAACACCATAAAAATAACTAGCTATACCATAATTTATAAAATGACATAGGATTATTTCATCAGTTCATTTATGTTTTACAGAAACAAAATAATGATAAAATTACCATAAGTCAAGAGGTAACAGAGATTATTTGTGTTGCTTGTTTGTACATTCCATAATTATTTTTATTCATCGACACCTGCTTGAATCATATAATATATGTAAGAAGTAATACTCACATAACAAAGAAAAAAAAACAAATGTTGACACCACTTATCAAAAGCTTTCATCAGTAACATGGAATCATTAAACCCACTAATAGTTGGCGGCTTGAGCTCTCCAGCAGGATACATTGATACAAACCCAACCTGTAAGAGAGTCAATTGGGCTGAGGGTTTGTCGCTTCTACTTGCAAAGTTTGTTCTTTTCTCTCAAGCTCAAATATTTATCTCGTTTTCCTCTCTTTTGACCTTGTCGTATGACACAAAACCAAGTCATACACTTTTTGCAATCTCCATAAAAGTTTAGACTTTGGATAGACTAACACAAATGTTTACACGAAAATAGACTTAATGGTTAGTGAGGTCAGGCCATTCTAGAAGTTGTGAAAAAACAGTTGTAGAAACTATATGATGAGTGCCATTAAAGTGGGGCACCAAAGGATAAAATATTCACCGTGTTCATCCCATATTCAACTATGATTTTACTAAAGAGAGAATAAATGACATAATACCACGTTCTTAGGTCTGCTTGAGTCCAGCTTCTTAGGTGGGTTATCGAGCTACGGCTCATATCGTAGCTCAAAGATTAACACATGATCCGTGACCAAAGTAATGTGAAAAAAATCTCATGAGTTTTGGAGAATCCTTACGAGACTCAGCGAAGAACACTGCTCTGATATTTTGATCTCTCCTTATGAAGCTTTTCATTTCAGAGTTCATTCTGTGATTGTGCCTGCCCAAATCAAAAATCAAACAAAAAAATTGTATACAGAACTCGAATCAAAAGATGGTCAATAATAACATGTCAAAAGAGCTACACACATATTTCTCCAGTTTCCAATTGGTTTGATCACTTTTTTAGTTTGAAGGTTTAAGGAGAGATGATAAAATAATTTATTTATTTTGGTGAAATTCCAACTAGTTAGATGGTATTCTTCTCCGATGAACTTGAAGGGTAAATCATTTACTCTGATAATCCTAAATAATTCTTGATATATATTATTTTTGAAATCCATATATTCCAATAAAAGGGGATTTGATAGGATTTTTACAAATACTATATTCAATAACCATAGATTTGTAAGAAGTTTTACAAATACTATATTCAATAAGGGAGAATTTAGACAAAAACTAGAACACATTTTGGTATTTATGAAAATGAAATATGGAGACGATATTTGAAAAGAAAGATTTATTTCATTAGTACATCATAAGAAAACAGATAAAAGATATTTTTTACTTAAACATAAATTATTAGAATATTTTGAGTATAAGATACAACTGGACGTCAAAGAACAAAACAATATTGTATTATTTAAACATTTTTTCATACCAATATAATAAGGTTTGCTCCTCCACATGTTCTACCGACTACTCGCCTTCTTTTGTCGTGTTCTATAGATTAAATAACTTTTGAAAGTATTAAGAAGACATATCCGGTTGACAAAATAAAATGACTTGATCAAGCAGTCTAATTTATCCATTTCCCTTCCATTTGGGGTTTATAAATTTTACTCCCTCTGTTCCTAAATATAGGATGTTTTAAGCAAAACACACTTATTAAGAAAATTATCATTTATCTAAAAAGTATCAATACAAATATAAACTAAAAAATATTGGACCAATTAAAAAATAGAACTATTAAATTTGATTGGTTACACAGTTTTTGATAAAGTTAAAGTTATCTAGAAACATGTGAACATCTTATATATTGAAACATAACAACTTTTCTAAACATCTTTTATTTAAGAACGGAGGGAGTATATTATTATTCATTGGAGGCTTACTAGACCAATCTTCGGATTCCAAAATTATTGATTAATTGCATCGAATTCATATTTACGTCAGTATGTTCCCATGTAGCTTGTCTTTATTTGAAAAGCTTTTCATTTGTTATTTGTTAAAGTGATTCGACAAAAAGGATATTTGCCAATCAATACTATTATTCAAAAAGTAATTTGACTTATTTGTCATGTTCTCCATAGTTTTAGATTATTTTGCTTAAATTTTATATTTTTACTAATTTTTAGAAGTTTATATTTCATATTTTTCATAATTTTAAGTTTATATATTAGTTTTAATTAATAAATTTAATTGTTAGATTTTAAACAATTTTAATGACTATCCAATAAATATTTTTCATTATAGTCATAACAATTATTGAGGAATATTATCAAATTTTAGCAATAATTGTATAGATATGTTTATCTTATGTTTACTTTATTAATATTAAATTATATAATATTATTTTATTTATTTTTCATGTTTTTGTTAGTTCTTAGAAATTTATGTGTCATATTTTTCATGATTCTAAATTTAGTCATTAATTTTAATTAACAATTTTTTTAAAAAATTTAGTGTTTATTTAATAAATATTTTTCATTATATTCATGATAACTATTAATTAGTATTATCAAATTTAGCAATAATTTTATAGATATGTTTATCTTATGTTTACTTTAATAATATTAAATCATATAATATTATTTCGTTTATTTGTAATGTTTTATTGCTTTTTATAAGCTTATGTGTCATAATTTCCATGATTTAATTTTATTCATTAGTTTTAATTAATAATTTTTAAATTATTAGTTTTTTAAAACTTTTAGAAATTATTTAATAAATATTTTTCACTATATTCATGACAATATCAATTTGGGAAATAATTGTATAAATATGTTCATCTTATATTTACTTTAGTAATATGATATCATATAACATTATTTTACTTATTTTTCATGTTCTTATTAGTTTTAGAAGCTTATGTGTCATATTTTGCATGACTTTAAATTTAATCATTAGTTTTAGTTAATAAGTTTTGAATTGTTAGTTTTAAAACAATTTTAGTGATTATTTAATAAATGTTTTCATTATGTTCAAGATAATTATTAATTTCAGAAATAATTTTATAGATATGTTCATCTTATGTTTATTTTAATAAAATTAAATTATGTAGTATTATTTTGCTTATTTGTCATGTTTTTATTAGTTTTAAAAGCTTATGTATTATATTTTTGATGATTTTAAATTTAGTCATTAGTTTTGTTTAATAAGTTTTAAACTGTTAATATTATAGATTATTTAATAAATATTTTTTTATTATATTCATGATAATTATTAATTTGAGTAATAAATTTATAGATATGTTCATTTTATGTTTACTTTAGTAATACTAAGTCATATAATATTATTTTTCTTATTTGTTATGTTTTTATTAGTTTTAAAAGTTTATGTGTCATATTTTCATGATATTAAATTTAGTCATTATATTTAAGTAATAAATTTTGAATTGTTAGTTTTTTAAACAATTTTAGTTATTATTTGATAAATATTTTTATTATATTCAGAATAATTATTAACGAGTATTATCAAAATTTAACAATAATTTTATATATGTTCATCTTATGTTTATTTTAGTAATATTAAATTGAATATTATTGATATTTATTTATTATTTTTGAAAGCAAAACTTCTTCTCTTTTATATCACAGAAAGTTATATAGTGTTAAGAGTTTCATTAACATCAATTTATTAATCAAAACCAGTGAGTTCAAAGAATACAATCTTTTGTCGTTATAATTCATAAATTCAGCTTTTATTATGTATATAATTTATTATTTTTAGGCTCTAACTGGTAACCATGAAAAAAATAATATAAACAAAGATGAAAGAAATGAAGATAAACAAAATAGTAGGAATATTTGTTTCTTACGTTCCTCTCCGGATTTAATAAGAAATATTTTTATTCTATGATTCTTTAAATTGAAAGGAATAAGAAGCAACATTGGAGAAAGAATATTTCTTACAAATATTGAAAAATTTAAAAAATGAAGAAGAATTAAATATATTCACTCATTACTTTAGTCACGACCCTTAGTTAATAAGATTTTAGTTTAATAGAAATCTATTTTTAATAAGATTTTGTTAATAAACATTACTATAAACTCTGATAAATAAGAAATTTATATAAAATCCAATTAACTGATGTTTGTAGTAATCATAAAAAAAATTAAAAAATTTCAATCATCTATATTACTATTTGATTAAGAGGAATTTGCTTTCATATGATTTATTGATAATTGATACTTTTATTTAAAATTACAAAACATATTATTTATTCACCAATTTAGATGTGTTGATTATTTCTGGATGGTTAATTAACAAATCAGCAAAATTGGTCTTTCTAGTGTGATTCTAAAATTTTTCTAAGCCCCATGACTAATCATCACAAAACTTTGCATCCGGATACATGTGGAATGATTAATTCCACTTAAAGCACAACTAGATGACCAGTGCTAATCGAATTCAGGTGGCGATAGTTCCAACTGGAATCTTTTCACCACTTGGATCAACGCGTCTTGGTTGCAAAATTGGTCTTTAGTTCTTTACTATTGATTTGGTAACTAAAGATATTGACCAAAAAAACCATATCAATTTTTGGTAAGAATAATTGCAGTGTTTGAATGTTGACCTCAGTTGGCTTACATATACACTGAAAAGTAACATAGATATAATTTGAGAGAAATAAAGAGAATTTATCAATGGCATTACGTCTAGCTTTATGTCTATGTGTTTATCTGCTGTTTACTCAAGGTGCAGAAGGAAGTATTGATGTGAGGGTCCAACTTCTTTTTATTTGTTCTATCCTCAATTCCATTTTTTAATCTTAGAGCTTCTCTTTAATTGGGTTTTGCAGGATTTTGATTGTGTTGAGATATACAAACAACCGGCTTTCCAACATCCATTGTTGAAAAATCACAAGATTCAGGTGGGTTAGTAAATTATGCATGGTACATATATGTAAGATACAAAAATTGTTCCAGTTGAAGATAGAATATCTAAGTTTTACGATTCGGATCTAAGAGTCTGGATCCGCTTTCATACAAAAAGTTATAAAATTTCTTATTTTCAAAAAAAAATTGATTTATAGAACTTTGAGAAACATCAATGTTTAGAATCTTTTTTTTTGGGTGATACTATATATAGGAAACATTTAGCTCATATGAGGATGGTGAAAGAAGCGACAACTATGAAACAAAAGAGCAATGTCCAAAGGGAACGGTTCCAATCTTAAGACAACGAAATGGATCCAAGAGCTTTCATTTGAACTTACCCGAGCATCCGGGTCAACATGTATATTTTCCACTTCTTAATTGCTTTTGTAAAGAGTTACACAAGTCTCATTTACGTTTTTTCCTTCTAATAAATTCTCATTTAGTTGTTAAGACATTCTAATAATATATTTATTTTATGACTAACATATGTTTTTAACAGTTTGCAACAATTCAGACGAGCATGTTAGATGGAACTATCTATCGAGGAGCTGAGGCTGAAATAAGTGTTCATTCTTTAAATTTGCAAGATAACCAATATAGTAAAGGTCAAATTTGGTTAGAGAATGGATATTCAGGTCAACTCAATAGTATACAAGCTGGTTGGGCGGTAAGTAAACTTATTATTTTTATATTTCATAAAATAATTATGTGAAAATAAGCTCGAAATAATAAATATGATTTTAGGAAAATTTTCATTTTCAAAATTTCCATGCATATCTAATTATATGTTTGCTTTTTAGGTGCATCCAAGAATATACGGTGACAGTGTCGCACGATTTACAATATATTGGACTGTGAGTAAATTATAGTTGTTGCTATTCATATTGATTATTAGCCTACTAGAATTAAAATAAGACGATTATGATTTGATTGTCTTTACTATTTTATCATGTATCAAGTAGTATTATGACTGTATATTTTTTTCATTGTAGAGAGATGGCTATGGTAAAACTGGGTGCTACAACACACAATGTCCTGGTTTTGTTGTTTTAAGTCGAAATCCCAGAATTGGAAATAAGTTCTCGGGATCATCTGTCTATGGAAAAACAAGCTTTTATTTCACACTGCAAATATCTCAGGTAAGTTTGTCTTTGTTCCTTGTAAAGATGTTAAACTGACTTTTAAATTAAGTTTTTATATTTTTTTTTATAAATTATTTTGGTGAATAGATTATACATACTAGTATCACACAATTGTTATGAGTATTGGGATGCTTTTTGATAATAGTTTGTTGGTGTTTCATATGTAATAGGATCGCTCAACTGGAAACTGGGGACTTAAAATAGGAAATGAAGTAATTGGTTACTGGCCAAAAGAGCTGTTTACAGAGTTAAACAAAGGAGCGCCTCTGGTGAGATATGGAGGAAATACATTTATGTCCACCGCTGAAATAAGTCCTCCAATGGGAAATGGGCATTTTCCAGTTGCAGATTTTTTAAAGACGGCACATTTTAAAAATTTCTTGGTTATCGACACTAACTACAAAAGAGTTAATATCGAAGTTAAAAAGCTAAGACAGTATGCTGATTACTTTGAATGCTTTAGGGTTATGTATTTGGGCTATAGAAGTGCTAGTGGAATGTCTTTCTCTTATGGAGGACCAGGTGGCAGATGTGGTATTTGATGAGTTCTATATATATGTATGTACCAACCAAATTATATCAACTTTTATAATTATAAAATATTAAAAGTCATCTAAATATTTTTGCTTTCTTAGTGAAAGTTTGTTTATTTATTAAACATTTGAACATTATTAGTAACCAAAAAACAAAACAAAATTAACATCACAGGAAAATCATAAAACAAACTAAATACCGATCCACACATTTGTGGAAGTATTTGTTTTTTTTTCATGAAATCGATAAGTAATATTGTTTGATTGTGTACTATGGACATCCACTTTTACATGAAAATTATTCTAAAGTTGATGGTTTGATAATGATTTTGTTTTTCAAATATAAAAATGAAAACAAGAAAAGAAAAAAATTTAAAACATTTTTTTGTAAATCATTCTAGAAACAACAAAAACATATATAGGTCGATGACTTGGAGTTTATAACTAACTATGTACAAAGTTACTGTGTATAATGTTCGGTTTAGCTGAAGCAATATATTATAAAAATAATATGACTAACAGGATGACAAAAAAAAATGACTAAACAGTTTTATTTTAATGTTCTGCGGTTAAAGGAATATATAAATGCAGAAGAAGATGTAACTGAGTAGGTCATCGTCATGGAGAAGCCGGGCGGCGAAAACGCGAGTAGACAGCAAATGATCGATTGCTTTGTTCAAACTCTTGCCAAGATTGTCGGAAGGTAAGATTTTGCTTCTGCCCATCTCTTCTTACAATCCTTGTTTCGTTAGAACTCTCACTCTCTGTCTCCATTGCTCTCTATTACTTCTAAGCCTTTTCAACAAAATAACAAGCTTATATTATAGAGGAAGCTTTTAACAAATATTAATTGATATATATTTGACATTTTATACTAAAAGGAAAACGTCTTTAAAATTGATAAAAGGAATATGTGTATGCTTTTTTAAGAAGAAAAATTTCATATATGTTTTATCATTCACATAAATATTTTCACTCCTATCTGTAATAAATTACTAAATATAAGATATCAAGATAGTTTCATGTGTTATGGTATGGTCACATAATTTATGGTTGTTGGTGTATGTTGTCATATAGATTTATTTATTGGTATATTATTTATAAAATTCCAGATTTTAGTTTATAAGTATATATCTATGTAATATATTGTG
Source organism: Sinapis alba (assembly GCA_012274485.2). Taxonomy (NCBI): domain Eukaryota; kingdom Viridiplantae; phylum Streptophyta; class Magnoliopsida; order Brassicales; family Brassicaceae; genus Sinapis; species Sinapis alba. The sequence continues at coordinate 1,148,244 of MU105654.1, read as the reverse complement.
TTTGGTGAATATATATATATTTATCATTTAAAAAAATAATTGAATGTCATGAAAATTAATTGTATATATTTTTTATATAATAGCCAATATGGCAATATATATTGTTTTAGTTAATTAGCTAAATTAAATACTTTTATTTAAAATTACAGTACATATTTTATTTATTCACCAATTAATTAACAAATCAACAAAATTGGTCTTTAGTTCTTTACTATACATTTGGTAACTAAAGATACTGACCAAAAACGCATATCAGTTTTTGGTAAGAAGCTAAAATTGAATTAATTGCAGTGTTTGAATGTTGACCTCAGTTGGCTTATATATACACTGAAAAGTAACGTAGATATAATTTGAGAGAAATAAGGAGAATTTATCAATGACATTACGTCTAGCTTTATGTCTATGTGCTTATCTGCTCTTTACTCAAAGTGCAGAAGGAAGTATTGCTGTGAGAGTCCTACTTCTCTTTGTTTGTTCTATCCTCAATTCCATTTTTAATTTTAGAACTTCTCTTTGATGTGTGTTTTGCAGGATTTTGATTGCGTTGAGATATACAAACAACCGGCTTTCCAACACCCATTGTTAAAAAATCACAAGATTCAGGTGGGGGATATAATTTTTGTTCCAGTTAAAAAATAAAATATCAAAGATACATAGATGTGAGATTCAGGTGGAAGTATTGCTGGATCCGCTTTCATACAAAAAGTTATAAAATTTTGTAGCAAAATTTTGATTTATTATTTTCAAAAAAAAAACTTTGATTTATAGAACTTTGAGAAACATCAATGTTTAGAATCTTTTTTTTGGGGGGGGATAACTATATATAGGAAACATTCAGCTCATATGAGGATCGTGAAAGAAGCGACAACTATGAAACAAAAGAGCAATGCCCAAAGGGAACGGTTCCAATCTTAAGACAACGAAATGGATCGGAGAGCTTTCATTTGAACACAGCCGAGTATTTGGGTGAACATGTATAGATTCCACTTTTTAATTGCTTTTGTTAAGAGTTACACAAGTCTCATTTACGTTTTTTTCCTTCTAATAATATATTGATCTTATAACTATCATATGTTTTTTTACAGTTTGCAACAATTGAGACAATGTTAGATGGAAGTATCTATCGAGGAGCTGAAGCTGAAATAAGTGTTCATTCTTTATATTTGGAAGATAACCAATATAGTAAAAGTCAAATCTGGTTAGAGAATGGAGCTTCAGGTCAACTCAATAGTATACACGCTGGTTGGGCGGTAAGTAAACTTATTATTTCTAGATTTCATAAAATAATTATGTGAAAATAAGCTGAAATTATATATATATATATAGAAAATTTATATTTTCAAATTTCCATGCATATCTAATTATATATTTATTTTTTTAGGTGCATCCAAGATTGTATGGTGACAGTGTCACACGATTTACAATATACTGGACTGTGAGTAAATTATAGTTGTTTTGTTATTTAAATATGAATAATAATTAGCCTACGTAGAATTAAAATAAAACGACTATGATTGGATTGTCTTTACTAATTTATTCACGTATCAAGTAGTATTATGAATGTATTTTTCCATTTTAGGGAGATGGTTATGGTAAAACTGGGTGCTACAACACACAATGTCCTGGTTTTGTTGTTTTAAGTCGAAATCCTAGAATTGGAAATCAGTTTTCCGGATCATCTGTTTATGGAGAAACAAGCGTTTATTTTACACTGCAAATATTTCAGGTAAGTTTGTCTTCGTTCCTTATAAGGATGTTAAACTGACTTTTAAATTAAGTTTTTATATTTAATTTTTTATAAAATAATTTCGGTGAATAGAATATATCATACTTGCTATTACATAATTGTTTTGAGTTTTGGGATGCTTTTTGAAAATAGTCTGTTGGTGTTGCATATGTAATAGGATCGCTCTAGCGGAAACTGGGGACTTAAACTAGGTAATGAAGTAATTGGTTACTGGCCCAAAGAGTTGTTTACAGAGTTAAACAAAGGAGCTTCTCTGGTGAGATATGGAGGAAATACATTTATCTCCACCGATAAATTGAGTCCTCCAATGGGAAATGGGCATTTTCCAGTTGCAGATTTTTTAAAGACGGCACATTTTAAAAATGTCTTGATTATAGACTCCAACTACAAAAGAGTTTATGTTGAAGATAAAAAGCTAAGACCTTATGCTGATGTCTATGATTGCTTTAAGGTGACATATTGGGGTTATAGTAGATCTAGTGGAGTGTCTTTCTCCTTTGGAGGACCAGGTGGCAAATGTGGTATTTGATGAGTTCTATAAATATGTATGTAATAACAACCAAATTATATCTTTTCAAAATATAAATAAAAAAAGTCATCTAAAATATTTTTGCTTTCTTATGAAATTTTCTTTAGTTATTAAACATTGAACACTATTACCAACAGAAAACAAAAATCATCACAGGAAAATCATGAAACGAATATACATTACTCTGATATGTTTGTTTGCCTCATCCAAATGAGCCTTAGATTTAGAGATGATGAGGCCCATTAATAAAATAATTGTGTAATTATCATCTAAACTACATTTACCTTCTTAATAAAAGTGTAACTATTAGCACTAAACATTTTTTTTTTTGATCAAAGCACTAAACATTATTATTGCTAACCAAAATAACAAAACAAAACCATCACAGGAAAAGGTGAAACACAATGATCTGAAAAAAACATAAAACGAATAGTATTCGTCGAATACTTTGAAATGTTTGTTTGTCTCATTCAAATGAGCCCTATATGGAAATGATAAGGCCCATTAACAAAAACTCAGGCCCACAATGTTGTATCCCCTGCCCTTAAACCCTAGTATCCACCATCACCGTGAAGTCACCGGTCTCAATGGCGAAACTCCTCTCCCGCTCCACCGCCTCGCGCGTCGCAACGCGTTTCTTTTCCACCTCCAGACCCGCCGCTCCTCCTCACTCTAACATAATCTCCCGTCGATCCTCACCGACGCTGTTCCACGCCATGGGCTTCATCCCTGATTCGACCCGTTTGACGACGATCCGGACCCGGATGGATAGGTCCGGTGGATCGTATTCTCCGCTCAAATCCGGATCCAATTTCAGCGACCGAGCACCTACGGAGATGGCGCCGCTGTTTCCTGGCTGCGACTACGAGCATTGGCTCATCGTCATGGAGAAGCCCGGCGGCGAAAACGCGAGTAGACAGCAAATGATCGATTGTTATGTTCAAACTCTTGCCAAGATTGTCGGAAGGTAAGATTTTGCTTCTGCCCATCTCTTCTTACAATCCTTGTTTCGTTAGAACTCTCACTCTCTATCTCCATAGCTCTCTATTACTTCACTACAAGTAACTAATGCATTGTATTAGTGAGGAAGAAGCTAAGAGGAAGATCTATAATGTCTCGTGCGAGAGGTATTTTGGGTTTGGTTGCGAGATTGATGAGGAGACATCAAACAAACTCGAAGGTATTGTCTCTTTTCCGACACGCAACTTGGGGTGTGAGATGATTTTGTAATTGATGTATGTTGGTTATTGTGAGTTCTCAGGGATTCCTGGTGTTCTCTTCGTGCTTCCGGATTCTTATGTTGATCCAGAGTACAAAGACTATGGAGGTAAGTTCATCAGCACTAGTTCAAAAGATCATTCCTTTCATATGTTCATGTCCTGTGTCATAATCCATCAGGATTTGTTGGAACACATTAAAAAACTAAAACTTTAAAAACTCTTTTCTTCACGCAAAACATTGTTAATGTGTATGAATGATTGAACTTGTTAAAGTGCTTCTCTGCTCAATGTATACCAATCTTTTTCTTTCCGCTGATTCTTTGGAATAAGCTGATTAAGTCATTTGGTGTTTTTTTTTTTTTTTTTTTTTGCAATTGCAGCTGAGTTGTTTGTGAACGGAGAAGTGGTTCCACGTCCACCAGAGAGACAGAGGAAGATATTGGAGTTAACGACGCAAAGAAGCTCGGATAAGCCGAGGTACAATGACAGAACCAGAAATGTCCGACGAAGAGATAACATGCGTTGAGACTTCAGTACTCAAAGAGTCTTTGCTAAACATCTCCTTTTCCTTTGAACTTCGACCGTATTACCTTTCTTGGTTTATGTTATTTGCTCCACTCTATACGAATAATGTAAATTGTGACATTGGTGATGATGGTATGGATGTTGGTTCTGTTTGGTCGCCTAAAGGCTAAAGCTTCATTTATAATTTTTGTTTAATGCACAAAAATTAAGAATTTTACCTTTCTCTAAAAATCATTTTAAAGATATAGTTTTATAATCATTCAACCAATTATAAAAAATATTTTAAAATCTAATTGGTTGAATAGTTTCTAATAAAATTAAAATTAACTTTAAAATCTCAAAAACATCTTATATTTTGGAACAATATAAATCTTTTAAAACATCTTATAATTTAAAACAGAGGGAATATAATTTCTAACTGTATTCCATTGTCACTAGCTACGTATTCTTTTGAAAAACTAATGATTTTTAAAGTGAACAGAGATAACTTGCTATGAAAATAGCCAAAATCATATAAACTGACTTTTGTCCAAGAGTGTGTGTACAAAATACGCAAAAGACAAGAAATTGTGTGACAAACAAAAGAACAGACGTAATCATCATCATCCCAAGGTTCTCAAAGTAAAACATTTACCTTTTACCTATAAGAACCCCATAAACAGAAAGAAAAGAAATCTCTATAAGACCACCTTTTTGCGTTCTACACATCTATGCAGCTGCGTCTATCCTACTGTAAGCTCTGAAGATTAAGCTTCTTTCATAGTATAGACTAACCTAGGGAGACTTGAGACAAAACATGATGTGATTTACGTAAAAGAAAAAACGGATAAGAGCCTGAAAAGAGACAGCAACTAGTAACCACCCCATCTTGGACTTGGGATTGGGAAGAACCCTGATGGAGATGGTGGGAACATGAGCCCTGGAGATGGTGGTGGTGGCTGAGAAGGACCTGGACCCGCACCGGGTCCGTGACTTCCTGATTGAGCTATTTGTGAAAACGAGAAGTTTGGGGTAAGTGGTTGAGGATACTGAACTCCTGGTGATAGCAATGGGTAAGGTGATCTAGGAGAGAACATGTTCGGGTAACCAGCAGGAGATGGTTGGAAAAACTGAGACGTAGGAGAGGGTAGTGATCCAAAACCGTTATACTGAGGAGATGGAAAACCAGCATTATACCGAGGAGATGGAAAACCACCATTGTACCGAGGAGAAGGAAAACCACCATACATCTGACTGAACCTTGGAGAGGGCAAAGTGGGCGTGCCAGGAACAGGACCATTGAACTGAGGGAAAGGAAGATTCCGAGGCACTGGGCTAGGAACTAACCCTGGTGGTGGTAGATTCTGACTAGGCTGTAGTGGGCCCTGCATATTAGTTCGCGGTTGGGATCCAGACATCAAATGTGGCTGAGTTTGAGTCTGAGGCTGAGACTGAGCTGGCATATAAGGCGGAGGTTGTGGTTGAGACTGAGGCTGAGGCTGAGTCTGAGCTGGCATATATGGCCTATGTTCATGACCTGGCTGCACATTGTTACCACTAGGACCTGCATCTCCAAGTGAACTTTGAAGATAACGCATATACCCTGAGATGGGAGACTCAGCTGTATTCGACCAAAACTGGTCCCCATGACCCATAACTGGTTGTTGTTGTTGTTGTTGTTGTTGTGTGCCTTGTGGGAAAGGCGGTTGGACGAAGCTGTGAGGACGATGTTGTAGAGGCATAGTAGGGAGAGGAAGCGCAGGACGGTTGATCTCCGTTAAAGGTGCTGGTCTAACCCTCTGCAACCTGGTATTCTGAGGCCTTGGTGAGTTATTATTCTGAGGAGGCCGAGGAAGACTGTCACGTGAAGGAGAGCCAGTTAGCTGCTGAACAACACTTCTAAAGTCATTCTTGCTAACGCTATAAACCTGAGGCTGCGCTTGAGGCCTTGCAGGGGCAGAGGCAGCGAAGTTGGGTTGGTGGATAGGACTCTTTCTGATATTCTTCCCAGTCTTATTCACACCCAAATGATCACCTTGTCGAGGCCTATCCATCTTAAACAGCTAAAGTCCAAACCTTTCACAGCTAATCCTCTGTCTCTATCTTATTGTGTAGATCCTCAACTACTCTATCCTCTTAAAGAATAACACTTCCCGGAACTACAATTCTGATACTCTATCAATGCTCTGCCCAAGAGAAAAGTGATAACAGTAAGATGGAGCAAAAAAGTTGAGGTCTTTCACCTTAGTATTCGGATCCGAGAAGACCCACGAGAGCTCGGAGCCTGATTTCAATCAGATCTTCAGAGCAGAGAGGGGGAGAAGGAGAATTCAAATGAACCCTAATTTTCTGTCAACGAAGAAGAAATGAGATTGAAATTTAGACTTCCGCTTGTCTGTGTCTTATTTATTTTTTAATTCGTGTTCTGTCTGGAGTGACGTGGAGCTGACATGTCCAGATCGTCCCGACGAGTTTTTATTTTTTTTAATTGGCTTTAACAAAAAAAAAAAAAAGAAGTCAAATAGAGCATTCTCCTAAGAGAAATTCCCTTGGATATCACCTTTTAGTTTGTTTGTCACAAAAATAGTTTTTAAGGAAGAAAATGACAAAAATGTTTTTTTTTGAAGCTAAAAAAATCATTTATATGCATTTATATCCCTAGGGTTAACTAATTTGCACTTTAGGGTTTAGAGTTAAGGGGTGGGTTTGGGGTTAGGGTTTCAAATTTCAAAAAAAAAAATAAAAAAAATCAAAATTTCAAAAAAAAAAAAGTCTATTTTGGTCATTTTATTTTTTTAGGGCTATTTTTGTGACAAAAACTTAAAAATGGCTATTTAAGAGAATTGCCCTTCTCCTAATCTAGAAAATATATATTCGTTCTATGAAATTAATATTCGATTCCTATTTGAGAAGGAAAATTATGAGGAAACCATATCGGTTTTTGCAGTTATTGTACTTTTATTTTCAAAACTTTTTATTTCATTTTGGTCACGAAAATTATTAAAATTTATTTGTAGGGTTATGACTTACAACAATGTATGATGCATTTATAAAAAAAGAAAAGAGTAATGCATACGTGTATTTATTGCAATGGAAGTTGACGTGTTGATTGGTTAAATTAATGGTTTGGTTTATAAATATTAAACTATTTCAAAATAAAAATAATAACGAAACAAAAAACAGCTTTATATCTTTCTTTTTCTGAGAGAAAACTTTATCCCCCTGACATGTGTTTCATAGAAAACAAGATTAGCGGTATTTCCTAACTTTCTCTATTTGAACAGTAAACACAAACATGATTGAAAGCTGACAGCAAAAATGAAATGGGGTGAGAGAGGCTCGAACTCTCGACCTCAGGATCACTCAATAGCTATGAGACCTACGCGCTAGCCAACTGCGCCACCACCCCAATCGATGGTAACTTAGTTAATCATCGTATATAATTCATCTATATATTTAAGCTAATAATCTCTATTTATTTTCTGTTTGCTGATGGGTAATATTTTGGTCTGCAAAAAAATAAATCTACTGTATTGGTACTTTGAGGAGAAAGCTTGTGTGTTATTATAGGTTTAGAGTTTCATTGAGCCTTTAGACCATGATTAAATGGAATTTCTAGGGGTTCTTAGGGGATGAGTCTCATGAATAGTGTAAGAACCGATTTAAATTTTTTTTAATTATGAACCGGTTCTTATGGGTTTCTTACATTGTTCACGGACTCCACTGACACGTGGTGGCCCGCGATTGATTTATTTTTTATTTTTTAAAACAAAAGAAGAAAAAAATTCCAAGAACCCCATGTTCTTGGATTAATCATGCTTTTATGATGTTGAAATTTGCGCTAAAACATATATTTTTTTTTATCATGGATGAGAACAGAACATCAATTTTCAAAATCTTACGTTTTGCGGATTGTCCTTATAACTTGAAACGAACAGAACAAGTCAACAACAAGAACAACTTCACACCAAAAACAAAAAACAAATAAGAAGAACATTAATTAGAAGAAACGTAAGAAAAAATAATCTGTCTTATTCCTTTATTGTCTCTCCAATTCTTATCTGATCTCTCTGTTTCTTTAGATCCTCAAAGCTCCAATCCCTTCTGATCCCACTGCTTCTGACTAGCTTCGGCTCGTCAAGATCCCCATACACCATGGCCTCCGCACTATGTAGCCTTCGATGTCCCGTTTTGACCCGTCTCACTACGGGCAAAGTTGGTCTTTTCCTTCCCATCTTTTTATATCCTGAAGTTACGAAGTTTTCAGTAATGTTTGAATCTATGTCTGAGTTTGATCTTTGTAGGATGTGGCAAGCAAGGCAGTTTAGGCTCATATTTTTGTTTCTTACAGAAAAATATTCGACAATGGGAGATTTTAGATTTTGATTTGCTTGTATATTGATAAGAAAAGGGGAAAAAATTCCAAATGACAACCTTTGGGGGATGTTTCTTCTAGGGTTCTGGTTGCTTGGTTGACAAGTTTTTTCTTTGTTGTAAATGAAGATAGATAATAGAAACAAATGTAACCTTTTTGAGTCAGAGTTTGCTTATTTTTAGCATTTAATCGTTTGGTGGACAAAACGATTTTTATGGGTAGATTGATACTTTATGTGGTGATCTATTTTCATCTTAGACCTTAAAAGTTAGCCCTAGGATTTTTTTTCCATGAGCAGAAAGATTCCTACAATCACTATGCAAGCGACACATTAGCATATTTTCTCTGTTTGTTCTTATAAATTACTTAAATGTTTACTTTTTTGAAAACATTTAAATGAACTTATCCCTCATGGCTTCTCATTTTATGGCTCTACATTCGTTTACGTTTAATAACTTCTCATATCACTTAGTGACGTGCATACTTTTCTTAGAATTTAACAAAAAAAAATTGTGGGTCTAATAGTTATGAGTAATCAAACGAGTTGGTACAGCAGTTTCTTCATTATTCAACAATTTTTAAAACTCAAACTCACCGCTCAAATACTTCAATCAACAAGTACAGATCATTAGCAAACAGATGATATCATATATATAGCTTTCTTTTGAATCTTTTCAACCTTGAATTAAGCCACAGTTTAAGCCTAAAAGACTTGAGTCGTGGTGAAGAGTCTAGTGCGACATAACTCTTTGGAAGAGGTCAAGGACATGTTTAGTTGGAGCTTATAACTGCTGGATATGAGTAATAAAGATTCATTTCCGAATAACGTCTAATACATCCAAGAAAAAAAAACGTCAAATACGTTGAGTTTCATCAATCTCATAAGACTTTTGTTCATGTACACCACATATTTTTATTTAACGACAATTTTACAAAACATATTCTCATTTGTACAAAATATTGATATTTTCAATAAAAACATAACAAAAGAAAACATAGTTTACGGTATAATTTCCCCCTAGTACAAGAATAGAATCAAATGACTTGAAAATAGAAAAAGGGTATAAGAAAAAGAAAATGAATGTGAATTGGGTTTAGTCTTAAGATAAAAACATAAACCTTTTACCATAAGCTGGATGCAACAGAGGTGAGTTTCTTTTTTGTCTCCTCTGCCATATTCTTCAACGATGACATGTCTTGCTGTGCCTAACACAATACAAAAATAGATATGGTTTCATCACTTGACACTGAAAAATACAAGCCTGAACAAAAGTTGAATCGAGAAGTGAGGTTAGACCTGGAGAGAGAGGCGGTTGATAAGATCACCAGCGGAGAGATCCATAGGAAAATCTCCATCATCATCTCCAAAAAGATCAGCACTAGAGATTGCTGTTGAACTCTGTTTTTTTTTAAATTGAGATTTGGTACAATTAGTACTAATGAGTGTTTAGTTAAGGCACATGAGGTTAATGAAAAGACACGTACATGGAACTTCTTTAATGTACTTTTAGCCTCAAGGTCCATGGAGTTGTTCTCATTACCAAAGTACTGAGCAGAGGAGATTGATTTTGCGTTAGAGAACTTCTTCCGAGCTTCATCTGTCTCTAGAATCTGTGGTATAAATGCTAGAGAAGGTAAGTACAATTACAAACAGTTTAACTAAAGACTAATGACATAAGAGGGAAGAATGAGCTTTGTACTCTTGAGGAGCTTGTCATTGGTTTCTTCTGAAACCCGCCTCCATTCATCTCAAACTCTTCAAAGAAGCCTGTTGATTTTGGTGGAGCTACATGACCAAACACTTGAGGGCCATTGCTCATGTACTGTTCTTTTGTTTGAACACCGTCTGCGTAATCAAAACGAGTTGAAAAAGATGACCTAGCTGATTTAGCCGATGGTGAACTATTAGCTGAGTAAGTCGCTGCTATAACAACAGATTCCTCTGGCTTTTGATCAAAAAGAGTCTCGCTCGACTGCAATTTACCCCAAAAAAATGTTTTTATGTAAGTTCACCAAACATATAGAGTGTGAAGCACGTTACTGACCTTAGTAGTTAGCTTCTTGGCACCAAGTCCTCCTGTTTTCCCTGTCTTCTTGGCACCAAGAGGTTTCTTAACGGACCGAGAGACTCTCGGTGAGACAGGAACCTTAGTATTATTATTATTACTCTCTTGAGGAGGTTCACTGGTTTTGATGGTGGAGAGCCCATTGGGCGCTTGAGCAGTCGTGGTCGAATCAGGAGAAGGAGGAGGCAAATCAAGAAGTTCCTCGGCGTTGCTTTTGGCAACTTCTCTGGCAAGAGTCTGTTTATAAAACTCAGCAGCTCTGGAAGTATACTTAGCGTCGGCTTTACCTTCTCCGCTCCAACCATGCTGCTTGAAGAAGACATGCGCCCTGCTGTTTCCTCCATACACCATCATCTTCAACTGCTCAGGGCTCCATGAGTCTAGATTTGTAGACCTTATGAAATATACAAAGATCAACAACATTTTTAATACAAGTCTACAAGTACATTAAAAGAAGATAAATTCCCTGAGATAACTTTTTTTAATTTGTTCTTCACAAAAAGAAGAAAATGACCAAAATAAGTTTTTTAGAAGCTAAATTTTTTATTTATATGTATTTATACTCATAGGGTTAACTAATTTAGACTTTAGGGTTTAGAGTTAAGGGGTGGGTTTGAGGATAGAGTTTCAAATTTAAAAAAAAAAAAAATTGAAATTAAAAAAAAAAAATGCTATTTTGGTCATTTTATTGTTTTAAAACTATTTTTGTGACAAAAACTTAAAAATGACTATTTAAGAGAATTGCCCATAAAAGAAACTTGCATACGTAATGAATCAATAAAATGAATGACCTGACGAAGCTGATGTGGACGCCGAGGCTGCGATGAACAGCAGAGCAATCGATGCATAGAAAGATACCGTAAGTAACGGAAGCCCATGTTGGGCTCTTCGCATTGCAATCGAAACATATCTGCAAAGTTTGAAAAAAGGCGCCAAAGATAATTATGGTCGAGTACAAAACTAATATTACATGTTGTGGTTTTGGACGGAAAAATCAAAGATCCGATTGATCGAGTACCAGATCTTAATAGGGTCAATGTATGTATGTTACCTTGTTATCTGATTTCGATTTGAGCTTCTTGAAGACAGCAATCTTATCATTCAGATTCTCTGACGCCATTGTAAGGAGGAAACTATTATTCTCCAGAAAAAGATGTTCTGGAGATTTGAAAACTTTTTGAATTCAATGAGAAGAGGAAAAAATGATTTTAGTTTTATTTTTTGTTTTGTTTTGGAGATTTGCGTAAGAAATCGAGGGGTTTATAAATAGAGAAGCTTGCGTAATGCGTAGCCGTAAGTTTGGTACTGTGAATTGACTAAAATAACCTTTTAAACCCATCTCGCGCGCGTTTTGATTTGTAGGATTCTTAACGGTAATGAGAGGTGGTTAACTCAACTAGCCATTTTTGCATTTACCTCATTACGAGAGGTGGTGGTTAATTAACCCTTGTATTTATTTTTTTATTTTTTTTGGTTTTTGACCTATAATCTTTTTTATTATTTCTAAAATCACTTTAAATTTCTAATTAAAAAATCAATTGTATTATACAAAGTTTAGTTAGAATTAGGTAAACAAAAGATCTGACACCAAATCCCATGTTATTGTTTTAATCAGAGCCCTAGGTACAGATTGTTGTGAACGACTAATCTCTAAGTTCCAAAACAAAACGACATTCTTTTCGTAAAAAGCGCAGATAAAATGGTATAAATTAAGATCAGTGTGCTTTTTAAACTGCTTAAATTTGCATGTGTCCTTATTACATGTTAATATATTGTAGTCCATAGTTTTTTTTTTTTTTTTGGGTGCAAATGTAAAGATTTATACCATTTTTTTAAGTTTTACATTGTTGTGGAGACAACTTATTACATGGAGAACTAAGAGAGACTGAATTAACTAAAAAGGGAAAGGAACCAAAAATACAACTGAAGCAGAGACGGGAATGAGGAAGAAACGAGAGAGGGAGCTAGGAGCCTGTCTCGGATAGCCCTGTCGATGATCCTGAAGAACGCCTCCTGCGTGATAGATAAATCCCTGAAGATGCGTGCATTCCGTTCGCGCCAAAGGTTGTAGACAATGATCTGAGAAAGGAGCTTCAGGATGACGGTCGCTCGCTGAGCATGGGGGCCATGAATCTGCTGACAAAGTGCAGCAACTGAGTCCAAAGATGAGGGCCTGAACGCCATGTACCTGCCACAAAAACAATCCCAAATAGCAACTGCAAAAGAACACTGAAAGAATAAATGATCATGGGACTCATTAGCTGAATTACATAAGACACAAACCGTGTTGTAGTCCATAGTTCTTAAAAGAAGAAACGCAGGGAGAACGATTAAAATATTATAATGAGTTAAATGTATGAAATAAACCCTTGTCATTTTGTGTTCAAAAAAAAAAAAAAAAAAAAACCTTGTCATTTTGTTTATCAATACACAAGCACACACACATACATCAATTATCAATAACACCATTCAATATAACATAAGTGGTGGTGTAAGGGTTCTTGGGAGTATTCAAAATCACAAGTTCAATTTTACTTGAAATGGATGATTTACGTTGACTATGGTTAGATTAAATACGAATGTTAAAAGTATTCAATATTACAAGTTAAACAGACGGTAGGCTGCAAAAATCTACCCATAAACAAGATTGTAATGGCTGATTCCTAGCGAGTTTCAGGTAGACAATAAGTATCAACGCTAATTCCTTAAAAATAAGGTAAAGGGTGAACACGAACAAGAGGCAAGAGAAACTAGAACAACAACAATCAATCAAAGATCTTCTAGCAAATATCTAGAGCAGCAGCTTGCGGAATCATAGTGTCTTGATCCTTGTTTGCTCTCTTGGCTCTTGGAAGGAACCAAATACATTTTTTTTCCACAGACGCAAATAATGGGAGTCATCTAGGCTTACAAGTGATCGAATATGATACAAATGAGTTTCAGCATAAACCAGTGAAAACAGAGGAACAAATTAATTATTACCATAACATGAAACAGAGACGACATTAAAAAAAAAAAAAAGACAAACACACATGATATAACAAAGAAAGAGTCTTCGTTATACAAGCACCTGGACAAAAAAATGGTTTCTTAATTTGGGACTGTAATGAAAGGGAATTTGATTTCTGCGACTTGTCAAATGCGCAGCAGCCAAGAGCCATGGGAATGAAAACTGGTTAAGCGAGGCGGTTTCATCTACAGCAGCATTGAATGCATTGAAATGAGAATCTTTTCATTCAGTAATGGTTCCAGAGTAAACGTCTGTTCATGGCTGGTGGAGCTAGGCCCGGTATGTCCCGGATGTCTTTGTTGTTTGGGTTCACAATCTAATCCAAAAACAGAAAAAGAGAAGTTACGAAGTATAATATATCGAAAAATCATGGAAGACCATGAAAAGATAAGGATGAACAGAGAGATCATCTAAAATACTAAAACAAGTATATGCAAGTGTGAGAAAGGAGGTACCTTGACGATGATGATTGCTATGACACCAATGACAATAAGGAAAAGAAATGCCATAATACATTTGTCCGTTGCAACCTGAGAGAAGAGTAAGAAGAAGAAGAGCACAAGGTAAACAAAAGGGACAAGAGGAAGCTGCAGATAAATAGGAATTGAATAAAGGAGATTTTGGGGGACGGGACTGACCTGCCTACCAATTTCCTTGACCAGCTTGGAGGCCTTCTTGAGTGAGAAATGAATAGAATCGAGTTCATTGACAACCCTACTCATTTGGTCGGTCTGAACAATTAAAAGGTAAACTATCCTTAGGTTTCATAACAAGAATGATGTAAAGAACACTTGAGATTCAGCCAGAATCATAGATTGTTTTCAAAATAAAGATGTGTGGCCTGCTAACTACAAACCTGAGCCTTGAGAGCTGCTGACGTATCTGTTCCCACATTTATAGTCTCCTGAACAATCTGTTGTTAAAAGGCCACAGCAAAAAAGGCAGTGAGATTTTTCCTTTGCTATGGCAAAGCTCCATGTATAGTAAGCAATATAGAGAAAATATGTAAAAGTAGTGAGACCTTTTTCCCTCTTTCAATGGCTTGATCAGTGTCATCCATCATCGAGTTTCCTTTATTCACAAGTTCTTGATTGGTCATGTCTGAAAGTGATTAAGCTCTCATTAGGATTGTGCTAATAAACATATCAATTGTTGTTTTGCAGGATCCTTGAAACGAAAGAAAGAAAGAGGGATGTAAAAGGGAGGCGTACTTGAAGCTAATAAGACATTCTCTTCCATGTGGTCTTCAGCAGGACCATCGAAAAGATCTACTCGCTTATTATTGCTTGCTAGACTGGATGAGTATCTAAGCACACAATCAATCATCTCTCGTTAATCATCATCAAATCACCACAAACATAGCAACAACTCCAACAAAACAAAATTGTATAGCATTATTCTTGAACATGAATAGCAAAAGTGTCACCTACTTCTTCTTAAGAGCAACATATGAATTTAGTTCCTTAACCTGCAGACAAACACAAAAACAGAACATCACTTGACAATTATAAAAGCTGTTGAATATCAGATGAATTAGAGTGAAAGGTAGAAAAGGGATGATAACCATAGATTGTCGTCTATCATTCAACATCCGGTTAGTGCCGGCGTCATTTCCACCTTCCAAGCTTTTGACTTCCCTATCGAAATCTTTAATGAGACTCTTGCAGTCGCGCATTTTGTCAGTGAGTTCTTCGAGCTGCCTACTCTGTCTATTAGCATCTTTGATCTTCTCCAGCTTCTGAAATCCATTTCTGGTTCCCCCCCAAAAAAAGACACAAACTTTACGGACAAGAACAAAAACAAGAAATAAAAAAAAGCAAAAAAGAGATTAATTCTCACGACAAAGCACGGAAAAGGTCATTGATTTGTCCTTCGATCTCAGCAAGCTCTTCGCTAACCGCAGATATTGGATCCATCTCTTATTATTGCAATTAAACAAACAATGCCTCCTCCTCCTCCTCCTCCTCCTCCTCTTCTTCTTCAGATCCACCACCAAACAATGTCAATCACGAATCGGCTCCCCCCCTCCAGATTAGATCCAAATCGAAATCACTTGCTCCTCGTGACCTCAATCTAATCTCGATGTCAAAAATTACACAACGAAACACGCGCAGTTTTTACAGATCTACGACCAAATGTGGATGCCGAAATCGAAACCAAAACCAAAACCTACACGCAGGTTCTCCTTTTTCACCGATTATCACTCGGACATTTTTTTTATTTTTTTATTTTGGGGAAGTGTTTGGCTGTTTTCATGCCATTGATTTGGCTCCATGGGACGAAACGGGAGAGAGAAATTTGAAAAAAGGATAATCAATGGGCCCCGGCCACGACGCCGTTTGTTAGTAATAAAGAACTATAACCTGGATCGTCGGATTGGCCACCTCTCTAAGATCTAACGGCCTGTACTCTAACAGTAGTCTATTCTATCATTTTGACTTTCAATAAATATTATCTTATATGCAAGTCTCCCAAACATAATAAAACTATATCAAACATTAATTATGTAGGATAATTATTTTTATTTTATATCCGAACATTTTTACTTTTCAAATATTCAATTTCATATTCATTTTGATAAATGAATATGATATCTAAAATAAGTATTTAAAATTAAAATAAATATTTTAAATTTTAATTATATATAAAATATAAAAAAAAATTTAGATAGTCTCTTTTACTTTGTTTTTTACAAAATAGTTTTTAAGGAAAAAAATGACTAAAAATAAAGTTTTTTAGAAATTAAAATTGCATTTATATGCATTTATACCCCTAAAATTAACTAATTTAGACTTAGGGTTTAAAGTCAAAAGTTGAGTTTGGGGATAGGATTTCAAATTTCAAAAAAAAAAAATGTTATTTTAGTCATTTTATTTTTCGAGAGCTATTTTGTGACAAAAAATTAAAAATGACTATTTAAGAGAATTATCCTATAAATAAGTATATATTTCTTATATTTTTTTACAAAAATTTAAATTTTATTTCGGATATATCCGAACTGATCTAATATAATCCGAATCAGAATGATATATGATTACTTTATGAGTTCTAGAATGTAATACAAAACCTATCTGAACCTGAGGTATTATATTCAAATTCTACATGTACTTATAAATTTACTAGAATTAGACCTAAAAGATATTATAAAAAAAAACGAAATCTAAAAAACCAGACCCTAACACCAACGGATATGGAAATTAATGCGGTTTGTCACAGAAGAACTCGGTCTCACAATGCGGTTTCTTGACACGGTTTACTTCCGAGGGTTCTGACAATTGCACCGCGAGATGGAAAATATATGCATCATGCATGCTAATTGTTGTTTGGGATTACATAACAAGATTAATGGTTTGAGGCAAGCTCTTCGGGACTGGAAAGATTACTTGTCGGCAACTAGGGATGTTTAAACAGGTCAGGGGCCCGCGGGCCTGACGGGCAGCTTCTAAACGGACGGCGCCCATACCCATTTAATTATACATAAAGTTTTAACGGGTTCATACAGGGGCGACCTTTTAAGGATGTTTATTAAAAGGGTTACCCGCGAAATAAAAGAGTGCCCGTTTAATTTTTTTTCTCCAGAATGGACAAAGAACACTAGCAACTCTAGAGTCGATACCCGTGAGGCATCAACATAATTATAATTTAACAAAAAAAATAAAAAAATAAAATTCAATTTAAAATTTAAATACAGTTAGTAAATAATTATAAAACATATAATTAAATTATCTAATTTAAATATTTTTTTTAAAACTAACAATTCAATTATAAAATCAAAATTATAATTGTAAATAATTATAATTATAATTATAAAATTATAAAGTTTTTAGATTACCATTGTTTTTGTAGAATCCATATTCTAAAATAGTAGATTCAATGAAAAATGTAGATTTCAGTTTCTACTAATTAGAATATGAATTCTACTTTTTGTAGAACAAAATTTGAAATTATAATTTTAACATTTTTAGAACTTGAAAAAAATATCACTAAGTTGATATTGGTATTTCACCAGTAGTTACTATTTTTAGAATTCTTTTTAGTTAGTAAAACTATTTATTTGATTTATTTTCAAAAATACTAAAGGGCATTATAAACAAAAATGATGCAAAATAAAAACTAGCCTAATGGGACAATGTACCTATTTTTTTGGCTTAAAAAAACAATTTTCCCTTCTTTATATCCATATATCAGTTTATCTAACATTTTATATAACAAATCTGTATTTTAAAAATAATTAAACTGTATTTAAAAAAAAATAAAAAATAAACGGGTTCACGGGTCTAAACGGGCATCTTCATGTTAAACGGGTACATAGTTAAACGGGTTCTACCGAGTCTGAAGTTAAACGGGCATGAGGTACACGGATCTTAAACGGGCAGGGTCTAAACGGGCCCGGGCTGCCCGTTTAAACATCCCTATCGGCAACCGACTGCCGGAATATGACGTGGCGAACACCGGATAGATGCAAGGGAAGCATGTCTAATATATCATTAATCGTATAGATGCTAGGACAAGAAATATTAATCAAACCAAACCGATTATGGCATATACATTGATAAATTCAAAACATATTTATGTGAAACTTTATTTTTATTGAAAAGGAAAAAGACTCCCCGACTACAGAAGTAGTAGTCCAAGTCAATATACCAAAACCGATTTACTTACACTAAATAATGATAAATGGCTATACAAAATATGAATATGTTCTTTTAGGTTTTCTTGGACAAATCAACACACCTTGAAACTGTCAACTCTGAAATCCGAAAGAAGCAGAAAGGATTGTTTATATACACAAACCATACCTTTTTTTGAAGTACCCGCAATGATAAGCTGAAAGATTACTTGTGGTGATTGGGGGTGTGAGCTTTTGTATGGACCGCAGAGGAGGACATGGTACGGAGACGTCTGGCTATCTCTGGGAAAGAAGGTCGAACAAATGGGTCAGGAGCCCAACACTGCTCCATCAGCATCCTCCATTCTGGGTCACAGTAGCTTGGCACGGTTGGTCTCAATGTATTGTTCACTATGCCTCCTACGGTTTTTATCCACACAAGCCACAAAATTGAATGTACTTTCTGATTGTACAAAACCTTTCTTGGTAAGAAAAGTATTGGAGAGTGAATAGGAGAAGAGGGAGTAATTTACCGATTATTGCACCGTAATGCATATTGGCGTAGGGTTCCTCACCGGTAAGAATTTCCCACAAGACGATTCCGAAAGAGAACACATCGACCTGTGTAAAAAAATGAAGTATCCACGGCGAAACATTACTTGCAAAATCATTTCAATATAAAGAAGCCGGTTGAATTTGATTTTTATATCTTCCAACAACTAATCTGAGAGCATTGGGTTTCATACCTTTTCAGAAACTTTGCTGCTGCTGCCACTAAGTAGCTCGGGAGCCATCCAAGGGAGGGTTCCCCTTACACCGCCAGTGACCAAAGTGTTCCTTTTTATCTTTGACAGACCAAAATCACCAACCTGAATAAACAAGCACCTCCCTGTCACATAAAACAAAACAATACGACAGCTTTGCATCGTTATATTCTCGAACTGTCCTAGGAAATCACCTTGCATATAGGACGGGCAGGATCCTTTAAGTTGACAAGCAAGTTGTCACACTTCAAATCGAAATGCACTATGTTCTTTGAGTGCAAATATTCCATCCCAAAAGCTGCATCCATTGCAATGATAAGTCGCTTACGTCGATCAATCTGCCTGTGATTTCCCAAATGTTAACTGGTATACATCTAAGGTTGTTTTTAGGAAGCAAGGATTCTTTGACGAGCTGTGTAAATAAGTACCTGTTGCTGAGAAGAACATGTCTAAGCGATCCATTGACCATGTACTCTGTCACTGTAGCTAAAGTTCCTCCTGGCCCATCTTTCACTACGCCGTAAAATGCCATAACATTTGGATGATGTAGCTTGGAAAGAATTTCAGCTTCATGCCAAAACTCCGAGGTCTGAAATTTTCAATCATTGGTTGGTGAAAAATGAAAAGCAATTAAAAGTAAGAATTGTTTTTTTGCTGGCTTGAGAAAGAAAGCTCACCAATCTCTCTTGTTCAGATGAACGACCAATAAAACAGCTCCTTTTTATTCGCTTGATAGCAACATCTGTACCCCTCCATTTTCCATGATATACAGTTCCAAAGGTACCAGAACCTAGTTCCTTCAGTTCTTCCAAGTCGTCATTTTTAATGACCTGACACAGAAACAAAATGGATACAATCATCAGTCAGAAAACAGGGTGCAAGATTGACAATAGATTTATAAACCTCCAATGACTTCAGCTGTCAATGGGGCCATGAACTACTCCAGTCTAGTCTATAAGCACTTAAGCAGCGTACTCTAGGGGTTCTATAAAATTCCATAAAACAAAACAGACAAATACCAAAAACAGAGAAGACAGATAAACTATGCATTGGAAAGTCATAACTTGGTTGATACAATATTAAGATCCTTTTCATACTTAGGGGTTGTACAGCTAAAGAGGCAATCCTTCGTTGTATGAAAGCCATCTTCTAAAGTCACCCTAACAACAATTATGCAGGACCTTTGCTGTGATGCTATCTATTTCATTATCGTGGCTCAGTCGTTAACATGGGATCATCTGGTTAAAGAGAAGGAAGAACTGACAAATGCATACCTGCAGAGACCTGCTGGCACTGTCCTCAGCAACAAGGTCAATTAGAGGAACTCCAGTACTCTGCATATCCAAGTATATAGAGATTAGAAAATATCAGTTGGAACATTTATTTTGCCAGAAGTGAAAACTTGTTAGAATCTTCATATCTGGGTTGAAAACGTACCACTTTTGCATCTGTACTTTCAGCACCTTTGAACACTGACTGACCGTAATCTTCTTGTGCGTCTACTGTGCTCGAATCAGCTACGGCAGTGGTAGACACATACGGCTGAATATTCCCATTAAAGTGGATTTGTGGATCTAACTGAGTTGGGGCAACTTTCTCAGACTGCAATGGTGGGTAGCTATAATCAAAAGGAACTCCATCGGTGTTAGTCAAAGAAGTGGGAAATCCAGGGTGGTCCTGATCCATAAGGGATATATCCTTCCTCTCAAACTCATCCTGGGCTAAATTTTGAAAATAGGACCAATTTTTAGGGTCATGATTCTGAACATTTAAACTCACTCCAGCTCCATCAGCTTGCAATGGCCTTAATCCAGGGAAGTTTAGAGACTCTTTCAATATATCAGCAAGAAAATCACGAGGAAATCTATCATTTATATCAACAACTATATCCCCGTTCTCAATAGGTCCTCGGGGAACAGCCTTAACTGAAGTCTCTGACTGACTTACATGCTCCGGGGCGTTAGGTTCCAAGTTTCCTTTTTCAAATTGTGAGATACTACCGTCGGCTGTCCAGAGGCTTTCAGGAGCTGGTCTTACTGGTGCGCTAGAATGAACATTCTGGGACTCCATCTTTGCTTCATGAAAAGTTTCAGATGATTCGCTGATAGGCAGGAATGCATCTGAAGCTGATTTAGCCATTACAAATTGAGAACCAAGAGACTCATCAGATTTAGGCAAACCTTCAGTTTCTGCTGTATCTCGTAGAGTGCGCTCAGAAGGAAAATCCCTTGGGTGAATCACAGGCTGGTCAACATTAGTCACATTAGATGAATCACCATCTGAAGTAACAAGCCCAGATGCAGAGGATCTTCCAGGCAGAAAACATTGATTGTCCTGATTGATTTTCATGCCTTCACTTGCTGTCTCTAAGGCAGCCGTTTTGGGAACATATTCCTGGGAAGTTTTAAGACTTCTTTCTGGACAAACAAAGGAACTTGGATCTGGTCTTGGATTGGATATTTGCTTGGACATAGGAGCTTCTTCCTTGAGGGTGTGATCTGGGACCATAGAATCACCAGATACAGAGGGGGAAGACTCACTAACCCTTGTGGTGGAGTGTTCTTTCCTCGTCTTTGGCTCCTTCGCAGAAAGATTGTTCTCAACATGATCCTGGGATTTTCTAAGACTTTTCTCTGGACAGGCTGAGGTACTTGGATATGGTGTTGAATTGGATATTTGTGTGGCAATTGGAGCTTCTTCCTTCAGGACGTGATCTGGGACTACCAAATCACCAGAGATAGAGGAAACAGAATACTCATTGACCCTTGGAGTTGAGGATTCTCTCCTCATCTTCGACTCCTTTGCTGAAAGATTGGTCTCGAGAGTAGATACATTATCAGGACCATTTACCTTCTTAAATGAGTCATCTCTTCTCATTTTGGTCTCTTTTGATGAAGCTTCTGGATCTTGTACATGAAAGATCTGCTCATCATGCAAAACTGCTTGCTCAGGTTTATGTGGATAGTGACGCGCCACACTTTCAAGAGGTGTTTCAGGATTCACAGAATAAGGCATATAATGAGGCCGTGGTTGAACATGCAAAGGAACAGACCCCTTCTCATCTACATAGCCTATGCTTGCCATGTGAGCTGACGTGTAAACTTGGTGGTTACCAAGTCCTGTTAAGTGCAATTGCTGTCCTAGGTAAGACTGTGAAAATGGCTCATTTCCAGTAGAAATACCTGTTACAGGTTGAGAAATCTGGCTCGCCGATAAAGATTCATTACCTGCCAGAGGAGCAACCGAAGCTACTGCAGGTTCTGTGGCAGCTCGACTGATCTCCCTATCAGTATTCCTGTGAAGTAGTTCATCCAAATTGTTCCCTGAAGCACTTATTCCAAGGGAACTTTTTCGTGAACTTAGATCCATCCCATTGACAGCAACAACATACTGAACCTCAGAATCACCCTCTGCAACTTCCACAACGAACTGACCTTCCTCTAAGTCACTGCTTGAAAGCAAGAACATCCTGGGCTTCTCAGATCCTCCATTACCAAACACATAACATTCCTCCATCATATTTTGTAAATCCTCATCAGAAGACACAGAGACTAGGGCATCGAGATCCTCGCCTGGCAGCTGATATTTTATGGTACGTGCTGCAGGGAACATCTCTACCATTTTCTGCATGAGTTCTTGGAAAGAAATATCCTTGCTAATACGTATGATGCGCGTTTCACCGCCTACATATCTAAGTTTCTGATCTCTAGGGCGGGGTATGATTCTACCACCAAAACTACACAAGAACTTTGCTTGGTTCAAAGAGCTATCAGAAGCTCTAGAAGAAACCAGACTAGGAAACCTTTGACCAGTATCGTTTCTTGAAGAAATAACCGGGGCTGGCTGGACAAGCACATGATAGCTCTTATCTTCAATTCTAGAAGGGGGCTTCGTCTCTTGCTCAAAGGCATGACGTTGTTCTGCTGTGTTAAGCACTGTGGTGTTAGAGCCACTCTCCGACAAGGGAAGAACCATCCCCATAGCACTTAAGTTAACAGGAAGAGGCATACCAGTGGCCTCACCACCATACACATTAGGGATGTATTGCGGCCTCATAACGACCCTATCTCTCATAAACTCAAAAGAAAATTCTTCACCAGTCTGTATCGAGTAGTTCACTGGCCGAGCAGCAGGTGTCAAAACAGCATAATCTGGAGGTCGTACATTAGTATCAACACTAGTTGAAGAATCACGGGAAAACCTTTCATTCATGGAGCCAATTCCTTCACCTTGAGGGTCAGGGGCAGTATACCGAACGTGTTCATAACCATTTGCTTGGTCCATGTTCTGTTTATCAAGGTGTCTATCCATCTAGCTCAGACATATCATGATCATAGCCCAAAAGTCAAATCTTTGCAGATGTATTCTTTGTAAGTGGCAGCAGAACCGGACTTGGAAAAATGAACAAGTCGTCAAACTTTCACTAAAGTGCCTGAAACAAGAGAAGAGTACGTTTACTAAAGGATCATCAAACATATTAAGGAAACAAACAAGCAGTGTAAGATACGGTTTAAACAATAAAAAAGCAATAGGGACAGATCATCAGCCATGAAACTAGGTATAATCTCAATAGGTTTCAACTAATCAATTCACAAGAGAGAATCCAATACGCATCGTCTACAAAAACCACGATCAAGTAACATGAATAGCTTAATCGAAATCGATCAACTTCACCTAAAAAGTAGGAGCGAATCTCGCAAAATAAAGATGCATAGAACCAATCTATTCAAGTCTGGGAAATAGATGGAGTCTCTAATCTTAACCTAGATTCCGAACCTCAAATGAATAGCCGATCAAGCATCAAAACTGCTGAGACTCTGAGTAATGCAAGATCTGAGTATCTATCAGAATAATTGAGGCGATCAAGAGATTTTCTAACAAACAAAAGGATCAAGAAGAGCCAGAATCGTAGAAGAAATCGAGAAGGTTTTGTTTACCAGAGACTACTGAGGGGTTTGACGATCGATAAGTCGGAGGAGAAGACGAGACGAGTCCTTCTTCTCTAATTTTGGATTTTTATTCTCTCTCAGAAAATATATTGTTCTTAGTACTGCCAACAATATCTAATTATCTATCTGTAAACTTATTATATACGCTAATCCACTTTTTAACTATAACTAGATTTTAACCCGCACATCCGTGCGGATATTTTTCTATTTTATAAATGTATTTGGTATTATTACAAATATTTAAATATATAATTTCAGTTTAGTGTTATATATTGTGTAACTTTATAATATTATTGTTTATATTTCTTTTTCAGCATTATTAATATATAATGATTTGGTTAAACCATTTTACTTTGTTATTAATTTTTATTTACTAATATTTTGTTCGACTTATGTACAATAAAATTACAATATGAAATAATCAAATAGAGAACCTCTATCAAAATATGTTTTTTCCTTTAATTTATATACTTTGCATATA
>MU105654.1:1058324-1123585 GCA_012274485.2 Sinapis alba | reverse complement strand
AAAAAATTTAACCGGTTTTGTTATAATTAAAATAAAATAAATTTATAATTAAAATTTAATTGGTCATTAATATTTTAAATCAATTATTAAAATTTCATAATTTACTAATAACATATTTTTAAAAATAGTACATGAATCAAAGATTATTATATACTATTATTTTTTATATATAAACATTTTAAACAATATATTTCTGAGAGTTTCAAAATAATTAAAAATATAATATATAGTTGTAGATATAAAAGTTTAACATGTGTTAATACATTTATTTTGTATAAAAGTATTATATAGTTTAAGAATTTTAACCCATTATAATGATGAGTGATAATTCATTTAAGTGAAAGAATCAAAAATATAATTTTTATTAATTTATATAACATTGCTATCTTTATATATTACAAATTATAATTATACAATTTATAAAAAAATAGTATAGAATTTTTATTTTGTTTTTATAATAAAATTTTAGTTAACATTTATATATAATAATATTATATTACTAATTACGAAATTTATTAATGTATTATTTTAAAAAATATATTTAATTTTTAAATAAGATTTTGTTAGATTCTTTCTCAACAGATTTTATTATAAATTAAAAAGAAAAAACAAATTTATAGTTAGATCATTATTAATATAAATAATTATTATGTCATATTAAGTAATTAATCAAATGATCCTACTAAGACTTGTTTATAGTAGATAAAAATAGGACTCTGTTTTAATAGAGTAGATATTTATTGACGCCAAAAAGTTGCTTTATTTTTATAGAAAAATTTACCCTCTGAGTCACTTTTTGACTTTCTATTTACAATTAAAGGCACATTACACTTGAAGCACACATTATCGTGTATGAAAGACTTCAGTACCCTTTAATTTTAGAGAAACTAAAGATAGACCAATCTCTTTTATTTTTCATTTGCGTTATCCAAAACAATATGTGGCATATATCTCCTCTAACTTTCCCCTTTACCAAATCGCAAATTAACCTAATTCCATATAAAATTTTTAATTTCATGATTCTCATCTCAGAGGCCACAAATATTAAGATTCATAGTCTCTCTAAATGCTACCATCTTTCTTGCTTCTCTTAATACGTCTTTCTTATTGCTTATAATCCATTTCCTAACCATTCTCAATCTGCAATTCCAAGCGCGTTCGGTCTGCTGAGATTTGAAGACATGCGAGGTCAGTTTCTTGAAAACCCATACCATGTTTTTTAGTATTTGTGGGTTCCAATCTGTTTCTCCCTGCTTAGATATTATAAGTTTCGAATTTGATGAAGAAACAAAACTGTTCTGGGCTATTCAAAAAGATTCCATTTTTTTCAACTCTGAATTTGTTTGTCATCGTCTTAACAGAGACAAGTATGCATTACAAAATGATGAGACATGTATTCTGGCAAGATTCCATTTGGCAAGCTCTAAGCACCCCCTCCTTTTGTTGTTCGATGGTTTTCTCCTTTGTCTACAAGAGAAGAACTAGCCCCTAAATGTATCAGTTTTTATAAGTCTATTCTCTCTCTCAATTCATCAACCTGTTGAGACTAGGAGTGAAATCTACATGTTATGTTTCTTTTACTAAGATTGTGAAAGGGTAAGTAGCATTAACCAACAATTGGTTAAATTAAATTTCTCAAGCATACTTATTTTGGACGAGCATAACCAAGTAAGTTTTGATTTTTATGTATATATCCACATTTTTCGTATACATTTTTAATGTTCATGTTCACACTTTTTAATGTACGCATATCTACATTTTGTTCATTCATGTCCACGCTTCTTCAAGGATGGAGATCTACAAGTTAACAAAGATACATGTTCATGATTAGCCGTCCACAAACATCTATATGTTCATGTTCACACTTACTTGTTTATAAACATTGTTGATGTGTTCAACATGTCTTTGTCCACGCTTCTTCAAGGATGGAGATCTACAAGTTAACAAAGATACATGTTCATGATTAGCCGTCCACAAACATCTATATGTTCATGTTCACGCTTACTTGTTTATAAATATTGTTGATGTGTTCAACATGTCTTTGTCCACAAACATCCTTGTCCACAAACATTCATTCCTTCTCATTAAGGACAAAAACGTCTAGAATCTCTCTTGGTTTCCGTAAATGTGACCCACAAGTGAGAAGTGACCTATTCTGTAAACAAAAAGATAAAAGTGCCTTATAGTGTAATGCACTCATTTTTATAAATCATATAAATCTTACGTCATCTTCATACTAGTTAATCCCTCTATTTCATAATAAACGGGTGTTATTCAATGATGTTTGCAATAATTTTTTTAATCTAAAAATAATTTATTGTTATTTGAACGATGATTTTAAATTCTATTTTAAAATTCAATGTTACTCAATGAATGACTTAAATCAAGTTTTTAAAATTAAGTGTTATTTAACTTTTACAAAAAATTCGAATTTTTTGTATTTTTAATTGAGTGAACTCAAAATCAAATTCATATTGCAGAGGTTTTAGAATTCTTCAATTTAAATTATCTTAAAATTTTAAAAAATAATAAATTTCAAAACACTTCCTAAGTGTTATTCTAGCATTTTTTCTTGTTACACAAAAGTATCACTTTAGATTTCCAATACAAATTATGTTGAAATTAATTGCAAACTGCATTGATTTTATAAGTAATATTATTTATCTCAAATACTATTGGTCAAATAGATATAATTAATAACAATTTAAATACATTTCAATTATTTTCTTTATCAGTGTGAAAAATGTCAAAGTGACACTTATATTGAAACAGAGGAAATAACTCTAATCCAATAATATCTTTTTGTTTTTTACTGATTGGTGTACACTTCACAAGAAAGAGAATTTTGGTTTCTACTTAGAATTTCTGTAAGTTAATTTTGGGAAAAATAAAAAAAATTAAGTTTCTAAATATTCTAGACGAGATTACAGGTGCAATTCTAACTGTCAAATTAGCCGCAAAAAAATAAAGTCAAAGATTCACATATCACCAGTTAGAGATTGTGTATACTATTTAATTTGTTGAATCTTTTAAACGAACATTACCTCAAAGATGAGACTTATTTTCTTTATGGCTGTCTCAAAATTTGGAAGACCATTTTTCACTCTCACTCCATTTCTCTTTACGTTCTTCATCTTGGTATGTTTTCATCAAAAAAACTAAGAATTAGTCTTCTTCTCTACCTCCTATAATTTTCAAAGCATTAGAAGTAAACTTTTATTAGAAGAAAATTGTCTCGTTATCAACCCAAATTTCAAACATACTAACTTTTTAGAACACTATGAAACCTCATGATTCAACCGTTGAGACTCATTAAACATAAACGAAAGAATGACAAAAAAACAAGATTTCAAGTTGTTATCAAAATAATCACAAATTTAAGAACATGGTGATGTTTAGAAGAAAGTTGTCATGCACTAGATATGTACACGCAAAATGTCTTGAAGAAGCTCAGGTTCTTTCGTTCTTCTTAACTCTAACAAACCAATTGTTCTTGTCCATCTATTCTCTCCCACCTAAAACATCTTCACTGTATTTTGCATTTATCATTAACTTTGAAACAAGTGTATAAGTATAACTATGAGAAAAGCATTCATGTACAATATTGTCAAAGTTATTATTTTTTTACTAGAGAAAAAAAAAGTAAGAACTGTTAAATCTGAGTTTACAAACACACATGAACTGAGACCAAATGACATTTCAAACTTTCTGACCATTTGTTGTTGGTCTAACCATTTCTTTAAACTTAGCGGGTTCCAAACTCAATTGAAATTACAACTTTCATAAATCCTCACATTTCATATTTGATTACATAGCTGGAAGCACAAATTATACAATTTTGTCAAATTCATTCGTATATTAGTACAAGTTTTGATGAATTTAACAGCATATTTCTAGAGATTCTCAGTTCAACTCCAATGGTATTTTCCATACATTCCCCACCTTCAATTCTCTGGTTAAATAATATATGATCCGGTTTAATTCACTGGACAAACTGTGAAACATGGAAGACCACATAGGGCTCTCAACAAAACAATACTAGCCCCAAGGTTTAATTCACTGTGAAACAAGGAAGAAACAAATACTCAGCCCCTGATTTTATTGAACAGGAGAGTCTTAAACTACACTTGCAAGTTGCAGCTATTCAACATTGGTATTATCACTTGTAGAGCTGTTCCATGAGATTTTTCAGCTTCGTAGCATCTGCGCCTACCATCTCGCCCTTTTTCGAGCCTTCTTTAAAGAACTGCAGTGTTGGCTGCATCAAAAAAAAATGTTCAGAAGACATATCAAAATTGCTTGTACACGTACATACACGTGTTCTTGCTAATGGTAGGTTGTTTTGGAAGGTTAAATGAAGCTCACCACGGCCGTGATACTCAGCTTGCTGAGAGTGTTTGAAAGTCCACCCTACAAATATGGTGATATCTTTGTTAGTGCAGTTTGAAGTTGACATTCATGGGAAGAGAAGATTATGCAAAGAGGGGAAATGAAGCTCAAATCATTTACTCGCTAACTCAATCGCAAAACAGAACACATTATGGTACACTCAGGTTCTATGAATAATTTGATTCTTTGGTTCAAGCTCAGAACACTATAGAACGTTCTAGACTTCTAGTCACTGAAAAATAGACATACATATGCATAGACAACAATTTAACATACCTCATCAATGTCGATCTTATAGGTTGTTACATCAGGATACTGTTTACTAAGCTCCTCGATTACAGGCGCAATCAACTTGCCTGAAGTCAGCCATGGAACACAAACCCATAAACCCACTCACAATGAAAACATCTATACAAAAACAAAAAAAACAAAAAAAAAACTCAAACTTTCTGAAGAAACAACATACATGGTCCACACCAGGTGGCAGTGAAATAGAAGATCGACGGTGAAGATCCACCTGAGAGAACACAGATAACATTTATAGACAACATAAGCAGCAACGTTTCACACTTGATGTGTGAAGTAAGTAGCTACAAGGCATGGAATGATGTCTTTACCTTCAGCTTTGCTCATTGCATTGATAAACTCTTCCTCTGATTTCACTATAACAACACCATTTCCACCTACGGAATCGAAATTGCAGGGTCATGTAAGAGGCAAAAACAACGCCTAGGCCTAGGTCATAAACTCGATGCAAACACGACGCCTAGATGATTCACTCGATGCGAATGTAGAGTAAACACACAGGAACCAGCAAAACCAATTGAGCGATTACCTTCCGCTGCCGAGCAGAGGCTTCTTGGACTGGGAAAACAACTAGTGGAGAAGTTAGATTCGATGGACGTGATGTAGTTGGAGGCAGGTAACAACGAGTTTTTAGGGATTTGCGACGGCATCGAGTTCGGAGCCACAATAAGCGGTCGTGCGGAGCTGGACAACGAGGCGGATCGCAGCGACGGGTGTGTGGAGAAACGGCGTTGAAAAAGCTGACGGACGATCGACAAGCTTCCTTTCATCTTCTTCCCCCGGTTAATTGATGAACGCTCGAGCTTTTTATGATGATTTACGGTTTTTCGAAAATCTGATTGTTAAGGTTTAGTCAATTTAATTTGCAAAATGATCCACGTAGAAGTAATGACTTCTAAATCAGCCCCAAATAAAGGATGTTATTACTTTTAACTTTATACCATAAAACGACGTCGTTGAACATGACAATTTTAGTAAAAAAGAAAAAAAAATAGGAAAAGAGATGTCAGAAGTGGGATTTGAACCCACGCCCTCTTTCGAAGACCAGAACTTGAGTCTGGCGCCTTAGACCACTCGGCCATCCTGACTTTTTTGAAAGATGTTATTATATTTAATATATAATTAGTTTGTTAAATCTGCTTTTAAGCAGATGTGATGCTCATACAACTCAGTAATGGACCAAACCAAAGAAAAAACTCCTTTAATAAAAGATCACTCAGACCAACTACAAAGAATATCAATCTTTAACGTCGGAACATAGCTTCGCTACAAAGAAATATCAATCTGTAGTGTCAAAACAAAGCTTAGCTTCGTCCCAAGGACCATTAATCTCAAACTTATACTCTTGCATCCTTATCAGCCAATAAGGACACACAACATTAACAAGAACCACAATAACAAGAGACACAAGGGACTTGTGCCAAACCAAATTCCAATCCAAATCCAAATGAATATTCAAAAAATTCAAAAATTTTAAAATCCCAAAAAAAATTGTTTCAAACTTGATCTCAATACTTAATATGTATCTAAGATACATTAAAAAAATAATTATCTAATACTAAATTAACTCAAATACATATATTTTAGTATTTAGTCAATATTAATGTTTAGCAATTACATTTTAATTTTAATTATAAGTAAGTTTACTTCTTAAGTTCGATTATTTAATTTTTTATGTTTTATTATGTATGATTCTAGTTTGTACAAAATTTTGATTTGTCATGATAATTCAAAGAAGAGTTTTGTATAATTGATAGACGAGTCTTTCAAAATTATTTTGAAGGACAAAAATTAAGTTATTTATACAAATTTATTGAAAAGAATATAAATTTATTAAGTTTTATTAAGTATAAATAAATATTTTTAGAACCAATAGCCCGATTAATATCTAAAATCAAAAACTATTTTTGGATTCAACCGAATTTAAGATATGTAATTAAACTTGAACTAAATCTAATTAAATCCAAAATGAACTTTTATAATATCTGAATAGAGATGAAATTTATATACCTAAAAACTCAAAACCAAAAACTGATTGAAACCTCGATTGTCTAGCCTTAATGATATAATTAGGTCATATAATTTAGATATTATGTATTTCATATTTAGGAGACTGGTGCCAATTAGGTAATTTAAATCTTCGGATTGGATAAGAATCTTTTAGGTTTGGTCAGTTTGGTCATATGTAAAAGAACCAAAAAAAAATTTCTCAAATCCATTTGTTAAAATCTGAAGATTTTTTTTTTGAACACTTTTTTTTGTTAACATCTGAATATAAACGAAAAAATTAAGCTTATCTGAAATATCATGTTATCTGAAAAATTTATCTGTAATTTTGAGTATTTATATATATTTATAAGAACTAATTTTTTATATAATTTTCAATTTTGTAACCTTTTTTTGTTCGGTTCAAGTTTGAATCTGGTTTTTCTAATACAGCAAATCAGGTACTGTCCAAATATTTATACCTGATCAAATTTGATTCGATATCTTAAAATCTGGTTCGGTATCCATATATTTTGTCCATGTCTAAACATAAAAATTACATCCGCTAAAAAGAGAAAACGAAACAGCAAGTCTAACAAGTGGGAGGGAGACTCCATAATTGAATCCACAAGTTGAGGATAGTTTCGAGAAACGGACAAAAGAGGTTGCATCAGTACCAAAAACTGTCGGAGACGTCTACTACTAGTCAAACAATGGAACAGAGTTGGTTGCATTTGTCTTTACCTCTCAATTCCCTTAACAAAGCTTTGAAGCAGAAAGAGTTATAGAGATAATGGATGGTGAGGAGAGAGGTTACTGGAGATGGAGCAAGAGAGATTTCTTTCCTGAGGAATCTTTCCAGAGCTTTAGTAGTTACACAGCCGCTCTGTCTCAGACATGTTCAAGGTTCAAGAACAGGTTGGTTAGTAGGTCTGACGATGAGAACGAGCGTGTCGAGCTCAGGAAACAGAGCGAGTACGAGATGAAACGGTGTCTCACTTGGTGGGACCTTGTCTGGTTCGGGTTCGGGTCTGTGATCGGAGCTGGAATCTTTGTCTTGACAGGTCAAGAAGCTCGTGAAGAAGCAGGACCAGCTATTGTACTGTCTTATGTCGTTTCAGGCTTTTCCGTTATGCTCTCTGTCTTCTGCTACACTGAGTTCTCCGTGGAAGTCCCCGTGGCAGGCGGCTCGTTCGCCTATTTAAGGATCGAGCTAGGCGATTTCACGGCCTTCATCACTGCTGGAAACATTCTTCTTGAGGGTGTAGTTGGAACTGCAGCTGTTGGTAGAGCATGGACTTCATATTTCGCCACTCTTCTGAACCATAACCCGAACGATCTTCGGGTGAAAACCGACATCCTTAGTCCCGGTTTTAACCTCCTAGACCCGATAGCCGTCGTGGTTATAGCAGCTTCAGCTACACTCGCATCAATAAGCACTAGAAAGACTTCATTACTCAACTGGATAGCTTCAGCTGTCAACACTATAGTCATACTTTTTGTGATAATAGCCGGTTTTATCCACGCCGACGCCTCAAATCTGACTCCATTCGTGCCTTACGGACCCGAGGGAGTGTTCCGTGCCGCCGCGGTCGTGTACTTTGCATACACAGGATTTGATAGCATAGCAACAATGGCTGAAGAGACCAAGAATCCATCAAGAGACATACCGATTGGTTTACTCGGTTCGATGTCGATAATCACGGTCATATACTGTTTAATGGCATTATCTTTAAGCATGATGCAGAAGTACACTGATATAGATCCAAACGCAGCTTACTCTGTAGCGTTTCAAAGCGTTGGAATGAAGTGGGGAAAGTACTTGGTAGCTCTTGGTGCTCTCAAAGGGATGACCACAGTGCTCCTAGTAGGAGCATTAGGACAAGCAAGATACGTTACACATATCGCAAGAACACATATGATTCCACCTCTATTTGCTTTAGTCCATCCCAAAACCGGAACACCGATAAACGCTAACCTCCTTGTAACAATCCCAAGTGCTCTCATTGCTTTGTTTTCAGGTTTAGATGTTTTGGCGAGCCTCTTATCGATAAGTACTCTCTTCATCTTCACAATGATACCTCTCGCACTACTCGTGAGGAGATACTACGTGAGAGAAGTGACACCAAGAGCTGATCTTCTCAAGCTTATCATCTGCCTCTTGATCGTTGTTGCTTCTTCAATGTGTACTTCTGCTTATTGGGGAATGAAACTCAAGGGATCATGGATAGGTTACACAATCACCGTTCCTTTATGGTTCTTGGGAACTTTGGGGATCGTGTTTTTTGTTCCTCAGCAAAGAGCTCCTAAAGTGTGGGGAGTACCGTTGGTCCCGTGGATCCCATGCTTATCAATCGCAACGAATATATTTCTCATGGGATCTTTGGAAGCTCAGGCTTTTGTTAGGTTTGGGGTTTGCACTTTAGTTATGTTGTTGTACTATTTTCTGTTTGGTCTTCATGCAACATACGACATGGCTCATCAACAAATCGTGCCAATGTCGTAGTAAGCTATGAACATTAGTAAAGAAATGTAAGTCTTGTTTTTGAATAAATCATAACTGGTGAAACTATTAAACAAAGGCTTTCATAGCTCAGTTGGTTAGAGCACCCGTTTAGTAAGCGGGAGGTCTTGAGTTCAACTCTCAATGAAAGCATTATAATTTTTTAAAATGTTTTCTTTATTGGTTATAACCAACTTCAGAACAATAGATTAATGCCTCAAAATTTTGATTCTTGACAAAAAACACCTCTTTACTCGTTATACAGTATTCCAACCAAGATTCAGTAGTCTTCGTTACAGACGACTAGAGTTCTCTGTTTGATTAGAGTCCTGATTAATGTTTTGGCTATCGAGTGGTATGTACTGAGACATTATAGACACTATCTCTGAGTCCATGTAAGACTGCATACAAAAATGATTATTAGAGTTTGATGATTGATGATGTATAAAGTAGCAAAGTGACAATTACCTGAAGATGGTACTTGTAGAATATATAAGCAGTTAGGGAGATGCCTGCAATGACAGTTACAACCACAATTATGAAGAACCATCTGCTTCTTGATCCACTTCTTCTCTCTGCACAAGCCGGTGTTGATGTAAACATTGACAAATATCTACAAGAATAGTTTTAGGACATACCGATGCAAGTGTCTTGTTCTTTCATATAGAGACCATTGTTGGAGCATTCACATTCATATCCTCCCCAAGTGTTCTTGCATTTGCAGTCATCACATTGACAAGCTGATTTTTCTTTGCATTCATCAATGTCTACTTTTGAAACAATCAAAAAGATTGGTCAGAGAAAATGTCAACGAATCTCGATTTTACAATGAGAAATTTTCACCTTGGCATTTCAGACCATCTCCATGGAAGCCTAGAGGACAACGGCATCCTGATGTCTCTGAGTTCTAAATTGAACAAAAAGTTATAAAAAAGTAACAAAACTCAATTAACAAATGGAATAAAAATCAGAAGTCACTTAACCAAACAAGCAGAGAAAGTTAAACCATTTCTAGTTTCAAACCAGCAGCCTCCTTCGTTCATGGAACATCTAGCAGGTCCATAAGCTGTTATCAGTACATGAAAATGAGTTTTTATTAGACTAAAAATCTGCAATAAGATATATATCATAAAAAGAAGTTTGAAGAACATACGCTTGCAGGAGGTATAACCATTTCCTTTATATTGAACACCATTGACAACTGGGCACTCACATGCTCTTCCTCTAAATGTATCCTAACAAAATTCATGTAATATATAAAGAAGAGATGATATAGAGAGGTAAAAGCATTGGTATATAGGCTCTTCACACTATACCTTGCAAGCCGTTACATTAGATGTTTTATCTTGCCAACATCCACCATTTGCCACAAGACACTCATTGGTCTCTATATCTGTTTTGTCGAATAATACAAGAAGAAGGGTTTTCAGCATGTTCTTCTGTGAATAAGACTAGCTAGCTTACTGGAGGGAAGTGACTTGAACCTGTACTCAAACATATCAAAGGTTCAGTTCCCTCCTTGTATCCTGAACATATAGCCTTTAGCACTAAGGTTCTCTCTAGTTTACCTAAGCATCAAGCAGATTTAATTAGTCTTTAGACTTTGTGATGATCCATGAGAAGGCAGAGCTTACCGCGATATTGAGCATTGTTGATGATCAATGTTGGAAAGATTGTGACAACTCCACGCTTCTCTTGGCCTAACTGTGCTTCAAAATGTCATGAAAGAAATAACAAATAGCTTTGTGAATCTGAAGAAAGCGCGAACCTGGAAAGCTTGCTCAGCTTTTAAAACTTCATTCTCTACATCAGCATCAGTATCACCAATGCATTTCTTGATCTTCTCAAGAGACAAACCTGAGAAAAAAAAACAGTTAAACAAAGAACCCTGAAACTATTAAAGCAAAGAGATTGTATACCGAGAGAGTCCACAACAGTCTCTGCACATTCTTTACTATATTTCTTCTCCTTCATAGAACACCTGATGTTAAAATCTGTCACATAATCCCACCAAATCCAAGAAGTGTTCTTCTCCTTAGCTACTTTATGAACACATAACTGTCTCAGATTCTCATAAACAACGTCTTTCCCATTATATCCATCTTCATAGTCTAGCTCAGGGTCAGGAGCACAATACCTCCCTTGGTTTATACACTGACTCTTACACTGCCTGCTACGTCGAAGCTCTTGGGGACAAAACCAAGAAATGTAATGAGGTGTGAACAAAGCATGACCACCTTTTTCAAGAATCTGAGCCGTTCCTTTGAAGTTTTTCATGAAACTCATCTGTTCATTGCAGTGTACACCACATTCATCATTAGTGTTAGCCCAAAGCTCATACTCAACGCTCTCATCAGGGTTTGGTATTGACTCACTCCAGTCTATCTTCAAAACTACTTCTTCGCCTTTGTTAAGAGCTTTCTTGAGGCTATCTCCGAAAGAGCTAAGGATCAAAGCTGACGGGATCTTGATTTTTTCTATGAAGTCAAGATCTACATCTTGTGATTCCTCTGGTGAGTCCATTGCTATCAATGGCTCAACAATGTTATCAGCTAACAGAACAGCCGCTGCACCGGCTTGTTGCCCGTTCCATATCTTCAAAACATAGTTACACACTAAAAAGACAAAAGGACAAAGCTGAGATAAAGACAGGGTTGGTTATGAGCATAAGCTAGTGAAGCATTAGCCTATGATTCCCAAAAAAAATAAAATAAAAAGTATTTATATAGAAGCTCCCAAATTTATTTAAAAAATGATAATTAAATAGTTTTTTATATTCTCAAAATCTCAAGATTCAATCACAAGGAAGCAGATAACAGTCTCAAGCTTTCAGTATTACCTCCACGGTCAATGATGAGGATGGTCGGATAAGGAGACTTGGGTTTGAAGGTTTTGTTCAACGGATCGCATCCGTAAATGCCTTGGCCTGCGTACACGACGGAGCCGATCATGAAACCGCCGTGACTTGGGATGCCAAAGTTAGCGATGGCAGCGTCATGCTTAGCTTTCATTTCCCAGGAGTTAAGGACCGTCACGCTGTTCTTCTCCACGAAGAATCTTGATGAAGCAACATTGACCAGCATGGTTAACGCTAGAAACAGAGTCAAGACAGTTTCTTTGTTGCTCGGAGACATTGTTCACTCAGTAACAGAACTGGGTGTGTCTCCGTGTTTGTCGAGTTTCTCCAGTTTAAGTTTCTGTATTTTTCGGTGAAGAGAGGACGACTTGGTAGAGTCAACGGAGGAGCTACCATGACTCTGCAACTACAAAACTCCCAAAGCTGCCTGTTACATCATTCTTTATTTTTTAAATATTAGTTTTATTACCAGTACTAACGACAAATTAAGTAAGCGTCGTGAGGGAAACGTTCAAAAACCAATCTTAGTCCATAGAGATATCCAAAAATATTCGAAAGTTACTTTATGGGCTTAAGAAGCCCATTTTAAATCTGCTGGGAATTGCTTCGGTGAGTGTGGTATGAACTTAAAGAAAAACTAATAGAGCTCTCTAATAATATCAAACAAGTGGTCATCACAGCTTCTGGGGAAAACCTAAATGATTCAGGTATAACAAGAACATGGAATAAATGTCAACAACATAGGAAATTAATTAATCAAGAGACAGTAAAAATTGTAATTGAAATCTCAACTTGACAAAGAGCATAAAAACATTGTTATTGATAGAGCTCTTCATAAGAGTTTCTCAACTAAATAAAACTAAAAAATCTTATAATATAGAACAATCTTCAATTTGTTTCTCACATATTGACCATTCACTTGACAATTGTATTGAAGATCAGACTAGTAAGGGAAGAAATTAAGAAAATAAACCTCTACATTTTACCTGTTGACAAATCAGACCTCTACATTTATTTTGTGACAAACTCTCACATTCATGGTTTTATTTGCATTATTTTACTTTCAACTAAGAAAGCTTCTCTTCTCTTTGACATTAAGTTGATAGGTAACTAGGTAAGGTATGAGATAGCTTTTACTGCTATATTGCCTTTCTTTTCTTCTTTCTTGAATAAGAGATACATAGGATGATCGATGAGTCATCACCTTGTTCGTCTTTCTAAATTTTTCCTTTCCGCAATGTAAACAGCTAAATTATTTGCCTCTTTTTTGCATTTCAAAGTTTAATCGTAAAATGTTTTTTTTGGTGTAATCGTAATGTTTTATACCTATGTGTAAATCATAAATTGTTTAGCTAAACCAGGTTAATATTTAAAACTGATAATAAGGAAACCGATTGAAACTAAGATGTGTAAATTAATGCTGAACAATTTAACGGTTTGGTTTTAAGTTCCATCTTTTTCCAATTACTTTGATGTGATTTCTAGCGGTTCAGCTCGGTTTGAATTCTAATTCAATTCCATTTGTGAACAATAACTCGATTTGTTTCTGCTCTGTATGATTTTTCCAGTTACATTTTTTTCACAGTTAGTGTAGTGTTACTTTCTAAACTGATTGATGTTTAAACATTTGAAATAGGCTGCTTAAGTATAATGCGTTTGGCTTTGATGACTTACAAAGTTAAAAGACATAGGATCTTTTCCAAGGCCAAAATTAATAACGATTTAACTCTTTAACAAATTGAAGAACAAAGTTTTTGTTATAGTTATTAGTATGCATACAGGAAAAAAGGTATGAGTACCATCTCTTTTGCTTTTTTTATTCAAATGGAACTTGTAGAAAAGGTAAATGTACCTAGGTAATAAGAGTTTTTTTTAAATAGCTTAAAAAGCTGAGACTTGGCGCTTTGTTTATGGGCCCAAGGAAGCTTTTTTTTTTGCATTATGGTATAAACTAATGTTTACTCTTTGCAACTTTGCTTTCTCCATTTTCTACGAGTAATGCTTCACCAAAACTCCATTTACTGTTGAGTATATATAAATCCATGTTTAAAATGTATATGATTAGTGAATTATAAAATAAAAATATATTATTAGTTTGTTACTATCAAAAATGGATAAAAGGATTGAGATATGTAAAATGAGGGAAAAGTAAGAAAATGATGGTTCAATGCAACTTTGGATGCCAGGGTCTTCTATTCCTTTACACGCAAAACTATGCCGTTTCTGGATTTCCTCTTATTCATTGTGCCGCTTTTATCTTTTTTTCTTCTAATTTTACCTACTTTTTAGCTTGCAGTAAATAGTTTTCACAGAAAAAGCTTGTGCAGTAAATAGTTTTGAAGAATATACTGACAAATTCATGTGTGGTAACTATATTGTAGTGGATATATAATCCAGACTGTAT
The DNA here is from genome assembly GCA_012274485.2 of Sinapis alba. Taxonomy (NCBI): domain Eukaryota; kingdom Viridiplantae; phylum Streptophyta; class Magnoliopsida; order Brassicales; family Brassicaceae; genus Sinapis; species Sinapis alba. The sequence goes on along the minus strand of MU105654.1, from coordinate 1,109,140 downwards.
TTACAAGAAAGAAAACTCATTCTCAAACCAAACCGAGACAAACTTACATTACTTAGAGCATGATTATCCAGAGTTTCTTAAGGTGGGGTTCTTAGCGGAAGTTAAGAAACTGTTTCTTAACTTTTAACTGAAAAAGTTAAGAATCGGTTCTTAAATTAAGAAACCCCGGATAATCATGGTCTTGTTTTTGGCATACTAAATAAACTGAACCAAAGAGTAATTACCATGTCTAAGTTTGACAAAATTCTAAACTATATATGTTTCTGATCTGTTAATTGCATTGATTCGTTCATTACTAAGTACCAACTATAATCTACAATAATATTAGATCGAAAGATCCAGTATTTGTCATGATCCATAATTTCTAGATACTAGATATAACTATATATAATAAGACCATGATTAACCCCGAGTTCTTAACGTGGAGTTCTTAGCGTAATTTAAGAACTAGTTTTTAATTTTAACAAAGAAAAAGTTAATAACCGGTTCTTAAATGTCTTATTTAAGAACCGATTCTTAACTTTTTCTTAAATTACGCTGAATCTCACGTTAAAAACCCGGGGTTAATCATTCTCTTAGCTATAAGATCTTAACTAAAGCAAATGTATACAGTACTATTCAATACTACTCATCATAACTTAGCTTTCGTTGACACAACATCAATGCAGGTTAGCGATGCATGTGCCATGTATTTTGGGGACCTCTGAGTCACCGATGTACTATATATTTTTAACTATATAAAATTAAGCTAATGTGTAATTTGTATGGATACATGCATGGTTGGTTAGTGATTATTAAATGCCTTATATTTTCTAAACTAAAACCGGCCGGGAAAGAAGTCAATAAGTGTGTGGATACGCCCACTAAAACAATTTGACGTGAGTAGTCTATGTGTGAGAGAGTGTGCTTAGAATATCCAGTTTTTATCATGACAAAATGAAAAACTATGTATATATAAAATGGCTAGAACTAGAATTATATAAGAGCATCTAAACAAGTCTATATAAAACTTACGTATAGTCAGGCCATCTTTGCATGAGAGATTGGAAATTCGTTAGCAATAAATTTTTTTTAAAAAGCACAAAGTGTAACTCTGAATGTGGAAAACGGTCCAAACCCTTTATAAGCACGTCTGTCTATATATGTTTATGCATGTGTGTGTATATTTGCTTCTACACTTTTCTTGATCCCCCGACATGTGGACGTATTTTCGTCTTTAATTTTTTTTTTTTGCTATTTTTTATAATTTATAAAAGATACTAACTAAAAACAAAATAAATTAGTTTTGAGTATTTATTCAAATAATCTCATTTTGCTATTATTTGTACTGTGTTTTATTGGGTATCTCATCATCGTAATTTTAGGAGCTGAGTGGCTAATTTTTTTTAGGGCATGATTATCCCTAGAACCAATCGCGGGCTGACATATATCAGTGAGATCTGTAAATAGTACAAGAAACGGTTCTTATTTAAGAGCTTTTGGAACTGTCTCTTACATTGTTCACGAACTTCACATGTCAGTGAAGTCCATGAACAGGATAAGAAACCCTCATAAGAGCTTGAGAAAAAGATAAGCCTAAAATATCATTACAGTGATTAAATCATTGCACAATCTCAAACCAATATAGCCCGTCCTTCATTGATTGTTTAGACACACGCGAGACGTCAAATTTTCTATACTCTGAAGTTACAATAAGATATTATTAATTTCCATGTGACTACCACAAAACAATTCACCTGCAAATTTTGAAGTTTCTAACTTTGAATCAACAAACAACAGGTAACATTCGATGACTTTTGTACGTGGGACCTCATAAGCAAATAGATATACTAGACTACTAGGCAGAATATTCATACAAGAAGCTCTGTAATAATATATAGTATATAGTTCTACCTATTGGAGATGGGATTCGGACCACTTGGGACTCCATGTTCACTGTTATTGAGCATCTTCCCCTTCCGCCATGAGGTCATTGGCCGCCGAACCCTAAAGCTCTCTCTTCTTCTCCCTTCCGGGGAAGTCACCGCCACATCATTGACGTGTTGGACATTGGAGCCAATCCGGTGAGTTTGACCAATGGCTCTTTGGTGGGTTTGGAGTATTAGAGAGAGGAAGAAGAAGAGAACAAGTGAAACGATGATGTGAGGAGATCGCATCACATGTTATACAAGTATAAGATTATGAGCTTATATTACAAGAACACACACAAAACAAAAGAGAGTTTATTCAGGTTATACAGAATTAATGAGCTCTTGAAAGATCAAGAAATGAGTGTTCTTCTAGAGAGAGGGATGTGTGATATTGTTTGTGGAAATGTTTTTTTTTTCTTTGGTGTATTAATGCGTGGAAAGTGCAAGAGGAAAAAAGAAAGAAAATAAAAGAAAAAGCAAAGATGGTACACATTTTTTTTTTTACTTTTGTCTGTGTGTGAATGTGAACTTTGAGGATTGATTGAGACTGAAAAATCAAAGGGGTTACAGTCTTTTTAAATATGACGTCATTTTTATAGAAAGACTCGATATTAATTTCTTCTTGAAGACATTTAAAATTTACATAAATTTTTAAAAAGTTCAAAATTTATTGCAAAGGATATGATTCTGTATATAGTAGGTAAAACTGAAAGCCATCGACTTTGACGGGGAAAAAAAAACACATTTGACCATTGATTTGGAGGTGTCGGAGACAAACACAAGCCGATGAACAAGTTTTTGTTTCTCACTATTTGTAACATATAGTAGATTCTAATGAACTAACACTGATAATTCAAACAAAAGAAAAAGGAAAGGGGTGGAGAAAAGGAGAACGAGAAAAAAAAAAGTTATTTACCGAATATCATGAGCAAAAAAAGACAAAGAGTCTCTTCCATGACAAGATTTAACGATGTAATGTTCTAATTTGGACATTTTTCATGTCACTGGTGAAGAGATTTGTTTGGTCTTCCCGATTATACTCTCCAAAATTAATTAGGTGAAAATCAAATCAACTGCAAAAGAGAGAGAGAGTGTTGGAGTGAGAAAAAACTATAATAAATGATTGTAAGTAGAGTTTTCATTCTAATATTTTATCTTAAGAAACCATGTGACAAGGGGACTTTGGGCATCATTATCATTGGTCTCTTAACCAAGATTCTTAATTTATGATTTGACATTTTTTATTTTTTTGTTTTATATTTTTGGACTAAAAAATTGCTTTTATATTTCTTATTTAATAGACGGTTTTTAGCTTTTTTTATTAAAAACTAAGAAAATCTAAGAACCGTCTCTTATCCGGAACAAGAAACACAATTACTTGGGAAACAAGAAACACCGTACGGATGGGAAGAGCAAGAAGAGTATGAGGATGAACAGCCTTGTTACGGTGAAATGAGCTATTATGACTGGTTTACAGATGTATCTCGGCCTCGGACTTACTGGGAAGATCTGAGGAAATCGCGGTATCTAGAAGTGATGAACTCTCGATCAGATAAAGACGATATATGCAGACTCATTGAGAGGTAAAAACCAAACCAAGCAAGTCTTCTTTTAGTTCAAAACATATTTTAACCTAAATTCGGTTCTCTTGATCATACAGAAGAACGGTTTCTGATTTCCTCCGGAACGGACTGCGAGAGAAGATCGATAAGCTGATAATGTCCCGTGTTCAGACACATCCGGTTCAGCTGATTGAGCAAGCTGGTGCAGAGGAACAGAACTCTGACATAGGCGAAGAAGAAGATGTCTTGAGCCACACGTCATCACAGATATTTGCATCATCACCAGCAGGATCATGGAGTTCTCAGGACACAGGAGTTACTTCCACACCTAACTTATTACCTCTGCACAATCTTCAGACCACTGTGAGTCTTCTTTTATTTTAGCCATGTAAAAAAAAACGAAACTAGACCTTGTGAGATTGATACTTACTGCTTATATCACAAAAACATGTTTTAGGAGATGGAGATTATAAGCAAAATGAAATCACAGATTATACAGCTCCAGCTAGAAATGTCAGAGCTACGAGACTCTGTCAAAACGTGTTTAGACGTAAACGCTAGCCTTCAAAACTCAGTTCACAGGGAAAATCCACTGAAACGCCAATGCTGCGTTTGTAACGAAACGCAAGTTGAAACACTTCTATACAGGTACTACCAATCACACCTAACTTTGGAGAAAAAGGTTTTGATCTTCTTTATAACTGTTTTCCTACAAAATTTGTATTGCGTTTTATTTTATTTATGTAGGTGCGGCCACATGTGCACATGTCTGAGATGCGCCAACGAACTACAATGTAATGGCGGGAAATGCCCGATTTGTTGTGCTAAGATCCTTGACGTTGTTCGAGTCTTCGTCGATTCAAGGACCTAAAACTAATATAACCAACGGTTCAAAACGCTAACGATACTTCACTTAACCTTACACACGTTTTTCTTGTTGTATAACTTTTTCTTTCTTTCTTCATTTGCTTGCTTTTAAGTTTGAACTGAGCGCGTTTGCGGTTTGGTTCTGCGTCCAAAGATTCATCATGTATATGCTCATTATAGGTGGATTACTAACCGAACCTCTTTTCTTGACGTTGAAGTTTCCTTCTTGTAAATGCACATGCACATGCCCTTCCACTTTCCTTCCATCAAGTTTGTACGAAGTAGAAAGGTTTAGTATTTTTGGTATTTACCATTTATTTTTTTTATTTTTTGTTACGTACCAATTTAAAACAATGATAGACACATGTTCAAAGCATTGTTTTACTGATCGACCATTTGTAATAAGTAAAAGAATTAAGAAGAAAACAGAGCCAAACAAAACAGAGCATTATTGTTTGAAGCAAAGATGAAAGATTTTCTTTTTACGTGGAGACTCAAATCAAACTAAAACGCAAATATTCGCTCTACATTGATATATACTAATAACTATTTATTATTCGTAAATACGAAAATATTTGTTTTATTATAGTGTTCTGTTTTTTTTTAGCGTTTCACGCGTTCTGTGCTGCTAAGAACGTATTAAAGTCTTCTCTAGCTTTAAGAAGCCGCGGGGTAATACACGAACGCGGTGAAGTCGGACATGAAACTGAGGTCGTGGTCGAAAATCTAACACGGCGTTGCGGTGACGTCTCAGCCGAACCTCTTTGTTGCCTTACCGAAGAAGAAGTCTTCAGAACGCTTCTCAAAGCTGGACTTCCTGTTTCCTTGTCGAAGAAGAAACCCAAACTCACTGGCTCTTGCACATCTCCTCCTCCTCCACTGCCGCATTTGATCATCTCCACCGGCAGATCAAAGTAAAGACGGCCGTTTTCTCGGGCCAGAGCAGTCGTTGAAGCCCATGAGCCACACTCGAATTTCTCGAGTGAGGCACTTAGGGAGACTGCAGAGTTTGAGAACGATGACGGTTTGATCATTTTCTTCTTTATAGGAGAATCATCGCTTTTTGGTGACCTAATAGGTTTTTGCTTCCCAAAACCACGGAGAGATAAACAGAAGGCACTGCACTTGAAATCTTCTTCGTCTTCTACTTCTTCAGAAAACGTGGTTTCTTGGTGGCTAAGCTTCTTCCGTGGTTTCATCATCGGCTCGGGAAGAACAGGAAGCGGCACGGCGTTGTCTCTTGGTGGAGGCATTGCCAGAGGTAAGACCATTCTGAAGCTTTCATCTTTTACAGATGGGCGGGAAACTGTCAGCTGGTTCTGCAGAGCCGCATTCTTCACCAAGAAATTGAAAGTAGAGTTAGGGTTAGGGTTTTCTCCGGGAGAAACTTTGAGACTCTGCCACTCGCCGTTGCTCCATTTGTTGGTTAGACCGTCTTCAAACACAATTAAAGCTGGAGGAGACATAACAAACTCAGTAATCTAAGATTAATATACACTATATAGATGGTGAACAGAAAAGGTGAGATGTTTAGGGTTGGGTTAAGATACTAAGAATTCTCTCAATTTATATAAATGTGGAAGAAGTGGAAAGCACGTCTATGGCGGTGTGGAGAAGTAGTGATGAACGTGTAGAGGTTTTAATACAAAGACGGTTTGAAAAGGAGGTACATAATGATATTTGAATTTAAAAGTCAATTAGAAGATGCATGATAATATATGAATATACTTAATCAGTGTCTCCACATTTTGACCATTGTGCAGTACGTGAGGATAATTAAATCAATGAATTGTGAATCTTGACAAAGAAATAAAAGAAAATGATTTTTTTTTTTTGGTTGTTGGATCATTAGATATATATGTATATGTTTAATTATTGGTAATAACGAGAAACAAATGTTGGCGAACAAATACTATGGTTTTGGTTTTCATTTTTATTTTATAAAAAAAGAACAATTTATGCACCACCATTCAGGATTTTGGAGAAGTAGTTTACCTAAGAGTTAGGGTAACTAGGCTTTACAGTTTTTACCAATTCGAAACAAAAACTAAAACCATATATTTCATTGTAAGCGGATTCATTCATCGAAAATCATACTGAAATTTGTAAAGAAATTCCCTTAGATAGTTCATTTTAGTTTATTTTTCACAAAATAGTTTTTAAAGAAAAAAATGATCAAAATATGTTTTATTAGAGGTAAAAAAATGTATTTATATGCATTTATACTCTAAGGTTAACTAATATAGATTTGGGGTTTAGAGTTAAATGGTGGGTTTGGGATGTGGTTTCAAATTAAAAAAAAAAATCAAATTTTTTTTTTAAAAAAAGCTATTTTGGTCATTTATTTTTCAATAGTTATTTTTGTGACAAAAACTTAAAAATGACTATTTAAGAGAATTGCCCAATTTATAACCTAAAACATGTAAGTTAATTAAAAATATATAAAAAATTATGTTTAATAATGTGAAATCAAATCAATCAAACCATATAATTAGATCCTAGTTCAGGTCTACTTTTCAAAATCCTAACCGGTAGAAATTTTCAACCAAACCGAACCAACAAGAAGGAAAAAGACTGATGGCACCTTCCACTGATGTGTTTCAGTTTAAAACAGTGTGCGTTTTTTTGGCGGTTGTTCTCCAACTTCCTTGTTTTCTTAAAACATACTATACTGCTTTCTATCTTCTTTTCATGTCATGTCTTTGTAACTTTGTCTGATTTTTTTTTTTTTTTTTTTTAATTTAATAAGTTTATTTTTATTGTTTCCGGATTAATCGTTCGCCAAAGGAGGTGAAATTCCGCATAAGTTTCTTCCAGCTCTAAAATTTATGGGATCCGAAACAATTACGGTCTAAAAGATAGATGATCTATACAATACATGTTTTGGAGAGTTTACAATTTGAATAATTTATACTCCTTCCCTCTCAAAAAAAGATATGTTTTAAATTAATCACACATATTAAGAAAAAATCTAAAATTGACTATAAATATATTTTTGTGATTAATTATTTTTACAATTTTTATCCAATCAAAATTCAATAAATATAATTAGTTTTATCGAAATTTACAATTTACTATTATTATAACTTAATAAAAATACATTAAAATGTATAAACTATATGTTTTGAAATAAAAATTTTAAAGTATATATCATTTTGAAATGGAGAGAATATATTATGCATTAAAAGTTTAGGAGCCGAAACAAAATTTTCATCTTGTTGTTCCTGGCCTCTTAAACTCAACCGGTCATTTGATGTGAACTCATCTCTTTTCAAATTCATTTTATTACCATTAATAATTAAAATGGTTAATTTAGTTTACTTTCTCTTGTTGGTTTTATTTTTTTTGATAGATTTTTAGCTTTGTTTTTATGTGTTGTTGTGCTGCTTCTTTTAATTCATTGCTACTTAACTAGGTCAATATTCAACATTTTATTTTTATTGTAACTGCCATTTCAATTTCTTTTATATCTCAATTGAGGAAAAGAGATATTGAGTTGTCATTGTGATTGGTATGTAATCTTCAGCTTTTGTTTTCCTTATCTATATAATGAACCCCCTAAGCCTATGTGTCTCATGACTCCCTGATATATAATTTTGGGAATTGGATATAGGGCTAGGGTTCTTTGATCCTTTGGTTGCTAACATATTTGTATTTCTCAGTTCTTATAAGGGTCATCTGGTTTTGTGGAGTGAAGTGATTGATTCCAACTCAATGGTTACTGCATCAAAATCTCAGATCAAGGAGGTAATTTTTCCGATTTAAGAACGATTTATCGAATAATCGCGTGTTATCGATTTGGTTTATTGCTTATTGCTACAGATCTTACTCTATATCACATACTTGATTTAACAATATTGAGACTGTAGATTAGGCCTTAAATGTCACTCCATTTCTTAAGTTGATTTACCAATCATGATTCTTAATTTTTGTTCGAATTCGGGATGATTTGTATAGTTTATTCTGAACTCGATTTTTTCACGATTCACGATGATGAGTTTATAATTCAACATGAATCCCAATTTTTATTCTGAATGAAGATGACTTTTATAGTTTATTCCGAGTCCCATTTTATTGGGACTCGGTATGATAATTTTTATAATTATCCCAAGTCACAAATTTTGTTGGGACTGGGCATGGTTTGTATAGTTCACCATGAGTCCTATTTTGTAGTCCATTTATATTATTCATTGATCAATAGGTGACTTGGATTTTCTCAGGAATAAAGTTTTTCTTTTAATGTTTCTCAGGACAAGCAGGACACTAATGTAGAACCTCCTAATATTCCCCCTCATCGAGAGGTAAGACCAACCTTTTCTACTTGATATCTGATGTTACTCTTAAAAAGCTTACAAAATCGCCGTTTTCATTACATATGTAGGTTCTTGCTAGATGGGATCCAGCTAAAGCGCAGAGGCCAGTCATTGAAGAAGCTCCAGTGTTCTACCCTTCATCAGAGGTAGTGCTTGTTTTTAGAGGTTTTTGATCGAAGTTTTCTTCTTCCTCAATCTTAATTTTTATTATACCTTTTGGTGTTTAGGAGTTTGAAGATACATTTTCTTACATAGCAAAGATACGTCCATTAGCTGAACCATTTGGTATTTGTCGTATCGTACCACCCTCGAACTGGTCTCCTCCTTGTCTGCTTAAAGAGAAAAGTATATGGGAGGATACAAAGTTCCACACCCGGGTTCAGAACGTGGAGTTGCTTCAGAACAGAGAGCCCACGACGAAGAAGAAGAAACATAAGGGAAGAAAACGGAAACGAGGATTCTCAAGAATCAGTTCCTCCAAGAGACGACCTGCAGCATCAGTTTCATCTCCAGAGACAAAGGAAGAAGAGTTATATGGTTTCAACTCTGGCCCAGACTTCACTCTTGAGGAGTTTGAGAAGTACGATCGGTACTTCAAGGACTCATACTTTGAAAGAAAAGAAGGTAATGTTGATGATACAAAACGGTCTCCGTCCATCGAGGAGATTGAAGGAGAATACTGGCGGATAGTTGAAAAAGCAAGTGATGAAGTTGAAGTTGAAGTCTATTATGGAGCGGACTTAGAGAAGCGGGTTCTTGGAAGCGGGTTTGAGAGAGGAGAAACTTCTGGTTGGAACTTGAACAACTTACCTCGTCTCTCTGCTTCTTTACTCTCCTTTGAGCATGGAGATATCTCTGGTGTTCTCGTCCCATGGCTTTATGTTGGGATGTGTTTTTCATCGTTTTGCTGGGTAAGACAATGTCAAATCATTTTTGTTAATTTTATTTAGAGCATCATTATCCGGACCCATGTACAGTGCAAGAGACGGTTCTAAAAACTCTTAAATAAGAACCGACTTTTGTATTGTTCGTGGACCCCACTGACAAGTGTCGACCCGCGATTGATTCTTTTAAAAAAAAATCAGACAAAAATAAAATAAAATAAGAGCGTCATTTGGGGTTCTTATGATAATGATGCTCTTACTAGTTTCGACTAATATTATTTGATATTTTTGAAATGTGACAGCATGTGGAGGACCATCACTTATATTCAGTGAACTATAATCACTTTGGTGATCCAAAAGTATGGTACGGAGTTCCTGGAAGCCATGCAACCTCACTAGAGAAGGTTATGAAGAAATATTTACCAGCTCTTTTCGATGAAACACCTGATCTACTCCATGGGCTCGTTACTCAATTCTCTCCTTCCATATTAAAAGATGAGGGAGTCCCGGTTTATCGTGCGGTTCAGCATGCAGGAGAGTATGTTCTAACATTCCCTAGAGCATATCACGCTGGTTTCAACTCCGGTTTCAACTGTGCAGAAGCTGTGAATTTCGCTACGGTTGACTGGTTATCTCACGGACAGCATGCTGTGGAGTTGTTAAGTAAAGAGAATAAGAAAACGTCTGTGTCTCATGACAAGCTTCTCCTTGGAGCAGCTTATGAAGCTGTTAGGTTCCTTTCTGCTGGTGGGGAGGAAAGTAGAGAGAGCTTAAGATGGAGAAGTTTCTGCGGGAAGAATGGAACTCTTACTAAGGCGGTGGAGACTCGGTTACTTATGGAGGAAGGAAGGATTGATGCTCTTGGAAGTGGTTTCAGGTTGCTAAAGATGGACAAGGACTTTGATTCGAACCGGGAAAGGGATTGCGTTAAGTGCTCTTATGACTTGCATCTCACGGCATCTGGCTGTAACAAATGCTCTCCTGGAAAATATGTTTGCACTAAGCACGCCAAGGAGCTTTGTTCATGTGAAGGGATCTATAGGTTTGTACTTCTTCGTTACACCTTAGATGAGTTGAGCTCGTTGGTTAGAGCATTGGAAGGTGAAAGAGAGGATCTGAAAACTTGGGGTTCCAAGGTTATAAAAGATTGTTCAGTGACTCACAAGGGAGAACCTAGGGGTTTTGATCTGAATCTTGACTTTCAAGTGGATGACGAGATTGATAATACTTCAGACACACGTCATGATGCATCATCCATGATGAACTTTGCTGCCTATGTGGAGCTTATAAACCTAGGGTTCTTGGTTTTCGGAGATCTTTGGTGTAACAACCATGCGATATTCCCTAAAGGTGCAACTCCCTAAACCCTAATGTATATGTCCTAAAGAACTTGCGTTGAAAGAGCTTAACCTGATTTTAATAATTTTGTTTTATAGGGTTCAAGAGTAGGGTTAAGTTCTATAACGTGAAAGATCCAACGAGAATGAGCTATTACATATCCGAGGTTGTAGATGCAGGAGTTTTGGGTCCATTCTTCAGGGTAAAAAGAGACTTTTACAACGTTATTATTAGAAAATATATATATAAAGTTGCGTTACGTTATTGTTTATCGTTTCAGGTTACTCTAGAAGAATCTCAAGAGGAGAGCTTCTCTTCTTTCTCACCTCAGTCATGCTGGGAAATGGTGTTGCTGAAAGTTAACGAAGAGATGAAGAAGCGCAGCAGCCAAGAACATAATATTCATACTTTGGAAAGCATCGATGGGTTACAAATGTTCGGTTTTCTCTCCGCGTCTATAGTTCAGGTAAATATATAACATATGGTATATGAAATATAACAGGAACTTTCTTACATAACTACTCATCTTTGTCTCCAGGCCATTGAGGCTCTTGATCCGAACCATGGTCTGGTCCAGTACTGGAACTACAAGAAACAGAGAGGTTCCTTGGAAATGAAAGATCGCTTCATGTCAAACAGTTCCCTGAGCTTAACCGGGGGAAAACATGTTGGGTTTGATTTGAAGTGAACTTGAAGAGAAGAGATGGAGATCACCAACCTTTTCTTGTTTTATTGGTAACTGTTTGTTGTTGGCTTAATGACTTACTTAAGACTTATATTATTTGCTCTGATCAAGCTTCTGGTGAACAAAGTCTAACTTTAGTTTTAGAACTTGGAAGCGTTTTCTCTTAGGAGATCTGATCATAGTGAAGCTCTGTTTAAGTGGATCTTTTTTAAAAAACTAAATATTGATGCTTTAGTAGACTTTGAAAAGATTCCTATGTTGTTCTTTTTTATTGTTATTTCGCATTGATTGATACTGATAGATTATACCTATGTTGAAACAATAGGTTTCAAAAGGTCAAAACACTCGTTTCATGATCTCTGTCTTTGAGAACAGAGAAGCAAGAATTGGTGAAAAGTAGGAGGGTTACAAAAATTTTTTTAAAAAAATAGTTTTTACAATTTTTTTAAAAAAATCGATTTTACCATTTTTTCAAAAAAAAAAAATCATTTCTTTTTACTTTGGTGCTCATCCAAATGATTCACCTGAGTGAAAATACAAATTAATAATAGTTTAATGCATTATAATACAATAATCAGATGGATCATCCAACTGTATTTTTGAAAACTCATCTCATTTTTTTAACCAAATCAATTTGAATTTTTATGGTACACGTGCATATAGTTCAGTCCAAAATGATAAATGACAAAAAATATTTTTAAATTTAATACTATGAAACTATACATTCTTTTCAAACCAAAATATTATCTTATGCACAAATATATTTTTTTGCCAAAACCGTAACACATTTTTCCTTTAAAACAATAAAATGTATTTTCAATAAAATTGTAGAAACGCATTTTTTACAGAACTGCAAGAACACATGTTTTGCTAAAACCTTAAGAGCATGTCTATTGGGGGGTTTAGGGAGGGGTTCTTAGCGGAAGTTAAGAACCCCTCCCTAAAAACCTCTCAATGAACATGTTCTAAAAGCACATTTTTTCTAAAACTATAAAAAAACACACTTTTCTGCCAAACCCGTAAAAATACATTTTTCAGTCAAAACTGTAAAACGCATTTTTTGCTAAAACTGTAAAAACACATCTTTCAGCCAAAACCTGTGAAAACGTACTTTTCATCCGAAACCGTGAAAATAGACTTTACCGCTAAAACAATAAAAAAGCACTTTTTGGTTAAAATCATAAAAATAAATTTTCTCGTCAAAATCGCAAAAACGTATTTTTTGCCAAAACTTTTAAAACATATTTATTTAAGTCTTGCATCTTGATGCAGATGTAAATTCAAAAAATAAAAAGCAAACGAATATAGTATCATAGAGATGCTTCATCCAGGTTGTTAAACGAAATTCCCAAATGAACAATACTGAGATGGAGCATTTGGATAAAGCATCTAGATGGTTTATTTGAAAAAAAATCAGCTTCATACTATACGATATATGATGTTTTAGAAGATTTTATATTTTACATTTTTTTATAATCGACTGAATTATTTTTAATTTTATATTTTTAACTTCATGTTTTTACAAGAAAATAAGATTCTTTAATATAATTTTTTTATGCATAACATCTTACATTATGGCATGGAGTATTTTTAACTTGAATTTACAACACAAAGCTAGCAGCATTACAAAAACATGTTCTCGAATCCCATCCTCCTATAGCTTCCCATGCCTCCACAATGTGTTTTTTTTCTCCTCTTCTTTAATCATAACTATTGCCTCTGTGCTTAAAAGCAGATTTGCAGTAACAATCTGCTAGAAGAAAAGCAACACATTTGTCCCAGTCAAGCTTTTTAACTCAGCAAACAGACCAATAATATCTTTATAATGGAGATGAAATGAGGACATCTACTATATAATACCTGCTCATGAATTGGGAAGAAGACGACCATTGTACATCTTGTCGAGTAGCTCACGAGCACCAGGCCTTCTAAGAAGTCCTTTGTTGTTTGGTAAACCTGTACCTAAACAGACCGGACAAACAAGTTTGCCTCGACCTGTTTGCAAACAAGAGCCAACCAAATCAAACAGGGGTTACCCAAAACCAAACTACATCAAAAGAAACGTTGGGAAAGAGAGAGAGACAAACCGTAACAGTTAGGACATTCTGTAAACTCATATACATCTTTGGCTCGTTTTCGGTTTAGAGCTTTCCATTTTCCTGTACCCCCACACATATCACCTAATCATATAAACAACACCCACATTAAAACCATATTATATAGGCATCATATATTAACCTTGTAGCATATCAAATGGAAACAGAGAATCATTAAGAATTTTAACATAGAAAGATGTCATCTTACGCAGGGTAATCATATAGATATAAGAGTTTAGTAAGCTAAGAAAGTGTGACTCACAAAGAACAGCACCAATGCCCTGACAGTTACGGCAAACACCTGGTTTCTTGTCTAAAGCGGCTGCGTTTTGTACAGAGACAAAGGTATAAGCATTGGTAATTAAAGCTGGAGATAAGCACACACATGTCATCATCCACTGTCTCCTTGACATCGATTTCTGATCCCCCTGCAGGCCAAGAACACAAGCCAGCTAAGAAAACTCTGAGATTCTCTAAGTAAAATGTAACGTAAAGTACTTGCATATACACAAGTATAGTTTCTCAACTACAGCTCCCAAATTACAGTGACTAGTAACATTCAAGGACATATACTACTGTTGATTTACCAATTTGTAGGACTAAAGACTCAAACTTAGACATCTTATTAGCATCAATAGAAGCCAATAGCGTAGCTTGAAACAACAAACATAGTGATAAATATAAAAAAGACTCAGACTTTCTACCTGGGTTTCGTTGGTGGTCTCCGGTGAAGAATTCGAATCGGTCGAACCGAAGCTCTGGTTGTCTGGGCATGATTTGGCGAGGATACGAACTCGATTCCGGTTTGGTGCGGCTAAAAATGAAACACGAGTGTCACAAAAAGAAAGAGGATAGTATCAAGATTCAAGAATGTTGAGGATGAGGATGTTACAGATAAACGGAGAAGAAGCTGTATGAAGACGCGAAGGGATTGCAAAGAGATTAGATGAAGCCGCCATGTTGTGTCTGCGGTCATGAATCTTTTACTGGCGGATCAGACCCACTTTATATATTTCAGATATTTTTATTTGCTCCGGTAACATTTTTCAAATGAAAAAAACAAACTAACCGACTACTAAACCGAACCGATTTTTTTTGTAGTTTATGCTGTAGTTTCACTTTGTTACAAAGTTTTTATCATATGCTTTTTTGACATCGCAGTTTGTATCACATGTATAAGACTCTAATTTCCTTTTTGTGTCCAATCCATTCGTTTTCATTGAGCGGAAAATGTAGATATGTAACATTGGTACAAGTCAGAAGCTCTTGTTTTGTTCTGTTTTGTTTTAGCCGCTGATTATTCTAATTTAGATTCAAACCATCTGTTCATGAGATTGGCCGTGGACATGATATGAATCCATGAATACATATGAATTCAATTAGGTTACTGAGTGAATCGTATTCCTATTTCGGTTTGGCTAGTTTAAGAGTAAGAGAGTGAACGGTGGAGCTTTATATTTAGAAGTAATGAAATGGCAAATGTAACATAACATACCCAATGGCAAAATCTGGTCCATATACTGATTTCAAAAAAAAAAAGACAAGACAGAAAGGTTATTCTGGTGGGTTTACCAAACACGGGAATATATGTGAAGCAAACCGATCCTGCACAGTTTTGACCATGGAAGCGTCTTCAGGCCACAGATTGAACCGCTCTCTCGAAGTTATCTTCTGCTGATGATACACGCTTCACAAGCACATGTTCTGGGTGTGATAGTTTCAGCTGGCTGTAAAAGAAGAATATGAGATACATAAATGGACCCAATAAGCATTACTCTCAGCTAACTTTCCTAAGTAGGTGACCGCAATTTTTACCTTAAGTAACGTGAAGATGATTTGCCAACATGAAGACTGCAGACGATAAGGTTTGCAAGAGTTTCTGGGTCCTTAGCATCCTGCAATCACCACAAACTAATTTTCACACTTGCCCATTTTACAGAAAAGGCAAAAAAGCGAGTGCAGTTTGTAAATTCAAGCAACATTGCCAGTCTAATTTTAGTTACCTTGTTGAGTGCTTCAAGGAGTAGTGTTTCAGCTTCATCAAAGTTACCCATTTGCATACAGCAAACTGCTTTGCCATTCAAGATCAAGCATGTCATGGGATACTTCTCACAGAAATCCTGGAAAATGAGATAAGCTTCCTGTATCTTCGAGCCACCCTGAAATCACAGAACGACTTAGGAAAGAAACTTGGAAACTTTACACAACAAGCCAAAACCAAATTGTATATTAGTCTTTATACCACTGCCAGGTTAAACCACGCGGTTGCAAGTTGAGTGAGAGTGTGGTCTTCATCATATTGCTGCATAACTCCAAGCTGCTTCTCAGCATAATCTGATCTGTGCATCTTAATGAATATCTGGACATTCAATGCATGCCTATAAATTCAAAAGCAAGTAACAATCTTTGAGCATATGGAAACGTAATCATCATTCTGACCAGGAAATCACTACACTCCAGCAGAGAAAACCGAAAAAAAAACTTACAGATCCATAGTTCCTCCAGCATGAGTGTGCTTCAGAGCTTCATTATAATCTTCCTCATGCATGAAAACAATACCAGCAACCAGTCGCAAAGTCGCATTGTTTCCTATTGTTGGATCTGCCAGCCATTCCCTCAAGCTTGAAATCGTTGATTCCTGATCAAGAACACAAATATTAAACATCCATTCTACCAATATTTAAACAATGTTGGCCAATGTTCTAAAATATCGGTATAGGTGGCAAATTAGTCATAAGCAAAACAATTTTTCTGGACGCTAATCCTAATTACCGCCTAGCAAATTAACATCGCCGTTAGCTAACTGTCCCTAACTGTCACATGTACAGAGATAACAATATACATCACACACTCACTTAATAACACTCTGTATATAAGCTATTGTAAAGCTTCAGATTCAAGTTAATGAGAAATTGATCATTTAGACAAGCTTTAATATGGTATCAAAGAGCATTTCTCGTTCTTGATTTCAACTAACTTTCCCAGGAAAACTCAATTTTTTCCAAGAAAATCACGATCTCACGAGTTTCATTTCAGCTTATTGTATGCATCTTCTTCTCTGATTCAATCTAAAACTGCGACATTCAAATTTCTAATTCAACCACGTTAAGAGATTCTGCTATATATTCCGGATCACCTTATTTGCAGGACTTGATAGATACATCGCGAGGAGTTTGACTGCTTGCAGTGGAGTAGCGGCGGATTCATCGATCTCGCTGATGACAAGCTTTACAACAACAACAAAAATTCGAATTAACAGATCAGCCAATCTATAGAAGACGAGACATCATCGAGATGAATAGAGAAGGAGAAGGGGGTAGAGAAACCTGATAGCTACCGAGGGCGATGTAAGAGCGGAAGACGAGGCAGTCGCGTTCCACGGCGTCCTCCGACGAGAGGTTAGGGATGTCGCTGTTGTTGATCGCTGTTTGATAAGCTCCCAAATAGAATTGGTTTCTCAGATTGAAGAGGTGATCTGGTCCTGCTCCCATGGCTGCCATTGCTTCTTCTTCTTCCTCTTAGATCTCACAGATCCGCGTCTAATTGCGAAACGAACTTAACAAACTGATGTATAAAGGGGTTAATAGCATGTTAACTCCTTTAATTATAACTATTTTGAATAAGAACCTCATTTCTTTTGAATTGTACAATCGACACCTGTGTTTTGAATTGGGCCTCATGAGGCAAAATAACAATCAGGTTCTTCAATTTATGGGCCCGTATTTAGTTATATCGGCTTTAGACAGAATATTTGGGCCTAATCTTGAAATCACTTACTCTGAACCAGACATGCTTGATAACATTCTAACTCCCTAAATTATAAATACTAGGATCCATAGCCCCCGCGCAAGCGCGGGGTCTAAAATATTAATGTTCCGCTATATAATTTTTTTTCTTTTTTTTCTAGAAACGTCGCATAGATTATGAATTTCTAAATCCATACGGAACATATGGAGAACCAAATGAAACGTGAACCAAAGACATAACTGGGTTAAATGGATAAAAACCGGATATATTTGTTATTTAATTTGAAAAATAAATGTAATAAATTATTTTTGTTTTATAATTATTTCAAACCAAAAACATATATATATATATATATATATATATATATATTCAAATTGTAGTGAGTTTATTTTTTTATCATGCCAAATTACTATTGAGGATAAAATAGTAACTTAATGTTTGAGTTTGAAAAATTATTGAAAGTTTTGATTACAACATGGTGTGTACTTATTTTTTATAATTGTTTATACTGAAAATAATAGATAAAGTTAATTATATATAAAAAGCTTAGGGAAGATGATTAGTGAAAATTTGTTTCGATCTAAATTGTATTTAATTATTTAATTAAATTTAATTAAATTTGTTTTTTGGTTGAATCTAAATATAGTAATTTAACTGAATTTAGGTGAACATGAAGTTGATTTAACTGAATATGGTTGGTCTTGAATGGTTTTCTAATAAATCAAATATAATTAGTCCCGTAAATGACAAACCTACTTTCCAAACTAATAATTTCAAACGGATAAAAAATTATAAATTTGTCATCAACTATCATGGAGGTATTAGAAAGTTCGATTTGTTAAACAATTCGAACTTAATCAATGTTTTCTTATCAC
Organism: Sinapis alba; assembly: GCA_012274485.2. NCBI lineage: Eukaryota > Viridiplantae > Streptophyta > Magnoliopsida > Brassicales > Brassicaceae > Sinapis > Sinapis alba. The sequence goes on along the minus strand of MU105654.1, from coordinate 1,090,863 downwards.
CTCTCTAATTGAAGTGGCGGATCCAACCCAGTATTTAAGTGGGGTCATATATATACAATTAAAAAAAATGAAAAGCTGTCAAAGGGAATTGATCTCTGCTTTTTAGGGTGTCAATGGGAAGAGAGCAAAAAATTTTGCTAGAAATTCTTTAGCGAAACCTACACAATTTAACTTATTTGATCATTTTAAGGGTGTCATGTGACTCCCCTAAAAGTTTAGTCGATTTACCTATGCTGCAAAGTATTCTGATTCCTCATTATCACTTGCCTAATTAAGTCAAGAACTTGTTACAACTGCAGTATGTGTTGGTTGGTGTAAGTTAGAGTGACTTTTTGGGGTGTGACATTGAGTTTTATTTGTGGTGATTGTTATTTGTATGTTTCTTTTATTGTTTTTCTAATTGATAGCGATTAGCCTCTATATCTTTCTCAAAGGTTTGGTGAGACCCTAGATATACCATTGCAAGGTACGTCTTCGTAGAATGGATCAAGTGGACCTATTTAATGAATTGTAAATAAGGTCCATTGAAAAATACAGGATTTACAAACAATACCGACCCTGAGGAGAAACATGGAAGTTAAAGCTGAGAATTTGAGTCATTACTTGTTGGTCCCGCATTAATCCAACACGGAACGGATGCGGATTGATCGATTCAAATTTTTTGATATATATGTGCATTTGCGGGTTGAATCAATTTTAAGCGGAACGGATGCGAGTCGGAAAACATTGAGTCGCATATACCCATCAAACCGCAAAAACTGTAAAGAGTGAAATACATTGTAAAAGCATATAAAATTATTATTATTATTTTAATTTTAAATATTACTTTAATTATTTTTATATAAAAAATTTAATATATAATAAAATAATTATTTTATTAAATTTAATATTATATGCGTGTCTTGCGGCTTATCCGTAAGTTTAGTAGGGCAGGTGCATATTTAAGACTTTTTGTTAGTGGATTAGGCGAGTCAGAATTTTGAACAAAAAAAAAAGAATCGATCTGCGGGTTGGCGGGTCAAGATTGACCCGCAATCCCAACTATAATGGATGCATGTGTTTCCGGTCTCGTAAAGAATAAATAAAACTTCGACCGTCTATTTTACAAAATCTCTTGTAGCTCAGTTGGTTATGTTAATCAAATAAACACTGAGAAGTGCATGGTTCGACTCTCAGAACATGCAAATAATTATTTTTACAAAAAAATATTGTGTGGGACCCACCATATACTGACGTGGCAGCCTCAGGAGAGAGCACAACTCTCTCATTATATAATAGATTTTGCATTCAAACCTTGTTTCTTTTCAGTTGTAGATAAACACCTTGGTTTGATTTGGGCCTGATGAAGCAAAATAACGATTCAAGTTCTTTAATTTATGGGCATTTATTTTTTTAGTGATATGAGCTTTGGACTATATCTTTCGGCATATATATACGTGAACATGTTTTTGGTATTAACAAGTCAGTCTTTTTTTTTGAGAAAATCGAAATCATATGAGACGTTTGTGAATCAGTGAACTAAGTCAGTTGAACGAGTTATGCCTGAATAAAATAAAAACTTATAATTCACTATATGTAGCTTATTATAAATGATTCAAATAAAATAGAAGAGAGGGTGAGTGACTATTGTTTTTCTCTATAAGCTTGGGGAGCACTTAAAGGGTATGGTCGATTTTACGTAAAGTCGCTATTCATTTCACATGTGCAAAGAAGCCCTCGTGCTACACAACCCAATAACATAAACCAATACAGTATAATTTACCACATTAATATACTTAAAACCTCTACTGTGACGACGATCTTTTTTTCAGAAAATGTGACGACGATCTTTTAGCTGTATAAGATGTGTTATGAACTTAAGGTCATCATAGATTTAAATTCTGTGTACCATTTACACCTAAAAGAATTTTATATACTTGGAACAGGCTCCTGCAATTTGGTTCTAACGTCATAAGAGATTATTCTAACTAATACAATACAATTTTATTATTTTAAATCCTAGCTTTTCGCGTATTGTTTTCTAGCTTAGGCTTATCATTAGAAAGTGTGACTTTTGCGTAAATTATAGAATTTAAAAATACCGAAATATTAATTGGTGATTTTGACAAAAATGACAGTGACTAAAACTACTTTGTTGCAAAGTATTAAATCATTAACCCAATCAATGCAAAAGAATAAAGTATATAGAAGACGAACAAAATGTGAACTTTTATACTAAACCATGGTTCTGACTGAATGTTACTAATAGAGTAACACTTTTAGTGATAATTTATTTATTGTATGTTCAGTTCATATTTTACCAACCATATAAAACAAAAGTTATCCGACTTTTATTAAATTTGTGCTGGGTACTTTTTTCTCTCACTGTTTTAGAGGAGTGAAATGAATGACGCTACTTACTGTTTTTCCTTTTACTTATTTACTCTTATCATTTTTTCTTCCATTTACTCTATATTTTATTTGTTCCTAATAACTCTACTACTTACCCGTCACACACCAAACAAAAATGTGAATTATATATGTATAGTGTGTACTTTGTTCATTCACAGGTTTCACAAAGCATATGTTTATACAATAAAACAGCTATTTCAAATGCTGGCTTTACACTCTGATTGTATCTAAATAAACGTTAACCAAGTGGTGGTAATTTAGTGTGCTGGGACTGGTGGTGAAAAAAGAATTTGAGACAAGCGTAAATCCTGGGTTTGAATCCTAACATGAACTATATTGTCATTTGTTTGATCAGACGAAAATAACATCATGTTTTAGGTCTCATTAGGACATAATTATTAGAGGGTTCTTAGGATAGAATTCTTAATTTTTTTAACTAAAATTAATAAACGGTTTTTATATTATATTAAGAATTTCGTCTTAAAAATTCTGCAATAATCATGGCTTTAAAACCTGATGGCAGATAGTCTTCTGTATTATCCATATCCCCTTTAAAGATTAATTGGGTTTCGAGTCTTTCGACCCATACCTCCTATGCCATAAAAAAAAGAACTTGCAAACAAACGTTTCCATCTAAAACACATGTTTTCGTAGTTACCAGTCAAAATCTATGCTTATCTTTCTTTGACATATAATATTTTGTGTTGTTTCCAATTTATTTATTTTTACTTTATTTGTTATTATTGAATCATTTCAACGTGCGTCACCGTAGAACGAGGGAGGCATGACTTAGTATTGTTTTTACTTATTGCACCGTCTGGTCTCTACTTAATTATTGTAATAAACCATATAATCGTTTTTTATTATTGCACCATCTGGTCTCTACTTAATGTTAAATCCCTGGCGTTTCATATGAGTCGTGATTGTTGTGTTTATAAAAGTGATAGTTAAAGAACCTTATTCCCCCAAAACCGAAATTAACATTTGCTTTCTTAGGCCCTTAATATTTATAATTTTTAGTAGAATAGGACCCTAATTGTTAAAGAAGAAAGAAAGGACCTTGTGTAAATGTGCTTAAGCACATGTGCTCAGACGGCACTGATGCTCATCACTACTATTTTCAACCGATTCTTAAATCTTAATTACTGGTATTTTCTAGAGAAATAACTTTTGATAGCACTAACAAAAATTTTGTCACAAAAATAACACACAAAAAGATAAATGACCAAAATGTTTTATTATAGACGTAAATATACACTTATATCCATAGGGTTAACTATTCTAAACTTATGATTTAGAGTTAAGGAGTGAGATTTTAGGGTTAGAGTTTCAAATTTTAAAAAATAAAAATAAAATATTAAATTTTATTAAAAAACTATTTTAATCATTTTTTTCTTTTAAAACTATTTTTATGACAAAAATTTAAAATAATAATATTTAAAAGAATTGTCCTATTTTATATCCCATGTTATTCTTTTCTTTAACATTATTGTTTTCGTATTATATATCGATTCAATTAGCATTTTTGAACATTTATGATACATATTGTAAATGTTATCTATCAAACCCGGCTAGTACCATAGATCGTTCCCTTTGCTAATTTGTTCTTACATCAAATTTCGGATTGTTATATTTTTCTGATAATTGATTATAATCCATTGTATAATCAACACTGCTACTGTGTCCAAATATATAAGTTTATGGAATATATCCCTACATATTTGACCTCATATATAGTGTTGTTTGATTGTGTTCCAGCAAAACAACACTCAAATTGCTTCGCGTGTGTTTCTTATTAAATTTCCTTCCAATTATCTGTCTGTATCATTTTCATTTGCGCTACAATTGCCTTGTAAAATGATGTCTCCCTTTTGGGAGAAAGAAGAAGATTAATAAAAAAATATTATACACATAGTTTTCAATTGTATTATATCTTAAACCGGTGATAAATGCGTTCTTTTAATTTGACCAATACAATTCAAGCAGCTAGTTTTAAAAACTCCTCTATTTTATTTAATCAACAGAAAATGTGTGTTGTCAACCACCTTGCAAACAAAAAAATAACCAAGTAGGTGAAACTGTAGCATGTGCATAAATTTCAATAAATTGTGAAATTAGAATATATGTAAATAAAGAATTAGTCTAGTTATATCCAACATTCATAACATGCTAATACCATGTGAGGAATTTATGACCATGATACAATTCTCATTCTTTAGTTTATTTTAATTGGTATCACACATGAAAATTCATATGTGATATACCAACCAGAAAACCATTTTCTATCATCTACCTTTATTATCATCACCCAAAAAAACTTGTTATTAAAAATTATTTGGTGCAAATGGTATATAAGTATATATGTAACAGTAGTATATAAATAGTTGGCAACAAGATGGCAAATCTAGAATGAGATAACGGCAAACCTATACTTAGTTGGCACCAATATTAAATCAATGTACAGCCAAAACTATACATACCAACTGAGTTCTGTATGTTTTTTTAAAGAAGCCAACTGAGATACGTGTAAATTATAAATTATTAGTTGGTTGTCTGCGTTATGGATAGAAATAAATCTTTAAACATATATAATTATAATTTTATTTTATCAATTTTAAAATAATAAATCATTTTTTATTTTTATTTTTTCATTTGACTTTACAATATTTAATTTAATTTTTGGGTTAGTTAAGTTAAGTAAAACTAAATTAAAATAAAATAAATATTTATTTTCTATTTATATATTTTAAACTATAGTTCTGAGTATATTTTTGTTTAGTTTTTATTACATCAACAAGATTTATTTATCTTATTTATCACAATAAATTAATAATCATAACACAACAATTATTGTATAATATTTAGATCAAAATAAATTTAATAGATTAAAATTTTGGTTTATCATCTATACCTATAGATCTAAGTATGACTTACATATTTAACTTTTCATAAAATTGTAGTCAAAATTATCATAGTTTATTTGTTAGAATACTTTATAATGAATTTTGATGAAAATATAAATAACTATACGAAATTACTTACTTTTTGTTATCATGTGTTAATTTTAATAAAACTTTCTATTTCAGCTATATTATCTTTTAAAATTTTAATAATAATTATAAATATAATTTAGGTTATGACATATAGGCAGATTATATAACTATTTTATTTTATGAGTTTTACCAAAAATTAAAGTCTTTTTTATTAAATTGTTACATGTCATAATAAAGGGGAAGTTATAGCATCATTTTGATTAAATTGTGTCATCATTTCTTTTTCAAAATGAATATGGTAATGATAAATAAAATAAAACTTACAAAATCACTTGTCACGTGAAAATACATCACACATCATTTTTATCTAGTTCCTAATCTTTCAGTTAATATATTACTAATTACAATTATACTTTTTGTCAGACTAACTTATTAGATTTTAAGGTGGTGAAATGTATAAGTTATAGTTTGTCGTTTACATACTATTCTAACATAACGAATTAATCGACGTAGACAGCTAATGATTTTTTTAGTTATATATATACTAAACGCATCCAGAGGCATATTGCATTAGAGTAGCATTATCGGTAGATATGATGAGGGGTTTTAAAAGAAAAAAAATAAATTAATATTTTAATTGTTACAGTTTTGAAAATATTAATAAGGTCATATTATTCAAGTTTTTTAAAAGTGTTTCTTGCACAGTTTGCAGGTCCCACTAACGGGATCATTGAACAGTGCAAAACACGATTCCAAAAACTTTTAAATAAGAATTGTTTTTTGCAATATTTGTGAACTCCATTAACACGTGTTAACCTGCGATTGTTTTGATTTTTTATTTTTTTTAATAAATAAATAAATAAGAAAACCATGTGGGATAAAGATGCTCGCTTTAATATTTCTATGAGTTCTAAACTCTTTAATTTAAAAACTTTTACTCCTTTTCTTTAATTTCTTTCTAATTTTTTTTTTAATTAAGAACTCCTTAATAGATCAGCGTTGGAGCTGTTCTTAGTATGTATCAAAATCACTGAAACTGATTTATTTTTTCATTCTTAATTTGTTGCTACTTTTTTTTTTTGTTAATCAGACAACCCACTTCCGGCTGTTTGTGGTTATTCTAACTCTTTTCGTTTCCTTTTCATTTTCAAGAATTTACTGTTTTCTTAGTTTTAGTTTTGAATTGTTTTAGTGTTTTCTAGTCACCCAAGTTTGGGCTTCAGCCTGCCCTTTCCCGGGTTTATGTTTTTAGGTGTCTTTATTTTTTGCCAGCTTTTGTGTTCACTTGTGTAAGGGCAATTCTCTTAGATAGTTCTTTTTAAGTTTTTATCCCTCAAAAAATATTATGACCAAAATAGACTTTTTTCGAACTTTTGATTTTTTTAATTTTTTTTTTGAAATTTGAAACCCTAACCCCAAACCCACCCCTTTACTCTAAACCCTAAAGTCCAAATTAGTTAATCCTAGGGGTATAAATGCATATAAATGCATTTTTTAGCTTAAAAAAAAAATTGGTCATTTTCTTTTTTAAAAACTATTTTTGTGACAAACAAACTAAAAGAGGCTATTTAAGGGAATTTCTCTTCTTTATATACTAAAGCATAAATCGCCTCACATCATTTTAATATAATGTTTTTAGAAAAATAAAAAATAAAAAATTATACAAACCTCTAAATAACAATACACATCATTTTAATATAATGAGTTAATCGTTTTTTTTTCTTACGAAGTAGGGGTAAAATATTAGTATGAAATAAATTATAAAGCCTCTCAAAACACAGTAGCAACTTGAAAGTAATATTTTCATTAAATAAAATTCTTATACATGCACTATTGAAAGAAATATCTTATTTAACATAATTCAAACAAATTAATCAATAGAGATCCCAAACAATTATAATTTTTTGGTATTGAAGACAGAAAATAGCAAAATCTATTACAGAATGATTACGTGTCCCAGTGGCATTGGATCATGACGAGACGTACTCCGAGAAATGCGGCTGTTTGCCCATCTCTTTACTTCCCAATCACTTGTTTTCTTTTTCCACAAGTGCAGCATCTCATTATGCCCTTTCACATTTATATACTCCCTCCGTTTCATATTAGTTGTCGTTCTAAGTTTATGCACACAGATTAAGGAAACATTTAATTTTACATATTTTCAAAATAAAAACACTATTACCAATACATCTAACCATATATCAACCAATAGAAAAATAGAATAGAGAATATTACCAATAAATTTTGCATTGAAAACCGAAAACGATACTTATTTTGAAATAAAAATTATACTAACGATATCTAATTTGAAACGGAGGGAATATTATTTTATATACTACTGTTAATAATGTGATTATATTTTGGAAAATTTTATTTATTTAATCATTACGATAGCCGTCAAAAGTTAATACGGTAATTTATTTATATTACACGACAAAGAGAATATTGATGCTTCGGTCGAGTCTAGTGAGATTTTTACTGTCCAATCATTTACCGGAACAAAACAAATTGTTTTTTTGGATAGCATATGATCGTTACTGACTTATATAATTACGTGTTCCAAATTTAAGAAGAAAAGGAATTGAAAACAAACAAAAAAACTCATCAACACGGTATGCCCAAAAAGAGATAATACAAACTACATAATGTACACATCCATCTTTCGATATTTTGAAGGTCAAAAACTTAAGGGTGAACTCAAAAAGAGATAATCTAATTAAACGCACAAGACTTAGTCGTATATATCTACTCTATTAAAATAGAGTCATTATTTTATCTACCATAAAAAGGTCTATGTTAGACCACTAACTAGAAATCTAAAAAAATATTTAAAATTTATTCATATATGATATGTTCCTAACAGAAACAATACAAATCTAGCAGGAAAATTTGCGGTAAAAACCAAATACATTTATATTATGCAATTACTGTTTTTTAATCATATTTATTTTAGGCCAGATTTTATGTATATTTGGATAGTTAACTTTGAAATTAAATAGTACAGCCCAATTATTTTTATAATTATTTGAAAATTATATTTTAGTTTTGTGTTTTTTTTTTTTACTATAAAAATTAAACATAAAATGATACAACCAATAAATTAAATAAAATAAGTGATGAAAATATTAGTAATACAATTTCATTGTAAATAAATTTCTATATATATTTAAAATTTCAAAATAATAGTTATAGATAAATTAAAATTTTTTATAATATATATATATATATATATTTATAATTTATTTATATTTTCAGTATTATTTTTAAAAAATATATATATCCGCACGGACGTGCGGGTTCATCTCTAGTCTAATATTAATATTAAGTCTTTATATCATTCACCACCTTTTAATATTTATTAGTTCATTAATATATAAATAAAGCGAGTACAAATCTGATCCTCCTCCTTCTCTAACATGGAGAAGTGGTAGAAGATGTTTACATTCTGAAAGTCAGCATCTCTCTCGTTTCATCAACCATTCTCTTCTTCTTCATCCTCTTACTATTTTCCCAAGAAAATAATACTTATAAATCCATAACACGATCAAGACTTATAAATCTTACTTCTCTCTCGGATTCTTAATCATTCTTTTTTTCGGTCTTGCTATTTTTCACCGTGTTATATATCAAACATAGACATATTATGTGCAGTGTCTTTGAGTCTTTAGACATGGACAACTTCCAAGGAGACCTAACCGACGTTGTACGAGGAATCGGATCAGGACACATGACATCATCTCCTGAGCCACCGGAAGGTTCAGCTCCGACCAGTTTGTCTCCGCCGCCGACTTCAGATTTCCACGTGGGTTTCCCCTCCGTCGCCAACTCTCAGATGAATCCCTTCGGCGACCCGTTCGTGACCATGACAGATCCTCTCCTCAACTTCCCGGCCAACTTCTCCGGCGCCGGAGATAGCAAAAGCAACAACAGTTATGCAGTCTTTCCAAACGTTACTGTGGATGATCAAATCAAGAGTCAATGCAGTGTGTTCCCAAGAATCAGGATATCGCAAAGAAACATCATCCAAGATGCATCCAAGTGTAATCCCTCAGCTATGGCCACCTCCTCCGTCGCAGCAGCTTCGCCGTGGGGGATAATCAACGTTGATACCACTAACAGTCCAAGAAACTGTTTACTGGTCGATGATAATAACATCACGTCATCTTCTTCGCAGATTCAGATCTCTTCTTCCCCTAAGAGTTTTGGCATAAAGAGGAGGTAAAAATTTATTAGAATCTGATCTCCATGTTTTAGTTATCACTTTTTCCTTCTTGATTAAACGAGATAATTTATGTTAGGTTCATGATAAAACTTAATAACGCCATGTGATTTATTAGTTTTGTTTTGAAGATTTTCATTAATAGACTATATGAGTGACTTAACATTTTCATTTCGAAAACTTGATTGTGCTACCCAACAAAACTCAACAAACTTCATGTTTTTAAAAAAAAAAAAATCTGATATATATGCCAACAAAATATAATGTAAAAATGAAAAGCTATTTATAAATCAAAACGTTATATATCCATCTAATTTATAATTTATGTTCCAAAATTTCCTGATTTATATTTCATAGTATTATTTCGTCTACATTTTTATTTAAGATCAGTTTCATGAAACCATAAAAGACAAACTGAACTAGGGTTTTGTTCTGTGTATGTATTCACAAAGGAATATGCAACCTTCGTGATTTTTCTTAATTTTTATTTTTTTGAATGAAATTTTGTTCCCATCATTCGGTATCAGTACTTTGTTTTTTTTTTTTGTTAAATCAAATCTTACATTACATCCGCTCTCTTTTTTTGTTGGTCTTTTTCAAATTTTCAATGTTTGCTTTAGTTAGAACTTCTTATTTTCCATTTTATTTCAATTCGATCTTTCACTTTACATGTATGATGTTGTTCACAAACCAAACAATGAACTACCATGCCATTATATTTCAAACCGAATTCGTTGTGTCCAATGTCATAAATTGATCACAAATTAACATTTAAAATTACAATTAACATGTACACACGTGTATACTCACGTCACATAGGTTAAAACTATATATGATACATATTGACTAATGAAGAAGGATGCAGGAAGGGGCAGGGAAAGAAAGTGGTGTGTATACCTGCTCCAGCCGCCATGAACAGCCGGTCCAGTGGAGAAGTTGTTCCGTCTGATCTGTGGGCCTGGCGAAAATACGGTCAAAAACCCATCAAAGGTTCTCCTTATCCCAGGTATATATATATATAAATATATAACATTTGTAACACTATGTCCCTGGATGCACATTACATTGATTACAAACATGATTTATAGTCATATGTATAGATATAATTTACCCATTTAATATGTTATTCTCGTCTCACCATTTTCAACAAAAAATATATATGTTAATTATACTGAAAAGTGAATTTTCTTAAGATAGAGAAAAAATCACACTTAGTAGCTTCTGCAGCTTTGCTTCCTTTCACAAAATGGAGATGCAATCATTAGCATGTAACTATATAAATTATAAAGTTCACATATCTTAAGCGCTTAAATTACTTATGACATTTGATGCAGAAGCGTTTAAATTCACATGTCCCTGGATACACATTACAAACATGATTTATAGTCACATATCTCATAATCATATCATTCCATTTGAAAAGCTCTATTTTTTTTTCTCCGATCAATTGTGCCTAGTGATCAAATGGGTTGTTACTTTTTATTTTGTTGCACATATTTATTAGAAAAGTATTTTTTTTAACAAAGAAAAGTACATCTTCTCATGAAAAGTACGTACAATATATACGTACATATATGCAACCAATAAAGTGATACATATTAATTAGATCATAGCTAATCGATTCTTTGATGACTACTTGAATGCTTAATCATTTGTTCCTCAGGGGTTACTATAGATGTAGCAGCTCGAAAGGTTGTCCAGCTAGGAAACAAGTGGAACGTAGCCGCACTGATCCAAACATGTTAGTCATTACTTACACATCAGAACATAACCATCCATGGCCCACTCAACGCAACGCTCTCGCCGGCTCTACTCGTTCTTCTTCATCCTCCTCTTCAAACCCTTGTTCCAAATCCGTAACCGCAACCGCAACGACTTCTGCCTCGTCCAGAGTCTCCCACTTGCCATTCTCACCCCTCACTCCTCCTTCTCCTTATGTGGCCAAAGCGGTTAAGGAGGAAGACGTTGAGGAGCGTCAGGACAATATGGAGTTCAATGACGTTGACGACACCTATAGACCGGAGTTTCAACATCAGCCGGGGGATTTCTTTGCTGATCTTGACGATCTTGAGGATGATTCTCTAACTATGTTGCTCTCTCAAGGATTCTCCGGAGATAATAGCGGTGGAGGTAACCTGGATAACAAAAAAATGATTCCTGACGTTTTTAGCGGTTTCTTTGACGACCACTCTTCAAGATCGTTATAAATACATCAAATTTCAGTTAAAAAAAGATCGTTCTAAATATTCTTAATTAGTCATGAATTTCGTGTAATTCGATTAACTTAGATGACGGTATTAGCATGGCTTATTTCACGGTCGATGATGGTAATCTCGTCATTTATGTTACATTTTTTTTTTCGGGGGGGGGGGGGGGGGGGGGGGGGGGGGGGGGGGGGGGGGGGGGAGGATCCATATCATATAGTCAAAAATAACTAATGCCCCCTGAGCCATGTGCTTTCTTCTTTTATAAGAACACTTCCATCCTTGCACTCATAAAGATTTTCAAACAAAAAACATACTTGTGCTTCAGTGCAAATTAGTTGCTGAAATAAGTTAATAGTTAAAATTAAAAACTATTCATTCTGTTTCGTAAAAAAATATCACTCTGACATTTTTCACATCGATTAAAAAATGATTACAATGTATTTAATATGTTATTAATCACATATATTTGACCAATAATATTTAAAATAAATAAAATTATTTATAAAATCAATGCAGTTTGTAATTAATTTTCAGTTGAAATCAAATATAATTTGCATTAGAATTCTAAAGTGACATTTTTTTTTGTAACAACCAAAAAAGTGTTAGAATGATATAATATAAACAGAGGGAATAACACCTAAATACCTATTGTTTTACTTTTTTTCACTTTCACATAATCACATTGACATTCACGGCCTAAGTATCATAGATGGACTTGTATGGGAATGAACAATCTAATTCAATTTTCTTTCAGGAGTATAGTTATGTCGTCATGATTGGAGCTATGCAAGCTACTTAGCTCTATGGTATGATCGATATATATACTCCCTCCGTTTCACAAAGAATGTCATTTAGACACATTTCACGCATATTAAGAAAATAAGAAAATATACTAATGTATCCTTATTTATTATACAATTATTTAAATGAAAATTATTTGTCTAATTATTTATTGGTTATGTAAAAGGGTAAGAAAGAGATTTAATGAGAAAAATTGTATTGGAAATACAAAATGACACTTATTTTAAAACAAAATTGAAAAGTTAAAATGACATTCTTTATGAAACAGAGGGAGTATTTAAAACAATTAATGATGGTGAGAATAATTTCTCTTTATGACCATGCATGTGGATGATCTCGGAAGGTAGGAAGAAAGCCCTAGTTTCATGGCATCTCTTACGGGACGAATTGAATTCGAATATCGTAATTAATAATAACTATTATTCTTTCCGTTTCATATTAGTTTTAGAGAAATTTTTTTGTTACAAAATATGTGTCGTTTTCGTATTTTAATGCAAAATTTATGAATTTTATTTTTCAATTTAATTTTCTATTGGTTAAAATATTGTTAAGTGTATGGAGAATGATGTTTTTATATAGAAAATATGTAAAATTAAATGTTTTCTTAATCCGTGTGCACAAATCTAAAATGACATGAAAAAGAAAGTATTATATTTCGATATAATAATCATTATTCATTTTGACTTGTTTGTTGGTGAGTATGATACTATGATGTTAGTGTATAGAGAAACTGGAAACCAAAGCAGCATCGTATTCGGAGAATAACAAACTGCATTGTTTAAGACCCATCACGATACTGAAGTGAACTCTGATCATTGATTACGGATTTCATTTACAGTCAACTGAATTCAGGTGTAGTTTATTACAGTGGCATCATGTCCGTGTCTGCAAAAATAGATGAAATAAAACAGTAAGAATTAGTTTTTCGTCTCAGAAAAAAAAAATATATATTCCCAAGAAAGTTTAGATATTAACACTTGTTTTTACGTCTGTGTCACACATACTTTACTTAAATTAAATAATCATGAAAAGTTAAATCACCGCAAGAGTAACAAATATTATGAGTGCGTGGGATCTCAACTTTTGATCAAAATTATTCTGGAAATAGTGACCTTAAGATTTGTCAAATCCATCGGACTCTGATTGATAGAAAGAAAAGTTTGCATCAAAAACAATATATTTGTAAAAGGTGTTTGATTTGATGAGGGGCATGGAGAAAAGAACAGTCGAATATAACACGTTTAATTATCATAATATTTACTTTTCTATGGTTTTTTATTCTCTCACGATGGGACATAGAATGAGAGGCCAATATGAACTTGGACGAAGATTTTAGTGGGAAATTAGGCCTATGGATGATACTATTTGGCGTCACCTTCTTTTGGATTATTGAAAATGATTACTTTTTTTTATTTGGGTATAATTATGGGGAAGTTTAGTTATATAAATAAAGTTGATAATGTTTATGATAAAATAAAGTGGTTTAAGTCCCATCAAGAAAGCTCTTTAAACTAGCAAGCTTTGTTAAAACCTTAAATCCTAAAAAGAAGAACAAGCCGGTGATAAAGATAGTTTACTAGTAACTACAAGACTAATCCCTCCAAAAATATATAATAATTAAATTATGAGTAATTAATAAAGTATATATACTGACAGAATAACATCATGGCGAAGAAAGTAGTAGAGGATAAGATTGATGTATGTCAATATTGATGATATTTTATTCGTAAAAGCAATGATGAATTCTCTTTAGTGAGATCGTAACGATATATTCCTCAATTAAACATATACACATCTACTTATTTTTCCGATCAAACATGTACACATCTAACTCTTTTTTATCAAATATATACACATCTAATCTATTTTTTTTTTGGTTTTTGACCTTTACTAGAAATTAGCCCCCCCACCCTCATATGTTTCTATGTATTTCTTATAAGTTCTAGTCAACACATATCTGATATGTAAATAGTAAGTCATATAATTCCAAAATGTTTTCTTTGTTATTTTACGGTAGTCAAAGGCGTGATAAATTACAAATATTAAACTAGAAAATCCCCAAAATTAGGCGTCAATCACTCAACGGCTCATTACCGATTGTGGACTGGATCAAAGTTTGTTTAGTATCGTTGTTCGGGCTTTATACTTATAAGACCCACACAAGAATAAAGCCCCCCAAAAAGTGTTATTTTTGTTAATGTAAAAAATCAACATGCGAGAGCATACATTAGCTAACCAGAAAAATGTCAGATGATAGCTAAGACTAATACAAACAAAGTATTAGTTCCTAGTTAAGAGGAGATTAACCAGGGTAATTAGCCACTAGCCATCAAATACAAAACACTAACTGAGAACACAAATAAGCAAGAACATAGACAAAACTAAAACTAAAACTAATGAGGCAGATCTGTGGACATTAACTTGGTAATCTCTCCAGAAATCTTAGGGTTTCTCCAAATGGATTCTTCACTTGTTAGCTCTCGAACCATTTCACACGGAACCAAACATACTTCCTCCGTTGATAGCTTCTCCTGGATTTCTTGTGATCCAAGCAACACCTGAGTTTCTATTTCCGCATTAGAGATACCCTGCGTCTGAATATTAACAACCAGCTCGTGAGAAAATAAGATAAGGGTTTCAATTAATTTGTATTATTAATTGGGAAGCTAGTTAATATTACCTTCTTTGTGGTCTGCATCATTTGGAGAATACCAACTTGGCTTTGCAAGAACTTGACATACTTAGCTGCGGCTTGGAACATCTCGGCTGTGTTAAGTTTCTGACCACCAGGGATGAGTTTCGTGAGCTCCTGAGTCTTGTCCGCAATTCTTCTTCTCCTCTCTCGAGCCGCGATGCTCTGAGATGAAAGCGTTGGTTTCTTGGTGCCTTCTTGATGATCTCCTCGACCTGCCTCGAACGTTAAGGGAAAATCCGGAACTCGAAACTCCGGGAAAATAGAAGCTTCTGGAACGAAATCAAGGTTAGGGGTTGGGAAATGGTTGTGAGTGTTACAATGGTAGCTTGAGTTAAAGAGTTTCTGGCGTTTTGACGTGGGAAAGAAGGTATCCATGTTGTGTGTTTCGTGGAATGTTTCAGGTTTAGGGTAAGGAAGAAAGATTTCTTGTGGAGGAAGATACTGGTCACAGAAGGAGTCTAAGTGAGTTAGCTCTAAAAGGCTCTGTGAAGGAGCTTCTTCTTGAAACAATGGCTGGTTAAAGTGAAGTTGCGGTTGAGATGGGAAGAAGAAACTGTCGGTTTCTGGGATAATCATATCCATATCTGGAATAAAGCAATCCTGGAGCTGGATAGGTTGATCCCAGTTAAAGAAGTGGCTTAAACAATCCATGGACGACATTGAAAAGATGAAACCTGTAGAAGAAGGTGAAGCAATCAGGAGGAGTTACAAAGTATTTTAATAGATGATTATTAAGCTTAATTAAGCTATAAATAACTAGTAACGAGCTAATAGACAAAGTATAAAAACAAATTAAAGAAAAAGAAAAGACAAGAGAGGATATATGAGAAAATCAAAAAGACCTGGAGATTGATTATGGAGGATAATGTCGTGTCTTTTGTTTTAATTCAAGCAGACTTCAACGTTGTAAGTTGTATTACTCGTTAACTGTCTCGTAGACATATATATTGGAGAGAAAAAAGTTAGGGTTTTAGAGCGGAAATGAAGGAGCCGTTACTCTGGGTTTTAGATTTTTTTTTGTAACGACCTTCCTAATTGTTAGGGTATAATTCATTTATTTTAGTAAAAAGTATCCTTTGTCAAAATTTAAAAAAAAACGGCGATTGCCATTTTTTAAAAAAAAATCAGAGGTGTAAATCAATGTCAAATGTAAAAATAGGCATTTTTAATACATGAATTGTTATACTCCATTTATCATCTAGTTAATTGTGAGTTTTTACTATGTAAGAAAATTGAGCCTATAAGCATGGTTTGGTAGTAAACATAATACTAACAGTAACCGTCACTTTTAAGTTATTGTTTTGGTGGCTATTTATAATTAATTCGTATCAATTAATTCAGAATAATAATTAATTGATCACCCTATATTTACTCTGCTTACGGTTACTCCTCACTCAATAACTGCATACTCTCTTTTACTAGTATTTTTTTAATCCGTCAGTTTACTAAATAAGTAAATTATAAGTACTAAAATAATTGTGAAAAAAAAAAATTGTGGACTTGGTAAAAGACGGCGAGTTTGGCGGGTGAAGCAGGTTTCGTGGTTCGACTTAGTCATTGCTTTGCCGCCAAGTTAACTAACCAGAAGTAACTTGGGCCCGAATGAGATAATTGGGCTGTTAAATGGGACACAGAGCTCATTGATTATTTCTGCAAAAGCCCATTTCTTGTCTCCGAGGGGAGAAGATCATTAAAAAAAATATGATCAAACATAAAAACCTGTGGGAACAGTGGTGTTCAAATGCTTAAGCGTGTCCCGATACTTTGCTTAACACAATCTCATCTTACTTTTTGTATGTGGCAGATAGAAAGTTTTATAAGAGCAAACACCATAGTCTAAGGGTATTATGGCAATTAATATACAAATATCATAGTCTAAGTTTTTTGTTATGGTTATGTACTTAATTTCATGTTTTTTATATAGACATGGACCCAAATTTCTCTTTATTAAACAAGACTATTATAGTATATAGAAATTGAATGATAAAAATTATGTAAAAAAGGAGAATGATATAAAATGTTAAAAGAATTTAGATTAGGATGTTGAATTTGTAAACCATTTTAGATAGACTGCTTTTTTTTTTTTTTTTTTTTTTNTACCATTCTGACGTTGACTTTCTTGGAAGAGGAAATTTCCACTTTTTTCAGTGCTTCTCTTTATCAATGTGTTTTTGTTAGTCTTATGTTTTGAGTTCTTTGTTTACATCTCTGGACTCCTCCTTTACTTATCTGTGGTTATGACTTTCTTAAAATAATTGTTTTCTTGGATTAAAAAATCCTCAAATTTCTTAAACAAAATCTGTTTTCACTTTGTTGTGTACTCTGTTTGATTCTGTTTTAACTTCGAAATGATATATTTTAGGTGCTTTAAAAACTAATAAATTTTTTTTGTTTTTTTTGATAAAACCTGCAGATTTTTGTATCAGACAGACATGGCATCTAGACCTAGCGCAGTGACAAATGAAAATTATAGATCCCAACCATCGATGGCAGATCGAATGGCCGTTCTTGTTAAGCAAGTGGGGGAGGTTAAGGGGTTGGTTCTTAAGAGCCCCCTTTACTGGGAATCCATTGACTTGCTTGCGCAAGACGAGGTTTCACGAGGCATATTCTATGCACTTCCAGATCAGTGTAAGCTGCATTATCTACAACGAAAGATAAATGCCTCCAATAAGGAAGAGTATCACCCTGGTTATTATTCTGGTTCTGACTGATGGAATTTATGTTTGTATGTGTCAGGCTTTCATGTTGTTGTGCTTGAGTTTGATGTTGTGAGTATGTTTCATGTTCAGTATTTATTTTTGTGTGCTTGAATTTTATGTTTGGTGTGACCTGGCTTTAGTTTTATGTAATATGAAATATTTTTGTTATTTCTTTATGTATTTTTCAATAATGATTTTCATATCTGTGATATGTATTCTTCGTTTCATGAAGAGTGTCACTTAGACATTTTCACACATATTAAAAAATTAATTGAAATATATTTATATCTTTATTAATATTATTTATTTAATCAATAACATTTCTTAAAAAAATAAATTTATTTATAAAATTAATGTATTTTGTAATTAATATTGAGCTAAAAATATGTATAAATTACATTGGAATTATAAAACGACACTTTCGTGATATGTACTTCTTCCATTTTACAAAGAGTTTAAACATTTTTCATACATATTAAAAACTGATTGAAATATATTTATGTTTTCATTAATGTCATCTATTTAATTTATATCATTTTAGTTAATTAAAATTATTTATGAGATTAATTTATTTTACAATTAAAATTAAACTGAATATATGTATAAATTGCATTGAAATTGTAAAACTATATTTTTGTATAACAAAAAAATCATGAAATAGCACTTAATAATATAAAACAAATGGAGTATATATTTGCTTGGATCTCTAAACACATGCCACGGTTCTGATGGATGCATAACCATTAAGGGTGAATAAAATCAAAAGATCTATACATCATCAGACAATGTGTAAAGACAGCCAGCAATATATAACGTACGCAAATTGGGCCTCGTGGTATGGTGGTAAAGGAACCTCAGCTGAGTTGTCCGCTATCACGAGTTCGAGTCCCGGCCACAGCGGATTTAACATGGTTTCCGTTTGGCTTCCAGGACCTTCTTCGCCAGTTCCGGTTGGACGCGGTGGGATAGTCGGACTAAGTGAGAGGTCCGGATACCTGGATTATCAAAAAAAAAAAAAAAGATATATATGTATATATATAACGTACGCTTCCTTGGCATATGATTGAAACTGATGTTCTAAAAAATCCAAGCTTGGGCTATACTAAAGACATGTTTGATGACCGATCTTATCCGCTATATTCTGTTTCATTTTCTTGGGCTAAAGTGAAAAAAAAACTTCATTGTTGCCATATGTGCTAATATATTAGTTTGTCAAATAAAAAGAAAACCTCACTATATTATCTAGAATGGATGTCAAACTGGATATATGTTATTGGTTTTCTTTTGGTTTACGAAACTTATATTCTTCCAGATTCTTCTTCTTTAATTCTTGCTCATCATCAGGCTCTTCCTTGATTTTACATCAGTTTCCATTCCAAAATCTGAATTTGAAGCTAGCTTGGCGGTGGTGGAATCGACGTTTACATAAAACTGTAAGGTATCTTTAATGATTTAACTCATTTTTTCTTTAAAATGAGATAAACTCAAAATAATTTTGTATTTTACTTTAATGGTCTCCCACATTTTTTCCTTCAAAAAATTATTTCGATCAAGTATATATATACTTAATATTTATTATTAATATTTCAAGTATATAATATAGTTACTACCTCATGTTTTATGATTCATAAAGTTTTGTCAACAGACTTATTTATCACACTTACAAGCTACAATACAAAGTACATATGTGACTTAATTAAGTCTCCTAAAGATATACTATAACTAGAAATTATAGTATTTACCAAATAATAAAATTTAAATGGAAGATATATTAATTATTTTTTTATCACAATAACAAATGGAAGATATATTAATTATATACAACAACAAAAATGGAGTATGTGGCAGAATACATATAAACATATGAGTTAACTGGGCACATTGAATATGCCATTCATAATTTGTAAATGACATTTTGTTATTAAATAATAACAAAAAATTAATAATAATAATAATAATTTGTGATTGCTCTAAACAGTTGGCATACTTTTTCCCATGTATGGCGTCTTTTAGAGTCCCCCGTTTTCGAAATCAGTAAGTGTTATCAAGCTCAAGCTCAAGCTTTCACTTCATCTGTTCATCATTATCATTAACTTCTTGCTGTGCTGATATCTTTCTCGCTGGTTTGTCTTGTAAACTTGTTTGTTCAGGTTTGTTTTTGTTACTCTCCCTTGGTTCAATTGATTCAATGGTTTGTTCCGGTTTCTTCGTTTAGTTCTCTAAATTGATGTCTGAACACGGTTCAAACCGGCTGATCGATGTTTAAGTCTTTTAGCTTGATATGATATAATATGGATGCTTAATTTGTAAACTGATGTTTTCCTATTTTGATAAACCATGCAGATCTTGTTGCATCACAACATGGCATCTAAATCTAGTGCAATCATGACTAATGTCACTAATCAAAGTGGTGGAACCAAACCATCCATTGAAGATCACATGGCTATTCTCGTTAAACGAGTGGGGGAGGTTAAGAGGATGGTCCTTGCAAGCCCCCTTTACTGGGAATCAATAGAGCTCCTTGGAAAAGACGAGATTTTACGAGGCGTATTCTATGCGATTCCAGATGGATATAAGCTTCATTTTCTAAAACGAAAGACAAGAGCCTCCAATGTGAAAGAGGATGAACCCTTTCATGAGATTCATGATGATGATCACTCCTGCCCCCAGTCTCCTTCCTATAATTTTCAGTAGAATTTCACTATTATTTTCATGCTATTTTGTTGTGGAATATGTTTCCTGTTTCGTGTTTATTTAGTTTTGCTTGAATTTTAATGTTATCTGGATTATGAACTTGGCTTTGGTTGAATGTAAGAAGTAAGAACTATCTTCATTGGTGGTTCTTCCATATACCTATTTATTTTTAATTTGTTTTAGTAGTATTACTAAATTACAAGTCATAAATCAAATAAATCATTAATAAGAAAACATGTGTTTTTAAAAATTCATTTGATAAAATTATCTCACTTTTTCTCTTTTTATTATATTTTTAACAGATATTTTAATTTTTTTATATAACAGATTTATGGACATATTTTGTAAGAAAACGACCAATAAAGATTTTCCAGTAATATTAAGATTAATATGTATGTTTTTTAATAATGATTAGGCCCCGTGCGATGCGCTTTATTTCAACGGCCTAATCTCCATTCGAGGCCATGATCATCTTGCTAATGTATTATTTCTTCCTTTTTACCAATTGCCACAACTACCTTCATAATCATCAACACCAGCTTTTTCTTTAAATGATTTTTCTCCTTACTTGATTGACATACATAACTAACATTGAATGGGACAGAACATATTTGATTTGGATCGGACAAGAGTCTAGAGAGGAAGCCGTTCACTGTGTTCGTCATCTTGGATAAATAGATCGGAGTCGGACATGAGTCTTCTCATCTTATTAAGGCACAATGGTTTTTTGGTACGGCCCATTTTAAACACCAAAAACAATCTTTAGTTTTTGAAATTAGCCCATTTTAAAAGAAAATTTAATAACTTTTTCACTCAAATTTCCTAGCCATATAACATTTTTTTTGAAGTTACATGATTTCCTATATTTATCCGTATTGTTGCCAATAAAAAGTAAAAGGTAAATTTGTTAGACAAAAAGTGTTATAAACTGTTACTTGTTATATAAAAGTATGGTTAGAACGAGCATGAATTTTATGCTATCTTTAAGCGACGAATGACGATTGATATAGGCTAATAAGTTATAATTTGATGTAACTTATAGTAAAAATCATTTCGCTCAAAAAACAATTTTGTGGTAGAAACTATAAATTTATGTAGTAAATCACTATAAATTACTATGTTTCCAAAATTATTTATTGGTAATATTTTTGATGTATAAATTACAGTATATACTATTAAAGACAACTATGTATGTACCTGTTAGGGTGTTTGGAATGTTTCCTCGTTTTATCTGTTTGCTTTGGAAATATTTTTAACAAGGACTACATATCTGTAAGTTTATTTTTTCATTTATATAGTGATACTAGCATTCTAGCAAAAAAATATTTGCTAGAAAATTAATAAGTAGATTAGAAAAATGAAATACATTATATTAAATAAAATAAAATTAAGAGAACATCTGTATATTCTAACAAATATACCCTTATATTTACATATAATTTATTTATGTAAAACCTTTAGTTACTAAATAGAACTAGCAATTAAAATTGTAGGAATATTTTGTTTAAGTAACTCAAATGAAAACAGTATAGCTTATAGACATTTTTTACTAACTAGTAAATAGCTATATAAGTTTTGGAAATATTTATTAACTGACAAAAAATAAAAGTGAGACAATCATGGATGTATTTAAAAAAGTTAAAATTGTTAAAAACCAAAAAGTAATGTTAGATAACTAACAAAAACCAAAAGAAAATATTAATGCAACTTCAAAATAAATAATAATCTAAATAATTATAAATTTTGAAATATATGCAAATATGTATTTGCATCGAGTTTGGTTCAGTTCGCACCGTTGGAAGTTTTGTTTGGTTTAAGATGTAAAAGAAATGAAACTTATTTGTCCTCTCCCATAACAATCTGAAATCGCTCTTGTGATTCCAACTCAGGACTAGATAATTCCTATAAAAACACGAACATTTTCAACAAAAAGGTGTACTTTTTTTTTTTTTTTTTTTTTTTTTAACACACAANACTAGATAATTCCTATAAAAACACGAACATTTTCAACAAAAAGGTGTACTTTTTTTTTTTTTTTTTTTTTTTTGAACACACAACAAAAAGGTGTACAATATTCAAATGTAATGTAAATATCCGTTGAACATTTCACAGGGAATCAAACCCATATGAAACTATGAAGAATGTGTAGTAGGCCTGGTAGGTGGCCTTGACCGTTATGTGAATGCGATATTAATTATATTTTACAAATTTTGTCAAAAAGTAATTTTTATAACTGTAATTTGATTTCGTTGCACTTTAATCATGTGAAACTATGAAGAATTATTAAGCCTTTTGTCAAAAAAAAACTATGACAAATTATTTCCCAAAAATAAAAAACTATGAAGAATGTGTGTAGGCTTGGTAGGTGGCCTTGACCGAATTGTCGGGTCTACATTTGTTATGTGAATGCGATATTGATATATCTTGTTACAATTTTTTTTTGTCAAAAAGCTTATTTTTTATAACTGTAATTTGATTTCGATGCACTTTAATATGGTTGAGGGCCTTGAGGCCTAAATTGACCAGTCAGACTGATAATTCTTGTCAAAAGATAAAGGAATATAATTACATAAACAGTACAATAAGTAAATATGTTGCCAATCTATAGGAATAATAATTATGATTACTTTTTTAACAACCTAGTTGATATTCCAACTGAAACTATGAAAAGAAACTGAAATGTGGAAGGCATGTAAAGACATTCATATTATAAGTTTTCCAACTTGAGTTTATCAATAAATAAATAAAACTAATGTTGATATTTAACTCGAATCCAATTTTTTTAAAAAAATTATATCAAAACAATAAATATCAACATAATTTGTGAGAAATTAAACTTAAAACCCCCTTAATATCAATGGTCTCACTCCTATTCTATAGACCAAATAAATGTAATTATCTTTTTCGCTACACAGAAAATTAATTAAGTTCTTAACGCCAAAAAGTTTTTCGAGCAATATTAAATTTTCTATGAAGTTAACTTGCAAAAAACTGAACCAAACTATAAGGTCATAACAAGTTAAGAACAACGTGGAACTTTTGTGTGTTTTATGTTCGACTTGTTAGCACTTTTCCACTCAAGTGCTAATAACAAACGGGTATAACATCCCCTAAAACATGCTTTAATTGCAATGAATGTTAAGAAGGCAAATTATACAATAAAAATAAAACATACTCCGTATTACTAAGATTAAATGCAGTTGTGGTTAGCATTGGGATTCCTTTCAAACTAAGAATAAAAGAAAACCATGCATTAGTGGTCGGGTAGTACATGATATCCCATAATAATTTTAAAAATTATGAATTCAAATTAGTTGTTTTTATATTATTTTAAAGTGTGGTCAGATAACAAAAATATTTATCTCATTTTGTGAGCAATTAGATCTAACTGATGTTGATGGTCAAATCTTCAAGAATTAGTCGGTTGGATCGTGGTCTGTCGGTTATTTCAAATCAACAAAAATAAAAAACTACTCGTAAGAAGTAAAGAATAAAACGAGTGAATATTTTACTAAGAAGAAAAAGAGTGAGTTTTTTACTTTGACCCGACGGAATGTGTAGCTTGCTAGAGGTGAAAGTGAAGTAAACTGATCTTTTTATTTTGACCAGGTGGACTATTGTTCGTGAGTTTATAGTCGCTAGGTCCAATTTTTTTTTTTTTTTGAAAGAAGTCGCTAGGGCCAATTTGTAAAACAACATTGATCAACTGATAAAGATTGCGACAATCTAAATGGTCTCAAAAATTCAAGTTGTATTTTTCTCTTAATCTTTTCCTTTTATAATTATAAAAACATTAACTTTACCATAAATCAAAGAATAGAAAGCGCTAAATTTATCGTGAAGTAAATAGATTTCGTCTGCAAGCATATAAAAACCTGGAAACTCGGAAATGCGTCAACGTTATAAACTCTTAACTGACGTGTTTGACAAATTGTATAATTGTATATGTCATATAAGTAGATATAAACTGAGACTTTGAAGCAAGTTCTAGTCACATATGTTATTGCATAATCTTTAGACAATGTTACTTTGTTGCTTTTAAGCTACACAGCTCGCAATAACATCAATCAGATCATGTATCGCAATATTCTCTCATCAACAAAAATAAATTCCACATTGCAACCTGTACGTATCCAAATAATATCAGCTATACACATATTTTATTGGATATGAAACTGATATGTAATTTCTATATCAGATCTAATATATTATATACACATTTTTTATTGAAAACAAAAATGATATATAATATATATATACACACACATAATCATATTTGGATTTTATTAAACGTACACTTATAGTTGTCAAATAACAATGCAATAAATAATTGGAAAATTAAGATTTTGAGGTGGTTACACTTTAATGATGTGTTCAATTTTGATTCTCTTGGAGATAATTGGCCAAATAAATACAAAGTTTATATTCATAAAATTATTAAAATACTATAATAGGATTTTAAATGAAGAAACAGACATTACATTATATTACATTTGTAACCTACATATCTCATTTCTTCATTTTTTTTCCTCAACCTTCTTATCGCACTAAATTTCTGGTTTACAATTTCTCTTTTTAAAATGTTATGGGGGAGGGGGGAACGTGTATTGTATAATGAATATGTATATTTTCAGATTAGTCAAACTTCAAATAAAGTATAAAGCGACTACAATAATAATAAATTGTGTAAAAGAACACTTGTGTAAATGAACGAATAACAGGGGAGGTTAATATCACAATTCAAGAAAATGTGTTTACCTTCACGCTACAATTACTGAAGATAGGTGGTGTCGGCATCTTTGGATGTGAAATGTAAAGAAAGTGGCATCGGTATCTTTGAACTATTGCGTATTAGCATTGTTAAATCCCTAAAGGTACAAATTGTTCCTTACTTTCAAACGACATTCATTCCTTCATTAACTTTAATCACAGAATCAATATCTTTAAATAATCATCTAAATTCACACGCAAAATGTAACATCCCAAAACCAGGCCCATTTTTTTTTAATGAAAAATGAAGCCTTGCCTACGGCCCGTTAGGGAAAAACCTAGGTTTCCTCCTCTTTCCCTATAAATAAAGCAGACTCCTCTCTCTTTTCTCCCATTCTGAAATTGAAGCGAAGCTCTGCAGAGAAGTCCCGGGAGATCAGAAACCCTAGCCGTCGAGCTCTCCCCCCTGCGCCGTCTCTCTCTCTCCTTTCTCTCTCTCTCGCGCGTCTCTCTCTCCTCTCTTCTCTCTCTCTCCGCGGCTCTTCCCCTCTCTCTCCTCGCCGTGCGTGTGGTGGTGGTGATCGCCAAGTGGTGGTGGTGACCAGATCTCGTTTCCTTGTTCTCTTGTTCCAGATCTCTAGATCCAGATCCAGATCCAGAACCCAAATCTCTAAGGTGAGGTGATTCGATCCCAGATCTGTTCTATTGATCTCATCATTCTTTATGTTGGAACTAGGGTTTGGTTAGACCCTGTTTGTGAGTTAGGTTGATAGATCATAATGGGAGTTAAGGTGATAGATGAATGGATCATGATGCATAAGAACNCTACTACCACGGTTGCCTCATCCGGCGCTCTACCTGTGGCTACCACGGTTGCCTCATCCGGCGCTCTACCTGTGGTTCTCATCTCTACCACGAGTGCCTCATCCGGCGCTCTCTCGTGGTACTCTACCGTGGGTGCCTCATCCGGCGATCTCCCTCCGGTACTCTACCGTGAGTGCCTCATCCGGCGCTCTCTCACGGCATCCCTACCTCTAGACGCCACCCGTTATCGGTGTCTCAAACAGGACTACAAACAATTCATTGACTCGATAATAATTTACATTTTTATTCTCATTCTCTTTCTCTTTCTCTTTCTCATTCTCTTCTCTTTCTCTTTCTCTTTCTCTTTCTCTTTCTCTTTCTCTTTCTCTTTCTCTTTCTCTTTCTCTTTCTCTTTCTCTTTCTCTTTCTCATTTTTCATTTCTCATTCTCATTCTCATTTTCATTCTCATTTTTCATTCTCATTCTCATTTCTCATTTCTCATTTCTCATTTCTCATTTCTAATTTCTCATTCTCATTAGACTCGACCATTAGACCCCACCCGTTCTCGGTGTCCCACACAATACACTTTACAACCATCATTCACTCATACCATTCTTTAAAGGATACCATTTGGCACTTCATACCAAATGGAACCTTCACTATCACCCTAGGCGTGCAATTCTTTCTAGCAACCTAGCCTCTCATCTCAATCATCACATAGAATCAAATCAACCAATCACACAATCACATAAACATTCATATCATTCATCACAGCAAACAAGGCAATCCATTAAGTCCTTTTAAACAGTGTGAAGGTTCTTATGCATCATGATCCATTCATCTATCACCCTAACTCCCATTATGATCTATCAACCTAACTCACAAACAGGGTCTAACCAAACCCTAGTTCCAACATAAAGAATGCTGAGATCAATAGAACAGATCTGGGATCGAGTCACCTCACCTTAGAGATTTGGGTTCTGGATCTGGATCTGGATCTAGAGATCTGGAACAAGGGAACAAGGAAACGAGATCTGGTCACCACCACACCACCACCACTCGGCGACAGCAAGGAGAGGGAGAGAGAGAGAGACGCAGAAGAGGAGAGAGAAGAGAGAAGAGAGGCGTGCGGAGGGAGAGAGGAGAGAGAGAGACGGCGCAGGGGGGGGGGACTCGACGGCTAGGGTTTCTGATCTCTGGAACTTTCTCTGCAGAGCTTCGCTTCAGTTTGAATGCAGAGAAAGGAGGAAGGGGGCTCTCTATTTATAAGAAAATGGAAGAGAACCCTAGGGTTTTGGGCAAATGGGCTGTAGACAGGCCCATTTCCTTTCAAAATTTTCCGGGCCAGGATTTGGGATGTTACAATTCTCCCCCTGTTTGAATGATAATAATTTACATTTTTATTCTCATTCTCTTTCTCTTTCTCATTCTCATTTTCATTCTCATTCTCATTTCTCATTTCTCATTTCTCATTTCTCATTTTTCATTTCTCATTCTCATTAGACTCGACCATTAGACGCCACCCGTTCTCGGTGTCCCACACAATACACTTTACAACCATCATTCACTCATACCATTCTCATTCCCTTGTGTGCCCCCCTTGATTGATGTGTGATTGTGAGTCCGTTTCGAGTTTGGGATGTTATTTTTGAAGTTTGAAGGTTGGAATTCGGGGCGAATTCCGATTAACAGGGGGAGAATTGTAACATCCCAAAACCTCAAGCCCAATTTTTTTTAAAAGAAATGGGTCTGTCTACGGCCCGTTTGCCTAAACCCTAGGGTTTCGGCCCCCTTTTCCTATATAAGCACCCCCTACCCCCTTCTTTCTCTGCATTCACAAACTAGAAGCGAAGCTCTGCAGAGAAAGTTCCAGGGATCGGAAACCCTAGCCGTCGAGCCCCCCCTGCACCGTCTCTCTCTCGCGCGTCTCTCTCCTCTCTTCTCTGTCTCTCCGCGGCTCTTCCTCTCTCTCTCCTCGCCGAGCAGCCGCTGGTGGACGTGGTGGTGGTGTAGTGTTGTTCCAGATCTCGTTCCTTGTTTCCTTGTTCCAGATCTCTAGATCCAGATCCAGATCCAAAACCCAAATCTCTAAGGTGAGGTGATTCGATCCCAGATCTGTTCTATTGATCTAACATTCTTTATGTTGGAACTAGGGTTTGGTTAGACCCTGTTTGTGAGTTAGGTTGATAGATCATAATGGGAGTTAGGGTGATAGATGAATGGATCATGATGCATAAGAACCTTCACACTGTTTAAGAGGACTTAATGGACTGCCTTGTTTGATGTGATGAATGATATGAATGTTTATGTGATTGTGTGATTGGTTGATTTGATTCTATGTGATGATTGAGATAAGAAGCTAGGTTGCTAGAAAGAATTGCACGCCTAGGGTGATAGTGAAGGTTCCATTTGGTATGAAGTGCCAAATGGTATCCTTTAAAGAATGGTATGAGTGAATGATGGTTGTAAAGTGTATTGTGTGGGACACCGAGAACGGGTGGCGTCTAATGGTCGAGTCTAATGAGAATGAAAAATGAGAAATCAGAAATGAGAAATGAGAAATGAGAAATGAGAAATGAGAATGAAAATGAAAATGAGAATGAAAATGAGAATGAGAAAGAGAAAGAGAAAGAGAAAGAGAAATAGAAAGAGAAAGAGAAAGAGAATGAGAATGAGAAAGAGAAAGAGAATGAGAATAAAAATGTAAATTATTATCGAGTCAATGAATTGTTTGTAGTCCTGTTTGAGACACCGATAACGGGTGGCGTCTAGAGGTAGGGTTGCCGTGAGAGAGCGCCGGATGAGGCACTCACGGTAGAGCTGCCGGAGGGAGATCGCCGGATGAGGCACCCACGGTAGAGTACCACGAGAGAGCGCCGGATGAGGCACTCGTGGTAGAGATGAGAACCACAGGTAGAGCGCCGGATGAGGCAACCGTGGTAGCCACAGGTAGAGCGCCGGATGAGGCAACCGTGGTAGTAGGGGCGCCATAAGATTGAGTCAATGCCGAGTCGTGGCATAATTATGGCTATTAGGACCGGGGTGGCAGACAGTGCCAGAGAGAGTGCCAACGAGCTGCAACTCGGATAGCCATTTAGGAAGCTGGGGGACAGTCAGCGAACGTAAGATCTCCCAGGAACCGCCGCTACGAGGAGGACACTGTAGCGTGCACTAGGTCCACTTGTTTTGGTGTCAGTCCTTTGTATGCGAGTCGTCTGTCGAGTCAGTCTAATCATTTGCTTGGCAATGACTGAGTTCATTGTATTGTATGATCGCTAGGTTGATAGAAATGCATAAGAATGAGATGTCTTGAAATGTTAACTTGTTTGATTGATTGTAGTGGCTAGCCAGCCTTCTTTCCCGCATCGAGTAGTGTAGAGTGTCATGCGGGGAGACTGGTCTAGAGTCACTTCACTGAGTATTCCCATACTCACTCCCTCCCTTTCCATTTCCCTGTGCGCAGGACTGTAAGTAGAAGTATACGGATATGGATATGGGTTGGTTTTCAAAGGAACATTGCGTCCGTCGACTCTTGGGACCAGTATGTGGACACGTTGGGTGTCTAAATTGAGTAGACGCGTGTCCATGACTCTCGCTTGTTAACTCCGGTCGGACGCCGGGGGAGCGGGATGTTACAATATGTATCAGAGCGGGGGTTAAGATCCCTTAGTACTATCCTAAGGGGTCGGCATTGTCGGTTTTCAAAAACATGGTTTCCTTGAAAGATGTTTGAGAAAGTTTTATAAAAGTTTGAAAGTTATGAAATGATTTCAAAACCACCCACCATATCTATACTTCTATTACGGTTCTGATCGGATCTTTACTCGCAGGATGTCTTCGTCAGCCAGTGATGACCAAGAGGTCAACTACAAGCGCCGCAGACCCGGGGCGATGGCCCCAATCGACACTAGGACCCAGCGCACCATTAGGGGGAAGGCGGTACCCCTCTGGGGGCACCCATTGATGAGGGCTGGGTACCAGCCCCAACATGATTGGGAGGAGGACCAGAGGCGTGAGAGGCTCCAGTTTCTTCCAGCATCGCCTGACCATGAACCGGAGATGGTGCCGGTTAAGCGAGGACGAGGCCGCCCAAGGAAAGAGAAACCGGCACCCGAGATGGAGTGGGTTCAGGTCCCACCGGTCGGGGAGCCACCCAAGAAGAAGCGGGGACGCTCACGTAAGTCCCCGACATCGGACGAAGTCCACCAGAAGAGGAGCTCGAAGCCATGTTCGTGTGATGTTCTGGTTCAGATGGTGCAGGAGCCCCGCACCGTACTAGACTACCTGGATGAGTTCCTGGAAACAGCTAAGAGGTGCAAGCCGAAGTCTGCGGAGGAGTGGTGTCGGCTTTTTAAAGCCGGACTCCGCAAGGACATTCGGGACGAGTTGGATGGTGCCATGGAACCTCTAGAGTTTTCGCTAGTGGTGAGGATGGCGGGGCAGGCGATAGCCGCAGAGGAGTGGCTCGCGTCGCAGCGAAGAGATATCACCAGTTCTGAATCAGAGGAGGAAGATGATCCTGTGCCTGCAGCTAGTGGTTTCCGCGCGGTCGGTTCTGGATCCGAGGCTGACCGTGCTTCTCCGTGTCATAGTGGCTAGCTGAGGCCTTAGGACCATTTCTTAGGAGTAGGACACGTGTTTTCGATTTGATTGATTTATTTATTTATTGCTGGTGTTGGTGTTCATTTCCATTTCCAGGGGCATCCTGTGATTGTACAGATGCCTCGAGCTTCCAAACTATTGTAGTCCTACTCCATTTCATTTATTCTATTCATTCGTTGGTTTTTAAAAGATCATGAGCAAAGTTTTGATTCCCTTGTGTGCCCCCCCCCTTGATTGATGTGTGATTGTGAGTTCATTTCGAGTTTGGGATGTTATGTTTGAAGTTTGGAGATTGGAATTCGGGGACGAATTCCGATTAACAGGGGGAGAATTGTAACATCCCAAAACCAGGCCCATTTTTTTTTAAGAAAAATTAAGCCTTGCCTACGGCCCGTTAGGGAAAAACCTAGGTTTCACCCCCCTCTCCTATAAAAGGGACTGCAGCCTCTTCAGTTTCTTCATCAGAAACTTGAAGCGAAGCTCTGCAGAGAAGTCCCGGGGGATCAGAAACCCTAGCCGTCGAGTTCCCCCCCCCGGCGCCGTCTCTCTCTCTTCCGCGCGTCTCTCTCTCTTCTCTCTCTCCTATCCGCGCCTCCCTCTCTCTCTCTCCGCGGCTCTTCCTCTCTCTCTCTTCGCCGTGCGTGTGGTGGTGGTGATCGCCAAGTGGTGGTGGTGACCAGATCTCGTTTCCTTGTTCCCTTGTTCCAGATCTCTAGATCCAGATCCAGATCCAGAACCCAAATCTCTAAGGTGAGGTGATTCGATCCCATATCTGTTCTATTGATCTCAGCATTCTTTATGTTGGAACTAGGGTTTGGTTAGACCCTGTTTGTGAGTTAGGTTGATAGATCATAATGGGAGTTAGGGTGATAGATGAATGGATCATGATGCATAAGAACCTTCACACTGTTAAAGAGGACTTAATGGACTGCCTTGTTTGCTGTGATGAATGATATGAATGTTTATGTGATTGTGTGATTGGTTGATTTGATTCTATGTGATGATTGAGATGAGAAGCTAGGTTGCTAGAAAGAATTGCACGCCTAGGGTGATAGTGAAGGTTCCATTTGGTATGAAGTGCCAAATGGTATCTTTAAAGAATGGTATGAGTGAATGATGGTTGTAAAGTGTATTGTGTGGGACACCGAGAACGGGTGGCGTCTAATGGTCGAGTCTAATGAGAATGAGAAATGAGAAATGAGAAATGAGAAATGAGAGATGAGAAATGAGAATGAGAATGAAAATGAGAATGAAAATGAGAATGAGAAAGAGAAAGAGAAAGAGAAAGAGAAAGAGAAAGAGAAAGAGAAAGAGAAAGAGAAAGAGAAAGAGAAAGAGAAAGAGAAAGAGAATGAGAATGAGAAAGAGAAAGAGAATGAGAATAAAAATGTAAATTATTATCGAGTCAATGAATTGTTTGTAGTCCTGTTTGAGACACCGATAACGGGTGGCGTCTAGAGGTAGGGTTGCCGTGAGAGAGCGCCGGATGAGGCACTCACGGTAGAGCTGCCGGAGGGAGATCGCCGGATGAGGCACCCACGGTAGAGTACCACGAGAGAGCGCCGGATGAGGCACTCGTGGTAGAGATGAGAACCACAGGTAGAGCGCCGGATGAGGCAACCGTGGTAGCCACAGGTAGAGCGCCGGATGAGGCAACCGTGGTAGTAGGGGCGCCATAAGATTGAGTCAATGCCGAGTCGTGGCATAATTATGGCTATTA